>WBMZ01005254.1:0-50723 GCA_013400975.1 Atrichornis clamosus | reverse complement strand
TGGCCAGCCTCAAACCATAACAATGTCTCATTTCCTGTCTTTAAGAAACGGATGAATGCAAAAGGAGAGGCACTTTTCCCTGGAAACAGACACTTGTCTCTTTCTGGTTTAGAAGAAAGGCTTTGGAAACACATATGAGTCACTGAAATGGAAAAATGGATGGGAAAATGAAGAGTGAAAGCCTAGGACACATCACTAGCTGGCAGCAGAACACTCCTAAATCACAACATACTGCTTCCTGTGTAAATCATATGTAACAGAGGCCCATAAAAAGTACAATAAACAGAAAAAGAGGAAGAAATACAGCAAAATATAGAAAGAGAAAAAATAAATGACTCATTTAATTTCTGAGTATTTAATGATCTATTGGCTAAAGCTCACATTTTTCTATTCCTCTGAAACACTGAGAGGATTTTTTAAGAGTCACAGTCAAGCATATTATTTTTTGTGCTAAACTACCGTTCAAATCTTTAATATTATAACCAGAAAGCACTAATCATAGATTTCAAATATTTTTTTGCTCTACAATATTGTGTCTAACAAAAAAATTAATATGATTGTGTGAGTAGCACCTTGGGAATTTAGGGTTTATAATATATTTATATATGAGCTATGAAAACATATGTATGATAATGTACTGCATATTGATTTCTTAATATTATATCATGGATATTACATAATTACATATTAATTATTACTATATATTTCCTATAATTGCCCATTTTATTGTGTGATATGTAATATGCAATAATTATATTATATGAAATGTATATATATATATATTGTGTGTGTATGAAAAATATAATTATCTCTGACCCAAAGATGAATCACACTCCTCTTTAAAGTCATGAATTATTTTGACTACGTTTTAGATAATGAACTCAGAGCAATAAAAGCAATTTATAAACATGACAAGATAGTACTGCACTGTGGGTTTCCTCAAATGCAAACATCATAATAGTGATTTCTATATGAGAGAAATCTGTGTGTGATAGACACTAGAAAACGTTAAGAAATAATTGTAAAGAAAAGAAGCAGCAGATAGAGAGGACTTTGTCAGCAGTTGATCAAAGTCAGTAACTGCCTACTGCCTTCTTGTTCTTTTGGCATTCCTGGATTAAACGAGGCATTTATACTTCTCAGACATAAGCAGGATCACACAACAGAGCACAACACCTCATCTAATGTTTTTCACCCTCATAAAAACTGCTCAAACTGTTGGGCAAACAACATTAACAGCAGAGCTCTACTAATAGACTTGTTTTTTATGCAAACTACTGAAAAAACAGAGGTGGGAGTAATCTGTGTGTAACTGGTGAATTCAATTACATCTTTTACTGAGTTTGTGTTTACTTTAATTGACAGCACACTAGACTGCAACATTTTGTTGTGTGAACATTTGTATAAACTAGATTACATTAGAACTGGTAATGGAATTTTAACTACAGTAATATAAGAGAGCTACAAGGGTGCATCTGTAGAACTGCAATACATTAAACATCCATTGTTTTATTTCATAAGTAGGAACACAGACACTAAAATGCAAATGTGGTAATGAAAAAGAGTTTAATTAAGACACACTTCTTTTATATCAGTTAAAGATATACTGCAAGTCAAATGGCTATGCATGTGCTTGCAAAATGCCTTGTTAAAAACAACTTGCTTCTTGTGATTTCGCTTTATGAAGTGCGCTCCATGGAAACATATACTATAGAGTTGCATTTTTCTACACATGACTTTCCATGCTTTTAAAGTTTGCTTGTTACTGTAAGCTGTCAGTTGTGTATTCAGTGTTAATATACTGCTAGAAGCTGTGACTAGCTGTATGCAGGAAATCAGAGCAAATATGCATTGAAGTGATGATTTTGAATGGTCAGGCCTACAGAAGAAAGGAAAGATGTACCCACTGAGTAGCACTCAACCAGACTGGAACCCCACTGATGTTACCAACTTGTCTTTTCATGGTCCCTAACTCTGCCCTTAAGACCAGTTCTGCTGCCTTTCCGTGAGCCACTGCACTGCCAGAGGAACCTCCGAAAGGCATCCAGGGTGTTGCATATTTGAGCATAAGATACATATGCTGATAATTTGGTATGGTCAGACTTCCAGGATCAGGCTGTCTAAAACCTACAGTACATGAGCATTGTACTATTGTACGTGAATATTATAGATTTTGAAATTTGAAGGTTTTTTTCCCTCCAAATTTTCTCATGATAGGACTAACTGGTATTTTGTTGATTTGCCTATGCAGCTCAAAAAGGTTAATATTGTAGAGAATTTGGATAAATCTCTTCTTACAGGGGATATATCTTCATAGTAGATGTACACACCGATCTTTAAATAAAGATGATATGAAATGAGATATATCTTAAAAGAAGATTTATCATTTCCTGTTGTTCAACCCATCAGAACAGACAGGCAACAGAAGTATTTATGAAATCATGTACATTTCCACATCAACTTGGTATATATTCACAGAGACAGGGAAAATGAATAAATATTTAATAGATTTACTTAAAGTTCTTTAACTTTAAGGATATTTCTAACTAATTGTTTAATCACAAGAATCAGTAAATTAAGATTAATTTTTTTTTACTGTTTCTATAAGAAAACATGGAAAGTAATTTAGCACGAACAGGTCATAAAAAGGATCATGTTTTTATTTTGTTAGCATTTTCGATCACTGTAGCATTTACAATATTTCTATGATCTTTTTCTTAATATGTTAAAAATGATGTCATAATGGGATACAATTTGACCTGAAACAACCATATTTTAATAGGTTAGACTAGGTTCATTTACACCTGCCATCTCTAGGACTTTTATTTGGAAAATATAATTTAGATAGCAAAATTTTTACCATTTGAAAAAAAAATCATGCCTTTAAACTTCTATTTGTCCTTTTCAATTGCAGTTGGGAGGTTTTTTTCAGCCATGTGATGCTAACTATTTTAACAAAAACTCATCTTTGGAGATCGTTGCAAAAATCAGTGGCACAACTTGTCACATTGTCAATAATAATTAAAGAAGAAAAAGCCCTGCTTTCCTAGCAGAAATATTGGTATAATAATCTCAGAATTGAATGCTGATTAAACAAGAGAGAAGAAAAGCAACCTGTGACATGTCACATCTTGGCTTATCAGCTACAGAAGTGCTGGATCAGATTTACTGAAAAAAATACTGGTGACCACAAGCTGTGTGTTTCTGGTCCTTTCAGGAGTTCAGAAGTGGCAACACTGGATTTACTGCCCCAATCCATCAGACAGAATGAGATCTAGTTTCTTGAAGACTATTTGTGCAATGTGCTCTCTGGAATACGAAATTTTGATGATATGAAACTCAGCTACTGCAGATGTGAGGAGTTCATGCATGCTAATTCTGGAAAACACGCTTATGTGTAAAGAGATAAGCTTACCTGTGAGGCACATTGTTGGTTAAATGTATATCACTGTGAAAGCTGGTATAAACCACATTAGCAGAGTGACATTTATTGGTATATGCCACGTCTGTCTAATGGTATTTACCAACACAGCAAGGATGGCAGAGCCATGACAAAAGCAGCATTAATCACAGACCCCAGTGTAGGAGTAAAGCATGGCCGATTTCAAAATATCCTGCACATTGGTGTAACTTGCAGATTATTTGCAAATATTCTTTCTGAAAATCTGTAAGGCAATGACTTATTACCAGTTTTTACAAGTGGAGAGTAAAATTGCGAAGTCTCAGGAAGAAATGCTACCACCATCCAAAAAACAGAACCCAGGAGATAAATCAATCCTTAAATTCCACCCCACCTCTCCCAAAGTAGGCAATCAATTTGCATCTGAAAAGAAACGCTTGATTTACAGCAATAGAGATGACTGGTCATTAAGTTACTATATATATCTATGTATAGCCAATGTATATCAGGCTCTCTCCAGTATAAAGCTTGAATGCTTTCTACATTTTGGTACTTTAAAACATCATTCAATGTGTAATTGACATTTTCTTCAGGGTTCATAGCCTTTCCATACATTTCTCTGTGAGTTCATACCCACAAAAACAAACCACCAGCTGCTGCATGAGATTTTACTGCGTGATCAACAAATCTCCTGTCTCTTGCATATGGTTTGTACTCCTGTTTGTTGTCATGCCCTTGTTCATACTGCGTGATTTGCACTATTTGACACACCGAGTGTTAGTACTGCTAAAGAATAACCTGCCTTTCAGATGCCATCTGATTTAATACCACCCTTCTGAGTGGAGAGAGAACATCAATAACAGGGAGAGATAGTTTATCACATCTCAGATCATGCACAAAATTATTTTGGAGGTTGCCTAACAGTCAGTGAGACGTGCTGCCAAGGAGAAAGGCTAATAAAAGCTCTGACAAGCCAGTTTGTTCTTGTCAATTCAGAATTTGCAGTGTATTCCTTTACTTCAAAGATACTGTTACAAACTTATAAGATTGTTATTCAGTTTTCTACAAAAATATACAAGTGCCAGAAATCTAAAGTCAGATTCTATCAGTATATTTGGGAAAGTAAGGACTTTTAGCACATTTCAATTCTGTAGGTATTGCAGCAGTAATACAAGCTTCTCTGTCATAGGTGCCAAAAGATTATTCTTGGTTTTAGAGGAATGCTGTATTTTTCATGAGCCACCATTTTTAAGGACAGAAGTAAAGTAACTTAATCATCATAAGGACCAGTTTAATATTCCATTTTGATAGGGTAGAGAAGGGGAAATTTTGACCAAACTTTACTTCTGTTATCTGCCTTTTACCTAAGAAATTCTCACTGTACTTTCAGTAGAGGTTTCTGCACAACCTTAATTTGCATCTTCACACTGTAAATATTTGTAAAGTAATATCCTAGACCTGGACATCCCCAAGGGAAGCACAATGCAGAAGACAAGTTTTAAGTAGACAAACTTGAATCAATTTTCTCCTTTGATAATGATAGTTAAATTTCTGACAATACATGTTCAGCACAGGACTAGAGGTCACATACTTCTTATTCTCTTATTTACTTCATGAACAGGAGAGCTTCCACCCTATCTCAACCTAGATGAAATCATCTTCCAGTGCAAAAAAAAGAGATAGGCCATTCCGTACCACAGACTGTTTCTTACAACTGATACTGCCTTAATAGGCAAAGAAGAGAGATAATGAATGATAGGTGGGTGGGGAACTGCTGTGTCCCTGACCCTGTCACTGCCTTTCCAAGAAGCATGTTGACCAAGGACATACATATGCCACAGCATATCCTGGAGTCTGAGGCTCCAGGCATCCAGCCTGTGGTCCTATTCAGAATATGTATAGATCTTTTACAACCTCTGAAACTCTGGCTCAGACTGTGTGTGTGTGTGTGTGTGTGTGTGTGTGCAGACATGAATATGAGGAGGAGGACCGACAGCTGAAAACTCTAGTTTTGCTTCAGTAAAGATTCAGGGTAAAATTCATAACCGGAGGGAGCACCAGTGAAAACTTATGAAGACCCTTTCCTGGTGAAAAAGGACTGGACGAGCTGACCTCTCAAAGTTGTTTTTGATCCTTTTGTCTGAGGATCTATAATTTTACATTTTTTTCCACTAATATTGATTTTAATGAAAATATTTAGTATTTAGAAATGGCAACTAAGTAGTTCTGCCAGTAAAAAGAAGGACTGCAATGACAAAGCATAGGAAAAGTACTCTGGTTTTAAGAAATTAAATAAATTAAAATGCAGTGTAGGTTTTGAAGAAGCTTAAAGATCTCTGATGTATGAAATTCAGAAAGCAGATATATCTGAACATTTTTAAATATAACGTTGTTACTTTGGCATAATAGGAAATGTGGCTGATGTGCTATTTATTTATTGATGAGGCCCATTCTAATGGGTTTCAAAATGACTGCTGTTAGATAGAATTTCAGAGGAGTGAATTATTTAATGTTCCTAAATGGTACACTTGACTACCTGCCACATTTTTGCAGTAAAACATCCAAAGAAAAAAATACCACTCAGTTATACCAAAATCAGTAGATGAGAAAGAAGCCTTTATCTGATTAAAAAACATTAACTCCATGATGACAGAGACTGTATATTGAGCAGCAATATAATGAAAATAAATAATTACCTGAGCATTAAAATAATCAAGTTTTAATATCAATAATGATAACAATAGCAATATGAATTATAGGAAGACTTCTCTTGTGACTCAGATGTTGAGCGCAAAAGGATCTGAATGTTTCTTAGATATTATGCAGCTCAGCTACAAGACATATCAAGGCTGCGAATCATGGCCATACAGTTATGATTAGATCCCATAATCCTCGCTATTATGAGGGGACCTGAATGATATTACACAGGAGCATTTAAGGAATAAAAACTTTTAACAGTTCTGATTTCCTTTTAAAGCACAAGTACATAAAGAGCTTGGTTGCTACAGTCACTTCTTAGCAACAGAATTCAGAGAGAATAATGGCCCACAAAGACAAAGCAGTAAGCTCAGCAGTAACAGATACAGCACAAAGAGTTTGTCAGCAAGGTAGATGAGATTTTTAATGTGTGAACATCTCCCGTCATATATGGGGAGCTGGCACATAGAAATGCAGGGAAAATGGTATATAGTAGTGTAGTGGTTTGGCCTTGGCTGGGTGCCAGGTGCCCACTACAGCACTCTATCACTCCCCTTCCTTGTGGGGTAGGGGAGAGAATAAGATGGGAAACAACTCGTAGGTTGAGATAAAAGCAGTTTACTAATAGCAAAAAAAGAGGGAACAAAGCAAGAGTTTGCGCGCGCAAGCAGAAAGAGAAGTTAATCTCTACTTCCCATCAGCGAGCGATGTTCGGACACTTCCCAGGAAGCAGGGTCTCAGCACACGTAATGGTTCCTCTGGAAGGCAGACATTTCAGAGCAACAAATGCCCCCACCTTCCTCCTCTCTCCCTGGACTTTTATATCTGAGTTGACATCACATGGTATGGAATATCCCTTTGGCTGATTTGGGTCAGCTGGCCTGGCTGTGTCCCCTCCCAGGATCTTGCCCACTCCCAGCCCTCCTGATGGGGGAAGGAGTGTCAGAGGGACAACACTTCTCAGCAGTAGCCAAAACCCTGGCGTGTTATCAACACCCTTCCAGCTACCAGTGCAAAGCACAGCACTGTGAGGGCTGCTAAGGGAAAGGTGAACTCTCTCTTGGTCAGACCCAATACAAGTAGGCACAAAAATGACTCAATATTGACTCAAAAAGCAGAAAGTTTCATTTGTTCTATGTTATCAAAGATGAAGGGCTGCAAGAAGAGTCAGGAAGCATTAGAAAATATGAAAATATCTAATTGCCTTGTCAAGAAATGAAGAAAATAAAGGGAAATGAAGGAGGCAGGGGAGGGGAGAGGAAGGCAGGAGGATGGCCAGAACTTAGATGAGCTGAGAACAGAATGGATTAAGGAAGGAGGGCCATGGTGAAATCAACTCTGTTAGACCAGTTCTGTTGTCCAGGAATCATGGAGACATTCAGATGTCTATGGAGCTTCATAACATCATTTCCCATACTTGTTCTTTAAGGGTTACCTTCCACGCCTTCACTAACTCACTGGTTTTCAGTAGGTGATTTAGTGATGTGTTTAAAGGAAATCTTTGTGAGTGAACATGAACCACAATTGTACAGGTAAGTGCAAGTTCCTGCACTGAGAAGTGGCAGACAATTCTAGTCCATTCTTGAGTTTTTAAAGCATGTTATTTAACTGGCACAACTGGAAATCCAGAAGTAGCACAGAATGCAAGTATATGTGTCTGTAGACAGACACAGCCATCTATTTCTTCCACTGATTCCCATCACGTTTATTCTTTCTAGGTTTGGCCTTGATTTTATCAAAATCTAACATTCTAACAATCTTCACTGTTTCTTTGAGCCAGAGATCATACTTTGAACTGCACTGTCTCTTTTCAAATTATTTTGATATAATGAAATCCCAAACTAGGACAATATACCAGAAATAAAGATGGTGTAAAACCTTGTAATTTTCAGATTAAACCAGAAAGTTTCAATGAATTCATAATACGATAATGGAAAGAATATTTGCAGTGGAAAGCTGCAATGAGGCTCCTTCTATATTACAGGATTGTTTTATTTTGTTCTCTTCCCACTGGGATCAGATGGAAAACCAGGAAGCATCTGGCACTAAGAAGAAGAAGGTTGTTTTGTTTATACCACTACATATGCCATAGATCCTAAGAAGGAAGGAAGGAAGGAGGGAAGGAGTAGAGGGGGGAAGGAGGGGGGGGAGGAAGGACGGGAGGGAGGGAGGAAGGAAGGAAGGAAAGAAGGAAGGAAGGAAGGAGGGAAGGAGTAGAGGGGGGAAGGAGGGGGGGGAGGAAGGACGGGAGGGAGGGAGGAAGGAAGGAAGGAAGTGAAAGGGGGAAATACCACATTTAGTCATTAATGCCATGATTTCAAGGAGCTGTCATGTATTTTTGTGATTTTGTTATTTTGGCCGTTTAAGTTTAGGATACCCTGAGAAAAAGTTAAGGAGTGACTTGAAGTTTTAATAAATGTAATGCACCTGCAGAACTTAATCAATAGAGAATTGTTTAGTAGAAGGTTTCTAGATTATTAAGTAACTAAAGATGGATGAGATGTCTTGAGTATTAGTTAAAACAATAAGATAGAAGTGTGGGACTCAACAGAAGCAGACTGTGCATGCCTGTGAGCAATCAAGAACACAGTCACTGGGCGGACAGCACGAGGAGGAGGAAGATGATGAAGAAAGACCAGTGACTCCCCCCTTTACCAGCAACCCCTCCTCGAAATTACTGGAGGAGGAGAATAGATGACATCCTTGCACTGTGAAAGAGAAGCAAGAAGAAACCATACACCCATTTTATGATGTGACTACTGGGTGGACAGGGAGATAGGATGATTGAAAAGTCTTTGTGTAGTATTGTATGTAAATGCTGGGATTTTCTTGTCTCTCCAGACTTTTTTGGCAAATAAATGACTGTTTGTCTCCAGTATAGGCCTGTGTTGTTATGGAATGTTACCTCCATATCTTATAGCTATGGAATTTTAAAATTTTAAGGTGAGCACCTTTACTTCAGAAGGAAGGAAGGAAGGAAGGGAGGGAGGGAGGGAAGCAGGGAGAGAAGGAAGGAAGGAAGGGAGGAAGGAAGGAAAGAAGAGACAATAAGACAAATACATTCAAAGTGCCCAGGAGACAATTTGTGTGGTGCTGTTTGTGCATTAAAACACTTGTGCATATGAATAAGTATGGCACAGAGTAGCACTGAATGATTTTACCCACTGTCACTGGACTGTTACGCATCCTGCAGTTTCATCAGAAAGTGAAATATACATAAAGATGCCTTACAGAAAAAGTAATAGCCGACAAGATGGATCTGTATACTTCTGAATACACTTGTACTACTTTGTGATGGAAGGAGAAAGGATTTGTCTGCAGGTGATATGAAAAAACCAGCCAGATTAAAAATACCCCAGATTTAGCCAGGCACCTACTTTCATCAGTAAGGACATTTCTCCCTGCAATTCAATATGGATACACAAATTCAGAGTCTCATTCCTCTCTTGTCTGGTTTTAAACAGGGAATTCTGGTCACAGCTAAAACAGGATACCTGAAGAGACGAAGCCAGTAAGCCAACACCTGGTACCTGTGACTGTAAGTGTTTACCTTGAGCATACTTGCTCTGATTCTTACTGAAAATTGACTGCCAGGTCACACTAGGTAAATTCATTGAAATCTTTTGCCTCCTACAGTGCTCTAAGTACTAAGAACAGAAGTGATTTGCTAGGATTAGTTGGGACAACACCAGTCAACTCATTTCATACCATCACAGAAGCCTCAGAGATCAGTGAAATACTTTTTCTCCTACTTTTCTAATTGTGGCTGTCACCAGTCACCTCAAATTTCTTAGGCCTTTAACAGAAGTGCGTCTTCACCACTTTTTAAGCAGTTCTGGATCAATAAAATTAGTATGGAGAAAGTATGAAATGAAATGTGATTTTTGTCTCTGATCTCATTCTGTCTGCTATAGATATTTCAGGGATTGAAGCCATACCTGTCAAAGACAGAACTGAATTGGAATTAATATATTTAATTGCTTTTCCAAAATATTTTTGGTGAAAGAGTTCTCCTCAACCAAGCAAATGTACAATGAACAGTTTCAATACATTTGCATGGAGAAAGTTTGTACTGAGGACACTGTAAATTAAGACATGCGATGATTCAGGGATGCTTCAAAAAATGCATGAAACCAATTCTTAAACTGTAAAGATTTTGGGAGAGAATGTCTCACTGAAATCCTAAAGGGCTAGAAGGTGGCAAATGTGGGAATTATAAGGCAGGACTGGGCAGATAAATAATATCATCCCATGTCACTTCTTGGTCTCTAGTAATCAAAAAGAGAGATTAAATTGTATGTGTAAGAATTCTGCCAGGATGTAGCTACAGGATTGACCAGGAAGGAACAGGAGGATTTTAGGAGTCTCTTATGAATTCTAGCTGCAATCTTCATGAAAAGATTACCTTTTCAGAGGACATTCTTGTCCATAGTATTTGCCTTGCTCTGTCTTACATTACCAAGAGCATAAATGAAAACAAAGGTTTTATTTTTTTCCTATACATACTAGAAAATCTTTAGTACTAATGAGGCTTGCCAGATTGAAAGCCTGGGAGAATAATTTCTGTACTAGCAAATCCAGAGAATGAATATTATATTAGAAGCAATAATGCAAGCTCCCTTAGACCAACCCGTCCATATGTCTCAGTCCTGACCTGAAAGGGAATACCTCCAGAGATGGAAAAAGTTCAGTCTCATTAAGCATGCATCTCTCAGACCTTTTGTTAGAACTGCCAATCACAGTTATCAAGGTAATAGTGATGACATTCAGGATCACTGAGAACAGCATTATTAACAGAATTTAGATAAAGTAAGCTGCAAAACTGAGATTACAAAATAACTTTGCCTCATTTTCTATCTCCCAAATGTTTAAAAGGTATTTGCATTTCTGTGAGGTTGTTTACACCCCATGTTACAGCTGCTCTATTAACAAATCTCTTCTAAAAAGAGAGTAATTAGGTAGATAGCTTGTTTGGAAAATGAAGTTTTAGTATTCCAGGACACCTGAGTCTTTGAAATCTACTCCAGCAGGACTGACTTATAAAATCCCTTTTGGGAACTAGATGACCTCTGTTAAGCTCAAATTTTAAGGTTTTGCAGACTTCCCAGTACTATTTTTCCTGTTGGAAAGGTACACTTGAGACTGTGACTGCTCTTATAGCAAGGCAATATCAAACATTTGGGCAAAACCATTGCCAGATCCTCCTGCATTTTGTTTCCCCATCACCATCCTACAGGTTCACGAACAATAGCCCTCATTTCCTTAATGTATTTATAGTTGGATTTGTATGGCGGTATAGATAAGACCTGTTATCACAGTCTTTGTTACAAGATATTCTATTAGTCAGAAATGATACAGAAAGAACAGAAAATTGTTATATTCTAAACCAAAAAGCAAAAGTAGTTTTCTAAGCAATAGCCAAGGTACAGTAATGTCACTCTGAACCGAGAAACCAATCATTCAGTCACTTACAAATAAAATGTGATATACAGGAAAATTAAAGTAATAACAAAAAAAATATGTGCTTCATCTCAAAAACTACAGCAAAAAGAAAATAAGTCTCTGCAGTGCTAATACGATTTAGGCTACTTTACTTAGAAGGATTTATTTCATCAATGTACCTCACTACCTCTAGTATTTAGTAACCACTATGGTTTTCTCACAACTGTGACCAAGCTGACTTAGAATACAGACAGCTTGACAAGTCTTTTTGAAAAACAGTCTGTTTGTTGTGGGTTTTTTGTCCATATCCACTACAATTTTATAAAAACACTCCCAAGACCCATGGTTCATTTTCTCCCAAGTTAATGACTTTAAGGAAAAAGGCTCTTAATCAAAAATCAATTCTTACACAGTTTAAAATGACTATTGAAATCTCAGGATAATTTTCCGCTACTCTTTTTTTGTCATCATATCTTACTGGATTCTTTTTAGTTACAGTGTATTCATGATTCATTGTTCTCTTGAAAATCAATATTTAGGACAAACTTTTTTCTTAGAGGCTTGAGAACTGATCTGAAAAGAACACTGAAGTCAAAGTGTCATAGAAGTGATTCATGTTATCCCACTATTCCTAAATTATTTGAAAGCAACTTCCAATTTTGCATATGTGGATGAAACTCAGAAATAATCTGCAGTTTTAACCTGTTTCTCTAGACTATCTAGACCAAACTACGGAACGTCTGCACTACACTCACTAGCTTTGGTTAACATGTTGAGGCTTCACCTCAAATCCTGTGTTCAGTTTTGGGCCCCTTACTAAAACAAAGACATTGCCATGCTGGAGCTTGTCCAGAGAAGGGCAACGGAGATGGTAAAGGGTCTGGAGCACAAATCTGATGAAGAGCACTGAAGAGCTGGGGTTGGTTAGCTTGAAGGAAAGGAGGGTAAAGGGAGGGACACTTTATTGCTCATTACAACTACCAGGCTGTTGCAAGGTGGGTGTTGGCCTCTTCTCCCAGGTAACATGTGGGACAAGAGGAAATAACATCTACTTGCTCAAGGGGAGGTTTAGATTGAATACTAGGAAAAAATTCTACACTGATTGCCAAGTGTTGGAAGAGGATGCCTCGGGAAGGGGTTGAGTGAACATTCCTGAAAATGTTTAAGACATGTAGATGTAGCACTTAGGGATGTGCATTAGTGGTGGACTTGGCAGAGCTGGATTAATGATTAAGACTTGATGATCTCAAAGTCCTTTTCCTACCTAAATTACTCTAAGGTTCTCAGTTAATCATGGAGACCGGACCAGGGAAAACAAAATGGAGAGAGATTAGACTTCAATGTGTACATGTTTTCTCAATGGGAGAATGGATGAGCTCTTCTCACAACTCAATAAAACATGAACAAGGATGGTTATGATGTAATGAAATTGTAAGTATTACATATACATCAAATTCTTGATTTTTTGCAACTGTCACCTTCTTGATCTTTCCAATACATCCAGAGTGTAAATAAGGAAACAAAAAAGTGCATGAACAAATGGACAGATGGAAGAAATACCCATGTGTCATTTAATTGCCCGTGAAATTGTTAGAGCTACATTACTGTATATGTACCACAAAAATGGGTCCGGGTAGTTGCACAGAACAGTCATAAGAACAAAGTAAGAGCCAGTGTCAGTCTACAAACACAGATACAATGCCAAGGTATGGGGTGAAAAAAAATTGAGACAAAGGACTGGGAAATGGTTGTACAGAAAACTCTCATAGGAGGCTTGCTATAGCTATACTTCACTTTATTCTTTCCAACTGTGTAAGTTGAGGTTTTTATTTTAAACTGACCATTCATATTGGCAGGGATGGATAAACAACCTACAACAAAAGATATTTCAAGATGTATTTCAAAATTGTTTAATTGGCAAATGTATATTTTCTAAGAAAAAAGGTAATTGAGAATGTTGTGAGAAAATAAGGCATCAGTCTCTCAAAAATAATTTTGCATTTTTATATGCAAATATTTTCATTCTGAACTCTCAAAGAATAAAGAAAATGAAATAAAATGGCAAGAAGTTCATAGGTGTTGGACTTTGAACTTTACTACCTTTACTTCTTTTAAAACTTATAGACAGATATTTTTTGTAACGTTGACGATGCAGTGTATTCACTGTAAGACAAATGCAATGTTAATAATATACTTTTATACTTTCACCCAAAAATAGTTTTCAGAAGAAGTCAGGAACCTTGAAAAAGGAAAAAAAGTCCTAATTTTATAATATTTTTACTATATGGAGAAGAAAGGCATAGGAATGACTTTTTTGAAATTATTTAAAACACTTTCCCAAATGCAATTTGTTTCTAAGATTTGACAAGCACAAAATTAGCTCCACAATAAGTTCTACAATATTACAGGACAATGAATTATACATAAGACAGAAACCTCTTAATTTTGTTTCAGCATGTGATTTTAGGTTTTACTCTACAATAGGTTGGGGCTTTTTTAATATGATACGTGATATAAGTAAAGTAGAAATAGCTGTGTAAAAGATTTTAAAATAATAATCAAAGCTAATCCAAGCCACTATTTTTTTCTGCAGTTAACCTACAAGCTAAATAGAAACTATATCCAAGCTGCAAATAAATCATGGGGATTCAAAGGAAAAGTTAATCACCTAGTTAAGCTGCCATGAACAGTTCTGGGGAAAAACAAAAGACAAGCAAACTACAAAAAATCTAAGATTTCCCCCGATTAGAAGAAGAGAATAATAGAGATCTGATTAAAAGTCTTCATAGAGACAAGCCAATTAAAGTAAATATCTACACTAAATCTTAAAAGCCCTGACATGAGTTGATCTCTCACCTTTAGCAACTCCTTCTCTCTGCAATGTTTCACAACAAATGGTGCTCTTGGCACAGTATATTCATTGTCTGCACTAACCTAAATTATTGTAGCAGGCAGTTAACTGGCAAGAAGCCAATTTAAAAGTTACCTATGCTCCCTTTATTTGGCTATTATGAGTAACAACTTCTACTAACATGTTATATTAATTTTTTCTGTGGAGTCTTAGGCAGTAATCACAGCAATCTTTACTGAATACAGCCTGTGTTTTCTTACAAAAAGTGTATGCAATGATACAGGGGAAATACAACTATAAATACATCAGCACTATTGCCTGAGAATTCAGTGAAAGTTTCAGGAGATTATTTTCTCTTTTAAGAATGTTTGCAAAATTATGAGTTTCAGTGTTGCTGTGATTCAAAATTTGAGATAGGTCACACTACTAGGATATTTGAGAAAGAAAGTCTAGGTACTAAACCTAAGCAAAGTAAGCAGGTGAAGATGATTAATTTAAAAAAGATTAAGATGCTGAATTAAAACCAGATATTGCAAACCTATCACTTCCCTTTCTATTTTTCTGACTTCTTCTGAAGTATATTGTCATTCCTGTTTGAGACATGAAAGATATAGAGATGCTTGTGACTAGGACTGCTGCATTACAGGAACTTGTGCTGCTTCTGTAGAGTAAAAACAGAGGAGAAAAAGCCATTGAAAAGGTTGCAAAAGAAGAAAAAGTAGATCTGAGTAGAAAACAACAACAAAAAAAGAAATTAGTGATTCTCTTATGCTGTTGAATGAAACAAACCTTCATGGAAATGAAATATTTTGGCAAGCTGCCAAAGACTGTTATCAGGATTTAAAGAATGCAATGAATTGACTCAAACACTGTCAAAGGAAGAAGTTCCTACAAGATAAGTTACCATGACAGACACATATGGCACACAGGAGGGCGTTAATTTCAGGCCTACACAGAGGTGAAAGGTTTGGAACTAGCACACCAGACAAAATTCCACCGTGCAGACTGTGGGAAAACAGGATGATGCCAGGCCTGGTGAAGCAGATCTGGGTATCCTATTTGGACAAAAAGTACCACCATGACAAACTGTGGGAAAGGAAGCAACTGCTTACACACATGCCATCCAAAGTTATGTGAAAGCACATATGCCTCCAGCATACGTACCTCCAGAAAAATGCTCTGACGACCACCACCACAAAGAACACCAGAAGAAAAAGGGCCAGCAGGATGCCACAGGAACCCATGTGGTGGTGACAACAATCTCTCTCTCCCTTTCTCTTTCTTCCCCACCTCTTCCTAATTCTACCTCTCTGTCTCTCTCTCACATTCACTGTTAAATAAAATCTGTACTATGGACTATGGTCTCATTTGCACTTTAATTTGGGCAGGGCAGCTTCAGTAACCAGACCCTAATATTATTTCAAGACTGGGATCCTAACATTATTCCAGTGGACCAAAACAACTGCAAACACACTAAATGTTACTAAGCCGTGACAAATATTATGTCACTTTAGTGTTGAAAAGATGAACCTTATTTCTATCACTGATGTCCTGTATGTGATATTTTTGCATCCAAGGTGCAAAATAAGGGAATATTTTCCCTTATTTCAGGTCGTCTTGCGCCCATCCTATTTGAGCATCAGAAAAGGACGTCATGGTTTGACATCCACCAGGAATAAACATACTTTGTGTTACCCAGTGTTCCCAAAGTTATTAAAAATAAATTTTAATTAATTGCAGCTCTTTAAAAAATCATAAAGATCTTGAAATCATTGTAGATAGAAATTATCTTTGTGCCCTGATTTTTTTAATGTTGAAGTATAGCCACTACAGTTGAACTTTCTGCTATATTGTTGAAACAGAAAAAAATAATCTTCTTTCACATTATGACTGTGCCATCTGATCTTCTCAAAATCAAAATTTATTGAAAAATCCTGCCTCTTTTTGACTGTATTGTTCAACTCACTCGAGAAGTGAATCTACAGGAGTACTAGGAATTTTTTTCAAACTTTATTATCAACTTGATAAACAGGTAACAACAAAATTAACTTAACAAATAGCTAACAGCAAAGTTAACAGTTAAATGCCTCATAATTTGTCCCTCATTTTATTATTGTTCCACTGTTCTTCTCAATCATGTTTGTTACTTTTTTTAATTGCTGTTTTCACTTCTCTAAATTCTCCTGATCTGGGGGGATTGGATGTGCAGAGGGTTGCTTAACCACTCTTATTTTTATGCCTAATGCAGATTTTTAGCATTTACTAGGAAAATATTCTTTAAAAAGCTACCATTATCCCAGTCAGTTTCAGATTCCAGACAATTACCCATAATTATTTTCAATTCTGCAAAATTAGAACTTAAAAAAATTCAGGCTGTGTAGCCTTAAACTGGGTTGTATTTATTTCTTTATCATTGTATAGAATTATGATCAGAAATTAAAGAGAGAGATTAAAAAATTTTCTAATCTATAAGTATTTTGTCTTATTAATATGAAAAAGAAACAATAGAATAAAGCATTCAAAATGTTAAGATATATTTGTGATCCATCTTACTTTACCTAACAAGGAACCCTGGGATGGAGGGAAAAATGCTTCAATCAACTCAAACTCATAGAGAACAAATGGACAGAGAAGCATAGAGAATTGTTAGTATTGAAGAGCAAAAACTAAGAGAAATCTGAATGCACAGTTTTGTTTAATTGTTGTCTCCTCAGGGCAAAGGGAGATGTATTGCACATGTGAGAGAGGCTCTAATTTTGATACAGGTTTAGCAAAGCATTAAAGCATAGGCTTGTCAATTTTTTGTGTGGTTCTTGAGTGTACAGAGAGGAAATTCTTGGAAAATATCCTATAATTTTACCAACTTCTTCTCAGATACATAATAGAAAATCCTCTTGAAAAATAACTAGAAATGAGGATTTCCTCCAGGGCAAACATATTAATATATTCATTTTTATTCTTAATATGACCATACTCAGTCACACATTTTTGAAGAATGTATTTCTTCTCTGTGTTTTATCATAATGTGTCAAAACTATTCCTACTTCCTTAGAATGTTATGAGTTATGCAGAAATTATGTCTTAATTCCTGAGACCCAGAGATTTTAAATGAAACATCATAGTTCAGTGAATGTTGAAAGGCACCAAAATGTACCTTTCATTCTGAACAATCTGAGAAGAATTTGGGACAATGAAGGTGATAATTCATTATGTAAACCCCCTAGAAGATGACACAAAATAAAACAGAAGGATTCTGTTCCGTTTTGATGCAGCTATGATCTGTCTTCTACACTTACATTTTTATTTTACCTACTCTGGGGATTTGGTTGATCCACCATTGCTCTGGAAAGCAGAAGAATATACACATCCATGTGTCTGTGCTTCTGTAAATGTTTGGAGAAACTTTGCCCTTAGGAGGTCACAGTATGTGACTTGCCATTCTGAGGAGAAAATACAAGTTTTAGAGGCAATCAATCAGTTGAAGAGGATTCCATTAAATCCTCACCTCACAGAGGTGAACCAAAGACAAGGCATGAATGCCAGCAAAAACTCACTTTGGAAGAGTGAAGATGATATCTACAGGGGGTTCATTGCTTCTTATCATCTCTTTCATGTGCAGAGGCTGACACCAACTTTCATCACTGGGTTGAGGAGGAAGTGCAGGAAAGCAAAAGGAGAGAGAGACCAAAGAGAATAGATCATGATCTGTAGTAAGGCAGAGAAATGCCAGGAAGTTCATAACCCATATTTCTACCTCAAAGAAAAAATTATGCCCAGGGACACACTCGGCAATGCATTATCACAAAGACATGCCTCAGCAGTGGTTGGGAGCTTGTAGGTGGTGGAAGTAAGATGGCCATTACCATGCCTTCCTGCTCCTGGGGTTAGAGGTAGAAACTCATTCAAAATGAGGCAGTGTAATTTTAATGCAGCACTGCATAGCACAGAATACGTATGTGCTAGGTGAAGACTTGCAAGCAGATCAGCTTGCACAGAGCTGCCTTAATTATTTTGTTCTTCATATTGCTATTGTCCACATTTTTTAAGGTATAGAAATATTTAACTGAAATCAGTATCTAAAGACTAATCGAGCACCTTTAACATGGAAAAAAGTTTTAAAGTCGCTCACTTTAACTTTCCTCACCTTTGACCATTACCTTTGTAAGAACTCATGATTCATCATAACTAATGCTTGGTTTTATTCCTACTCTCTTTCTGACGTTTTTAAAAACAGTTTGGATTTTTCCATTCATGCTGAGATGAAATAAAAATAATGTTAAAGCAGTGTTGCAGTATCATGGTGGCTGTACACACAGCAGAGCAACAAATTAATTCACAGCATCTGTAATGTTTGATCACCCAAGGGAAGAGATACACGATGAAAATCAGTGCCATCTAAAAGCAATTTCTGAAGCAATTTCTCCTGCAGAGATTGTCATGTAAGAGACAATGAATTTGATAAACATCAACATATTATCATTGGACCATTCAAGATATGAGTATGAATAAAGCTTTAAATTAGAGGAGGATCAGAAGAGAACACTAGAAATCTGTGTACAAAAGAATATGAGAGATGTCTGGCATAGATACTGGGCAGGAATAAGTGTGCTAGTTTCTGCAACACCAACTATTTCTGTGAAACTGCTGGTGCAAGACAAGGAAAATTCCACCTCAAGATCACATTATGACAGTTTTTTTTCTCTATGACAAAACCAACAGAAGAGCATATTTCTTTTAGCATAAATTTTGTTTTCTAAACAGCAAACCCAATGTATTAAAAATTCTGAACTGTCAAGAAATATTATATTGTGTAAAAAACCAAATGGTATAATTAGTGTTTGCATTATATTCTGACAGTAAATAAATAGATGCAAAGAATCTGTTCATTTGTATGGTGCATTCATTTGCTAAATGGGTAAGTGAAGCACAATAAGTTAGATTTTCAAAAATAAAATAGGAAATTGGAGCCTAAGTTTGAATTTAATTGATGATGATAGGAAAAAGTTTTAACAGATATTAATGGGGAGTTTAGACAAAGTCCAGAGGGAAAAAAGAACAAACAAACACAGAATCCCCACTTGGAAACTTAGGTGCTTTAAAAACCATTGCTGCCTCTATTTGTGTCAATTATGTAAGCAACTAAAGTTGCGCTATTGGCTATATTGAAAACAATGTTCCTTTGGCTGTTCTGAGCATATTAGGTATAAGTAAAATCATTCAAAATGCACAAAGCAGGCCTCCACTTATCTAAGTCCCCCACAGGGCCCTATTTAGAAAATGTATTCAGAGCAAAATCAGTGTATAAAGACAACCCAGATTATGGTATCATGCCTAAGAGCGGCCTCAGTCATTTTAAAGCACAGTAAAGGAAAAGAAGCAAACAGAGAACATGACTCTATGGCCCACTGATGACAGCATCTCTGCTGTAAATGGAAAAATTTGTTTGCTTCAGGGAGTGCTTACACATCTTGCACTTCTCAGCCATGGGGTAAAATGCAATATAGGTACTCAAGTACTGGAATCAAACACTGTAATCTAGGGGGTTTGCTGGCTGAATGCTCTGAGAAAACGTCACCAGATCACAGATTTTATTTTGGCTCCATTAGTCTGATATTCTTGATAGCACAGCTTCATCAACAAAGTAAGCCCACCTTTGCTACAAGACTTGTTTTGAGTTAGGTGATAGGTGCTACTGGAGAAGAACAAGGTGAGAGGTTCCTATGGCAAGGAATGCTTGATTTCTAATTCTCTGGGACAAATGTGATGACTGAATTGTTGTATAATAAAGACAGCAGGAGCAATAGTCGTCACAAACCCCACTTTGTTTTCTTCTTCACTAAGCCCCTAGCCTGGTGATCTGAACAAGCACGCTGCTAAAGACATACATAAGGGCTAGTGGGTTAAACTATGTGCTTAAATAGAAGTTTAAAATACATTAACCATTTGATTGTTTGCTATGCTTTCGAAACAGAGATTAGAGTCAAATCCAGGGAACAGGCTAACTCAACAAGAAAATCAGAATCCATGTGAACTGAAATTCTGAGCTTTAACTGGAACAATACCATCCTGACTCTACCAGCCGTGTGAAAAGGGCAACAATTTTTACTGCAGGCAGATCAAAGAGACTTCGGTAATAAAGAAAAAATTTTAACTGTAAATAAGATACCTTAATTAACCTATCTAGACTGAACAAATATAATAAACATTGCAAGAATATCAGTGCATTAGATAATAGCAATAACTTTTTAAGGAAACATTTAGATTCAAGAGATCAAATGAAACCCTAGATTTCATCATGAGTGACATGTAGCAACTGGCTCAACATCTTTAAGAGGTGCTGTGAAAATGGCCATAAAGGAAACTACATGACTTTCATAAAAGCAAGTCACCCTTACAGACCTACTAGGATTCTCTGAATGGTCCAACAGCTGCAGGAACAAAGAGCATCCATTTCACACATATACCAGGTTTTCTAAAATTCCTTCACAACTCGCTCATGAAAGGTTTTGAAAGGAACTAAACAGCCCACTTATAAAAGGATAAATAATTTATTAGGTAGTAGAGAAATAAAGAGCAGGAGTGGAGAAGGGCCACTGGGTAATTTTGACTTTGGTTTGTTCTGCTTAACACTTGGAAAACAGGGTGAGGAATAGAGTGATTAAGTTTTCTACTAAAATTAGTTTTTTTCAGAACAGAATGGATAAGAACAATTGAGAACAATTAAAGGTGAGAAACTTATGAAGTGAATCACTACACAATAAAACCTCAAGTAAAAAGCATCATATATGAATAGATGTCCATATGGGAAAAAAAGAAATATTTGCTTCATGCAGAAAAAGGCAAGTCTGAGACCACCTCGGAAATGTGATTTTATGATTATAAAATAGAACTCTATGAGAAACGTCAACTTACTGCTTAGCATCAATCAAAACACCTAAATCAAATCCTACGCAGTATTTCAAAAGGCAGAGGGAAAAACCAGAATATAATTATGCTTTTTAATAAATTCCTGGTTTACCTACCTCCTGAATAATTTGTGTATTTTGATTCCATCTCAAAAATTGTGCAGAAGTTCAGAGAAGTAAGTTCAGGGCAAGAAGAATGATCAAAGTTATGGAAAATTTTCTCACTGGGACTGGCTAAGTGGACTGTACTTTTCAGACTGGAAAAGAGCTGAATCAGAAAACAGATTGAAGATAATTTGTTTTCTCTCTTTCATCTAGAAGTAGAATTTACTATATTAAGTCAGTAAGATCCAAACTAAAGAGAAATAAAAAGGAAATAATTCCACAGGCAACATGTGGGTGAAATATAATTCCTGGGCACAAGACATTTTGTGTGCCAGCTGTTTATCTGGGTTTTCAAACAATCTGGGTCAGTTCCTGCATGCAGTGAAAGCTACTTTAAGAACACCTAACTCAGAGGTGCAGATGTGGGTTTATCAACATGTGTGAGTGACTATCTGAGGCATTTGCATATATGTCAAGGAAAGGGTTGAAAGAAAGCAAGTGGAAGAGGGAAACTTAGATACATGTTTTGGAATGAGCTACAATTTCTTGCAAAATGCTCACATGTGTAGAAGCAGCAACATGTAGATAGCTCCTAAAAGAGGCTACCTCATTCATTCCTTGTTAATATCTCCTCAGGAAAGCATTTCCATTCTTCCTTTAACTTTATCAATTTTGAAAGTTGCAAATTCACCAAATAAAACAAAAATTCTGTCCATCAATGTCAGCCCACATACTATACTAAATTTGGAAGAAGCACCAGAACTTTACATCTCCAAGTTCCATCTTCCTTAAAATTCTTGCTATTCTCATTTTCTCAAATTCTCAATGGAATTAATTGTCTTTCTGAGGAAGTCAGCTGGTTTTCTCCTTAAAAAAAGAGGTTAGGCACAAGAGAATGGACAATACCAAAAGAATCGATGGTGGGATTGGAGGTTTATCATCTTTGGTTTCCACTTACTCTAGACTGATTGTTTATTACTTTATATTGATCTTTGTGTCAAATATTTACTCAGAACTATTTCTACCAAATTTTCACAAATGTGTTTCAGCCATAACATAACTGCCAGCCTAAAATATATGCACAGCTATAAACTGCACAGGCTTAGAATCATGCTTAAGTACAAGACAGCTAATATTCTAAATTTCCACTTTTTTGCTTTGTTTTTGGATTTTTCAATTGGGAAATGAAAAATGCTTTGTTAGTAAATCCCTTCAGGTACAATCAGGTTCTATACGAGAAAAGTTCTAAGAAAAACAGAGTAAGAAGTTAAAAATAGCAGTACAGAACAATTTGTACAGCAACATTTTCCTGTGTTACTCTCATCATATTTAGGAGGATCAATAGCTCATTTCAGTGTGCATTGATCACACAAGCACAAACATAAGCTAATTTTCTATTAAATGTTCAAGTTTATAGCCAGGAAATATGTCTATATTACTATCTGAAAGATCTGAAGAAAAATTTTCATAAACACATAACCAATTCAACATTTTCATAAACACATAACATTCCTTTGTCATTCAATTCTCTTTGAAAAAACATTTTTAACACATCATGCCCCTCTACAGGGTATGTTTGAAAACTACCTCCAACAGCAATCCCTGCTGTAATTCTTAATGTAAAATGTTTTTATAGTATTTTTTCCATCTTTATTTAAAATATTTCATTCCTTTCTGAAACGATTTCACTCTTCTATGACACAAACTATTTTAAATCCTTTGCCAGACAGTTATGGAACTCGTCAATGTTATGAGCCTCAAACACATTTCATGTTGGGAGGTTAGAAAATTCTGTTGCCATAATTGAAGGGAGGAACCTGTGATGAATCAATTATATTTCTCTGATCAATGTTTGCCTTATAAAACTATGTGAAACTTTTCAGTCTTAACACAAAAAAATGACTTTTTCAGTTCTTAAAACATGTAATATCTAGGAAAACATTGATTAGAATACTGAAAATACCCTAAAAGCAAATATACAAAGCTCAACAAGAACAAGCCATCTCTTGGATTCCAACATCAGAATGCTTTGTAGACACTCATCACACTCAAAATAGAAATGTGCATATGCATGTATGTGCCTGTGTGTGTGTTTGTGCTTTACTGCTTAGCTACCCACAACTTTTAGTCTCCATTGAATCAATTCCAGGGAGAAAATACCAAAGTAACATTTATTTTAATCAAAGTCATCCAACAATCCATTTTTGCACAATACATACTTGGCTACAATGCTGTATGGTTAACATTTTTACATTTTAAGTGTCAAAAAAATCTGCTGCACAGCAATGCACAACCTACCAAATAGGAAAAATGCAGATGGCCTAAAATTTAGCATACTAGACAGTTGAGAGGAATAATGAAAATGCCTGGAAGACAACCTTATTCAGAAATTGTTATAGATTTTCATTTTTAGCAATTATGAGGATTGTCTCTCAAATAAAATCCTCAACTCGTTGCATGATGCACAGTAGATAAGACAAATACTAGGTTCATGTTAATATGATAGATATACATAAATAGCTACTATACACAATTATTTGGTTAATACTGATGCATTATAAATTACCATATAAATAAGTAGCATTCCAGCCTGGTGCTGTCATAACTTTTTTATTTTTGTAGAAACAAGCAATTATTTCTCTCCAGGTTTCCATTTTAATCAACAGTTTACTACATCTGCCATGCTTCAGGGATCAAAAATTTCCACCTTTTTGAACACAGTAAGATTATCACATTGAAGTATCTTTATTGTCCTGCAAAGTGAAACCTAAAATAATCAGAAGTAAATGAAGAAAAAGCATAATACTGTATGTCCTGATAGGCACATGGGAATGGCAAAACGTGAAGCTAAATAACATTAGCCTAAGGATATTCTGTTTGATATTATAATGTGCATTTTCAATAATATCCACTTGTCTCAAAATATCAACCAAGGGAAAAGAAAAGTTAGTTAACAGTTAGAGAAAAAGAGAAATTTCTAGACTTTAGTTAAGTTCCCCAAAGGCACAAAATTTTCTTTGAAGTCTAAATATCTTATCATACAGACACTGAATTTGTCAATTCAGATGATATGAATTGTTCTGGTTATTGATCACATATTTTTGCATCATATTTTTGTGTGTGGGTTTTTCTCCTATTTTTTATTTGACAGTTAAAATCTGTTTGGTGTGGGGAAAAAAAAGAAAGACGTTTAGCAATCAACGGTGAGGTAGATAATGAGGGTTTACTAAGACAAACATTAAAAACATAAATTAAGTGCCGCATAAAACAAAGCTTAATGTCCTATATGTGAGCTAGTTTTTGTAAGCTTAATAAGGAAAGCTCCTATGCTAAGGTTCTTTAATTTGTCCAGTGACTGGTCTGTGGTGCTGCACACTTCTCAGACCTGTCTAAATCCCTGGCCTTAAGGGCAAGTTAGGCAAATTCAAGAACTCTTCTTGTGTGTTTCTGCTCCACAGAAACATTTATGTCTCTTCTCAAGGTATGATGTTTGTATCCTGAGACTTCTGTTCACATAAAATTTTTGGTGTGCAGTTGATGTAGAGTGTTAACCAACTCCATCCCAGATTGCTTTGCGATACAAAGGAAAAATGAAGTTTGTTTTCAAATGGAGTTTCCATTAATGGAAAACATTTTATTAATGTAATGCAGGTCCTGATAAAGTGCATGGAAGGACGGCAGAAAACAAAAGAAGAGAAACAAGTCAAGTTAGAGTTTCAACCTTAATAGAAAAATTAATTATTTTTATTTTTAGTCAATTTTAAAGGACCCAGATTAGTCCTATTTTACATCAGATTTCCATAATTATAAAACCCAAATATTACAGCGAAATAGCCCGATCATATTTCATTATAGTAAAGTCAAAGGAAGTTAAGTTAAAACCAAAATTATATTAAATTAGAACTGTTATAAAGACATGAAGAAAATTGTCCTCTGATCAATTTTTCCTTTACAGCTCTGGGTTATCCAAGTTGCATAGTAAAAGCCAAAGTACCAAAGCATCCCAGTTAACATAGTAACATCCTTCTCCATTGCAATTTGGCAACTTATTTCTGAAATGAAAGATGAGTTCTTCTTTCTTTTTACCTTCTTCTCCCAACGTGGTCAGCTTGAGGCTATGGCAGCAAACCAGTTATAAATCGTCTGCATGTAGCTGTGCTGTCCTGAAAGCAGTGTACGAGAAGGATTGTCTCTGAAATTTCTTTCTCTGGTTTCCTTTTGCTCTGGACAGGTAGTAAATTTGCTGTGACCTCTAGTGGCACAAACTATGATGTTAGTTTAGCTGTGCTTGGTTTGTGATTTGGGTCAGGGCAGCATTATGTCTCAACTCCATTTTCTCTGCCTTTCCTGTTGACTGCAGTGCGTGCATAGAATTCAGCCTCTATCCAGGTTACTTTAAGGGCATGTAAATTAAACGACAGCAGAAATGTTAAGAATTGTGTTGGAGCTAAAGAGACAGTGTGCATATTCACAACACTGAAACACCAATGTCTGTTTTTACTGTCATTGTCAGAGCAATGCACTTTTAAGTAGGGGTGAAGACAAAAAGTATTAGCCACAATGAAGACATGAAAGCAATGAAAGTGCAGTAGGACTCTTCAGTATTGCCTGTAAGATTATAAAACATTTCTTCAAGGACTAAGTCCAAATACATCGTAATTCTGACAGGGTTAGCTATGACAAGAAATTGGAATACACGAGAGAAATTGGAACGCTCCTTTTTGACATGTAAATAAAAAGGATTCCTGCAGAAATACCTTCAGATTCACTACTGTAATCTAATAACAATTCTTTATTGTGGGAAAATGTACTTATTTAACTTTAATTTGCAAGATATGTGCAAAATTTTAAGAAAGACTTCTTCATTTTTGGGAAGGAAGCTTAAAAATATCAATTCACTGCAGGACTGAAGAATATTGACTGATTGGTGGATGGTAACATCCAGAGCATAGTGGTCAATGTTGCAATGTCCCAACGTAGATCAGTGGCAAGTGGTGTCTGTAGGGGTCTGCACTGGAACCTGAGCTGTTTAATGCCCTCATCAATGGCGTTGGCATTGGGACAGATACAGCCTCTGCAAGTTTGCAGATGGCACCAAGCTGAGCAGTGGACATGACAAGCCTGAAGGACGGGATGCCACCCAGAGGGACCTGGACAAACTTGAGAAGCAAGCCCATGGAAATCTTGTGAGGTTTATCAAGATGCTGCTCCTGGGTCAGGGTAACCCCTGGTATCCACACAGGGTGGGGCATGAAGGGATTGAGAGCAGATCTCCCAAGGAGGACCTGGGGCTGCTGGTGGGTGAGAGGCTGGGCATGACCCAGCCATGTGCACTCACAGCCCAGAAAGTCAAATGTGTCCTGGGCTGCATCAAATGCAGCATGGGCAGCGGGGCGAGGGAGGAGATTCTGCCCCTCTGGTGAGAACCCAGGAGTGCTACATCCAGCTCTGGAGTCCCCAGAACAGGATGGACATGGACCTGTTGGAGTTAGTCCAGAGGAGGGACAAAAAGAAAATCAGAGGAGTGTAGTACCTCTTCTACAGGGAAATGTTAAGAGAGTTGGGATTGTTCAGCCTTGAGAAGGCTTCAGGGTGACCTAATTCCACTTCTGCAGTACTTAAAGGGGGTCTGTAAGAAAGATGGGAACAAACATTTCAGCAGTGCCTGTTGTGACAGCACAAGAATGGTTTTAAACTAAAAGAAGGTCAATTTAGATTAGATGTAAGGAAGATTTTTTTACAACAAGGGTGGTAAAACACTGGAAGAGGTTGCCCAGAGAGATGGTGGATGCCTTGTCACTGCTCACTGCAGGAAAGTTGTACTAGATGACTTTTAATATTCCCTTCGAGCTGAAACTGTTCTATGATTCTATGATTTTTAAAACCATTCATGAATATAACTCAGAATTGTAAAAGACCTTTCAAATTTACTGATTTATGTTAGTGACCTTTCCATTTCCCCTTGCTATATCAAACACTTGGAGATGTCTGTGTCTTCCATTGTTTAATTGCATTTTCACCTTTTATTTTTTAACCAGGAGTTTCATGTTACTCAATTTTATGCACCTGACTGAACCACCCAGATTTTGCAGGGTCCCTACACAGTCAGTAAAAAAAAGGTTAGTTTTCTCTATAAAATTATATGGAGCAAAACCCTGGGACTGCTATTTTGAGTAACTTCTCTTAGCTGTCTGCTATGGTAAACATGTCAAATTGAGGATTCTCTACATGTCTTTATTCTTCCTGCAGGTATTTCACAATCAAGAAGATTTTGTGGGACAAAATCCTATGGTAAATTATGTTTTTTTTGTAGGAATAAGGCCCCATTTCTACCAGCTTCAGAAGTAGCTCAATTTAGTAAGGATTGACAGCTATTAAAGTCTCTTGTGATGTCATCATTTCAAGATATTCTTTTAAAAAAATTGAGTTTAAGAGACTAAGCCATTCTTCTGAAGAAATGTTTTTCATAGCCAGAATCAGAACTAGTCCTACAGGAGATAAGGATTTTTTTTTTAGTATGTCCAAGAAAATAAAAGATGATATTTTTAATAGATATATAACTAAAATACTTGGGTGAACTTGTATATCATATTACGTGTTTTATAATATCAAGCAATAAACCAATCTTATACAAAAGCAGCATGGTTTACAGTTAGTTATGCTATAAAAATTAATGAAGTTAATGAAACCAGACCCATTTCTACTGTTGACAATTACAGAAAACCATTGTATTCCAATAATGCTGAATATACAATTATCAAGAAAATGAGTATCTTTCAATTTTTGACTGTAAAAGCAGATGCAATTATTAATGATCTCTTCTTCTGAATCAGATATTAGATCCTGAGGCACAGGTTGACTCTTTGAAAACATCCTGTTCTGATACCTGCAATCTCTCTTCCAACAAATTCTTCCTTTTTTTTTTTTTCTTTTTTTTAAATAAATGGTCACTGAATTTTGGAACAAGCTTTTGGCAAAGTGATAGATATCAGCTCTGTGAAGTCTGTATTCTGAGCCAGCTAGCTGTCACTGCTTTGATTAGGAAAGCTCTCTGAAACTGAGGAGCAAACCTCCCAGTGACGTGGCGGGGCTGCCTCACTCGTTGTTCAGTGCCAGCCTGCAAGACGAGTCCTCACCCCCACCCCTTTCCTTCAGCACTTGCTTTCAGTGACAGTGACAGATGCAGTGTTGCTTCTCACACATTTACTGGATGATCTATATGTTCTCTTAACACTTCGTCTGGGTCACCAAAGGAGTGAGGATGCTAAGATGAAGGTCCAGCAACATAACAAACACATTTTTCTTACTGTTACACCATGTTGTAGACTGTCAATTGTAGAAGTATTTGAACTTTTCTAGTACTTTCTCATCTACTTCCTTTGACTCTTAGCAACAATCAAAAACTGCTCAGCTCTAGGCTGAACAGAAATATCAACACCTTGCTGCATTATTTCCACTTCTATGTGATTTGATAGGCTAACAGTTACTTTACTTCTCATGTTGTTTCCTCATGTCTGGTATAATCTGAGAGTAACTGAAAAGCATACACATTTCTTCCACTTTTATAGGTGTTGGTAGCTCATTTTTATTACCTGCTGCCTGGTTTCCACTTTACTACCAATGTATTTGTTTTTATTCTGTTCAGTTTCTTTATTTCAGATTTTGTTCACTGTGAAAAAAACCCTCTTACTACAGAACACAGATAATAAAAGTTCACATTGTTCCTAGCCTAAGAAAATCATAAAGAAGACAAAGAAACTTCTCTGACTTCACTGAAATTTTTAATAGCTTCCTGTTGGCAAGACAGTTTGTGTTCTTAAAGTCTGAAAATTCCTTCTCCATGGTATGTTAGCCTTTGGGTAAAATCTTATGTTTTCTAGTCTACTGTGCTGTGAAAAGAAAAATATTTTCACTAGACACAACTTTTAATGCCTATATTCACCACCACCAGCTGACTTGCTTACACCTCCTTAAACTCCATGTTTCTTGGAATATCTGTGAAATTTTGACCAACATGTTTGTTTGGAGACTGCCTATCAAGTGCTTCATCGAGCATTACTGAACAATAGGGGAAAATTACCAAAAGAGAGCATAGTGCATTGAATACATTGCCCTCTTTAAATTTTAAACTGTCTCACCACTTGATGCCTCTGTGGGTCAGCAACAGTTGAGCTCTTTCTGCCTTTTCTTCAAATCTGTGTCTCCACCAGAGCTAATAAATTATAAATTACTTTAAGAATTAAATAGAAAGCACAAGGAAGGGTAAGAACGGAAGCAATAATTACAAGTTGGTTTTACGTGAGCCAGAAACAGACAGGGTAGTTGCAAAGTGAAGATGTGGATGCTGATAGTTACCACTCCAGGAAGAAGGTGCAGAACCTGAGCCAAAGTTCTTGGAAAGGGAAATTTTCCTGTAATTGTTCAATAGCTCCAGGAGGTGAACCATCTTACCTTTTAAAATTAACTTCTAGGAGCTTACATCTACAGTAAAGTAGCAAGACAGCTGCCATTAGCAAATGGTTAGGAGGGAGAATTACTAAATAGCCTACAATGTCAAAATGCCAAGGGAAAATCATTACCGCCAATGCTGTGTAAGTGCTGCTAATGCACACAAGACGACTTTAAATAGACTACAGTTTACATGGGTTTGATAATTTAAAACAAGTATACTTCTTTCAGGCCAAAGACGAGCAGCTGCTTATCTTACAGTAGACCACAGGCAAGGTTACCACTCTACTACAAATCAGAAGTTAGAGAATTCCCTTGAAAAATAGAAACATCTTCTGTGCTCTCAGGGTTTCTCATTTATTTGAAAAATAATTTAGCATTTCCTGACTACTTCATCTAGTTACCTTCAGCTTATACAGACAGCTACGTTCAATTTTACTTTTTTTTTCAACAGTGAAAGAAATAAAAAGAGACTTTAAACAGGACAGTTTTTTAATTCCCTTCCCCTTAAATTGTGTGTTGGATTGGTAATTTTCATTATATTCACTAATAGACAGCTGCAGCCAAAAGAAGTACTGAAGTTGTTACCTCTCCCTACGTGCCAAGAAGCAGAGCCAATACATTTTGTTTTCATATATATGTAGTCCACATCACAAAAGGTAAGAATAATGTTGTTTAATATTAAATGCTCAGGTTCAATATGACTGACTTCCTGTCTAGTATATGATCTTCCTAACAACTTTTTTCCTCTTCAAAATATTCTGAAAGGTCCCTCACTTTAGTCAAGATGCTAAGGCTACTAAGGTAAATACAATGAAAGGAAGCGTGTCACGTGTCCAAATACATTTATACATGCACCAGTGGGCATTTGTGAACAAGAGATACTACAGATTCAACAGCAGAATAGAATACTTGGATACAGCTAAGAATGAGGGCCTGATTTTTACCAAGCCTTTGTTTATACAAAAGAGTGTTATTTTCTCCTATTAGGGTTTACATTTATGCTAAATTCTTATAGATAATTTTAATGGGGAGGTAAAAAAAGAGAAAAAGAAAAACCCTATAAAGAACCTTGAATTCTTTCTGTAAGGACCCAGAAAATGTTAAATTCCCTGTACTTACTGTGAAGACTTATGATTGTATATGAAGCAAACACTTGAGAATTGTCAGTTCCTGACTGCAGTACAAGGAACAAGTAATAGAACCATTAGAATAGTATTGTTTCACTACAACTTTTCCCTTGAAGAAACAGCTACAGCAGAAGAGCAGTGGAGTCACAGACCGCACATCAGCTTGTTTACACCTTTTTTTTGCAAGCACAACAAAGACTGTGGGTTTCTCTTCCTACTACACTTTCAGTAATCTAAGCTTTGCTTTCTCAATTTGTTATATACTACAGTGCCTAAATACAAAGGGCAAGGAATCCCTAAATCTCAACAAAAAAGGTACAGTCTCATAACTCTACACTCTAGATTCAAGGATATTGCCACTTGTCTTTGGTTTTTAGGGTTTGAATATTTAATATTTTTGCCTCCCCCATCTCGTTATTTTCTGTAAAGAAACAATATAATCAAAACACTCAAACATTGTAGTACTAATAGAATATTGGTAATTCATTCTGAATTGTTCCATGTATATTCAAATCTGGAGAAGAAAACGCTCCTTGGAGACATACGCTTTTCCTCTAAAATTCATAAATGTTAACTTTCCTTGAAGTACTTGTATTAAGTCAAATCAAATTATTCTGAGACTCAGGCACAATGCAGAAAAAAATGTAGTCAAATTATGCTGCCATTATGTGGTTACTTCTTTCCCAAAACATCTGTTATAATTCTAACAGAGAAAATGCAAAACCAATAAAAAAAGAAAAACATTGAGATGGAGAGAACAAAAGTGTGGACATTAATAGAAAGGAAAGTTTAAAAACTTTCTCAGAGGAATAAAATGACAGCTTTACAGAACCAGGATATTGTAGGCTATGACGATACACAATACGCCTTGCATGTGGAACAAGTGCTATTTTTGTCAGACATCATCTGGATCAAATTAAGATTAAGGATGACACATAGGGTCATGTAATATGTCTTGTTCAGGAGAAGACTGTCAGAATAAAACTCTGTGTTGCTAAATAGATGATAAAATGTATGTTTGTTAACTCAAGTTTACACCTTCTAATATTTTCTTCGACACTACAAATAACAGTAGTAGTACTTTGCCTTTTGAAAGAATCAGATATATAGACAATATATGAATCCTAGATGTAGGTGTTATCCATGAGTTTCCAAAGCATGAAATATTATGAAAATGTGTATCTAACCAATTTTTTTCCAGAAAAAGGTAAAAGCATGCAATATTAGTCTGACCATCATTTCAGGGATTCATCGTTTTCTTCCAAATTGCAAAGACATTGGGATTCCCTGGAGTTCTCTAAAGTCAAAAGAATTATGAACAGTCATATCAGGTAGTAAAAGGTGTAAAGGCCACAAGCAAAAATGACTAAGTTATTAAGGCTGGAATAGTTAATAGGGGTTTGATATTAGGAGCCATTTCTAAGCAACCATTTCTGGCTGGATCCAAAATCTTCCTTGAAGTGGAAAGAGCAAGCTGCTCAATGGGTAATTTATTTCTATTACTTTTTCAATAGTTTTGACTTTGTTTCTGGGTTTTCAGTCAATAAGTATAAAATGTTTAGAGAACAAACACACAAAAATAAACCAAACAGCTATGTGAGACATTCCCAAAACCCACTAAAAATGCAACATAATAAACCATAAAGGATGGCACTATAAAATGAAAGATGATGGGTTTAGATTAGATATTAGAAAGACATTTTTACTATGAGAATTTTGAGGCACTGGAACAGGTTGATCAAAGGAGCTGCGGATGTTCTGCCCATGGAATTGTTCATAGTCAGGTTCAATGGGGGTTTGAGCAACCTAGACTAGTGGAAGGTGTCCCTTCATGTGGCAGAGAGGTTGGAACTAAATGATTTTTAATGTCCCTTCCAAGTCAAATCACTCTATGATTATATGTTCCTCAAGACAAACAAAATAAAAAGAATATGTCAGTGAGAGTTTCCACTAAAAAGTACTTATTCAAAGTTCTTTTATGAACTTTTGTAATGTTTTTCTGTTAATTTTAATATCATATTTAAAGACATACAATACCTTTACAATTGTGTTTTGTCTGCAGTGGAAAACAGAGACATTTCTTATAAGTTTTCCACTGAGCTTCTAATCATTAAGAAATGTTGTTTGATGCTTGTAGCCAAAGCAGAAACACTTTATTTGTATGTTACAGGCATCTTGCTCAACATTCAGCTAATTGTAATGGAATAAGAACTCAAACAGGATAACACAACCCAGGCTGCAGGAAGAGAGGTACCTGTGACACTAGTTTTGGACTGAAATAAGCAGCATGGTGCCATTTAGAGCAGCAATAATCCTATTCCTCAGGACAAGAGGAATACCTTCCACCTTTCCACACCTAGACCTGCGTCACCAGTGACAGCATTCAGCTGCTGCCACAGCAATGGCTGTTTTGAACTCTGTGAGGAGTAGGGAGTGAGAGGAAAGGGGCTTGACCATCAGATGTCACTTGTGCCTTGCTTTCTTCCCTTTAACAGGGGCAGATCCATCGTCACCTTGATAACTTCTTTCAGTGCTCTTCCTCTGAATTTCCATATCGCTCTCCCCTATCTGTCATTTTGATTCACCTTGGAGATGTGTGCAATAGCACATGGCTGTTTCTATAGATAGCAAGAGTAGCATACTGGGTCACTCTTTAAAATCAAGTTTTGCATGGCTAGCAAACTTTCATCAGTCCTATAATGATGCATGCAAATTCACACCAGTCTTCTGATATAATTTCAGATACATGCGAAGTTATTTGCAAAAATGTAATACATACCTCAACACACTGAGCCAGAAATCTACATTAAGGAACATACATTATTAACAATATGTTACTTCTGTGCAAATAGAGATTACTGATTCTGAGGAAAATGGACCAACTCTTGAATCATTTGTTGTCTGATACATTCAACATATTGAATAAATTTCAAACCGTGCTGATTTCTAAATCAGACAACAGTTGACAGGTACAGTTATTGTAAAAGGAAAAGACTTACAACTATTAAAAGCTATTTTGATTATTGTACTTTTGTTTATGCTATATATTATTGCTATAAGCAGTACTGAAAGTGTAGTATAACCATAATATAAATTTAAAATGAAAAAATATTAATGTAGTACCTTTATGGAGGGATTAAGAATGAAGTGTATATTCAAATAATTTCTTTACATTACAGGCATTACCTTATAAAAAACCTGCAAATCAATTCAATTGAGTCAGACTGAAATGTTACTGAAATATACCTGTGTATTCCCAGTAGAACTGCAGAATCTATTTTAAGTGGGAGAGCATTAATTTTGCTAGGATTTAAAACTAAGGAACAAAACCTAACAGATTTGGGTTTTGCACAGAGGTTTCTGCTCTACAGAAAAATAGAATTTATAAACAGTTTAGACTAGCAACAGTCAAATGATCCAAGCAAATAATAAGAATTTATCAAAGGTTTCAGTAATGTATTTGTTAAGGTCATTTTTCATCAATAAACTGTATAAGAGAAAAAGAACCAAGCATATGAAACATGTTCCTTGAAAACACAACACTTTTTCTCAGTGTAATAATATATTTTTGAAAAAATAATCTCCTTGATTTAAAAGAAATCACATGAAGCATTACTAGCTGTAATAAATTACAGTGCTTACTTTTTAATGTTTGTTCATTAAAAGAGGGTGAAAAGCAGTATATACAGATTATGATAAGTCTGTTTTTTTATTAAAATCAGCATTATATATACTTCAACAAAAATATAGCTATCTACCTGTCCTAGGATGCATTTCTGACTTGACATTAATGTCTTCTTTATTCCTCTGTTATATCTCATCTAACAATACAAACTGGTGGTTGGTTTTTTTAATGATTTAAAATTTTGCCATACACCAAGCTTCATCTTTATTCCTTAGGATCGTACATAATGCAAATGTGTGTTATATGCAGTTGTGTTTGAGAAGCTACTATACCTGAAATTGCATCTGAGGTAACAGGTAACAACAGTTAATAACAGTTTTACACTTCTCAGTATCCTCCATCTATTTCCTTTTAAAGATGGAGTTTGAAAGACTCTGTCTCAATTTAAGATCTAGGTAGCATCGAATTTTGTATGGTTAAATTCTTCCCATTTTTAATTTAATGAGAATTAAAGAACAACCTCATTCAGAATATGTGGAATTTATAAGTGATTAATGATGCCCTTTTTCCATGTTCACATCATAAAAAATGAACAATCAAGTGTACGCTGCCTACGTTTCTACTATTTGTTGTATCATTTTGCATTTGCAATGCCGTTAACAGCAGTAGAAAACAAATATTAGCAGTGACATCATGAGAGGCATGTGACAAATCTGTAAAGCTGCAATTAAAACTGATATTTAATTGATCCCATCTTGTCATTGAATTACACATCCCATCACAAAACCAATGAAATGCACGTGGAGCACACTTAGAAAGATGAGTAGAAAGTGCATATTTTGGGGTCAAAACAATCCAGAGGATGTCTCCCTCATTATTTAGGGCATTTCTATAGATATTCTACAGGAGAATAATTCTTGACAGACAGATAGGGAGAAAAATCCAAATTTCTGTGGTTTAACCTTGTAGATACTTACAGACATAAAAGTACACTGGGTAACAAGAAACAGTAGATAAAGACAAGAATAAAACCAGCAAAAATGGGGAAGAATAGCAATGCTATATCAGTATGCTAACTAAAGAACTGAATGGTCAATCTTTAAAAATCATTTTTTAAAGGAATTTCTCCATAGAGTCCTTTAGAGTTCTAGGTAAGGGGAAATAAACCCCTCTTGGATTTTATCCTTAGTCTTTAGATTTAAATTAGCTAGGTTTTCATTTATAAAACCTATCTCTTCTTTTTTTTAATGTTTAGTTTTATCAGACCTCATTGCTCACTTCTGAAATTTGTGCATTTTCATAGGAGAATAGAAAAAATTCCAAACCATGTTGAAAAACTTCAATATTTTCAAATTTTAGTTAATTCATATCCTCAAGTGTTGCATAAACTTATGACTGCAATGAGTCAGTTTTAAAAGATAATTACTTAGAGTTTCTTGGAATTTAAAGTTAGAATACCATTTTAATGATGTCTTGAAAAATTCAGATCACATTTTGACACTCTAATTTCACTGTCTGCTAAAGCCAATCATGAACAATTTCCATCTGATAACCCAGTCTAAGTTGTTTTTTGTGGAGACTAAAAAATTATGAGACTGAAAAATTGTTACTGGAAACAGAAGAAAAACAGGAATATCCTAAGCACTTATGCGCTAAACCTATCCTTTCACAGGCTGGGATAAGTAAAAACATGCCACTATTAGCTAACCTGATTCTCACGGGTATGATTCCTCAAAAAAATCTTCTGCAGGTTAGTGTCTTCTGATAGGTTAATACTGCTGACAGGATCCAGAGTTCTTCAGGCTTCTGACTTAGCACTTACCATGTATAAATACCTGAAAAAGCCCAGAAAGTTCTCTAAGTATAAATTGAAAAAGGCAGTTTCTTCTTTCTGCTTAACCAGAGCACTGTAATTCCAAATATTGTTCCCATTATCCATTCTGTTATAACCATCCATATGCTTTCTGAAGAATTTTAGGATAACTTTTAATGAAAATCTCCACAATATGCATGCCAAAAACTACTGGATTCCAAAGGCTGAATCACCTAAAACATTTTCTTTACTGCTCACTTGTGAAATAAATGAGTTACCGGAAACACAAAAAGCACGGATGGTCTTTAAAAATCCACTGCAACATTCTGGCAGTGAGTAGCACCTTAGGAAGTTAATAACTTAGAAAAGCAAGTTTCTGGCAAAATGTTGCACTGCAGAAGCAACAATCCTGTTTTACAGAGGAGATGGGGCCGTGAAAGACAGGAAAAATTTTCCAACAAATTTTCTTTTTGTAGGAGTCAGACATTTTCAAAGGACTAGATGATACAAGATTGGAAGAAATGCAAGCAGGTTTTCAAAAAGTTAACCTTCTATAAAAAGCTTATTATGGCTTTTGGATAGCATACCCACCATAGAATCATTAAATACAAAAGGCAAAATACTTTCCTGCATCAAGAAAACAAGACTGGTATTAAATCAGACTATTGCTCTTTAAAATACAGGTAATTATTTATTGTATACTACTGCCACTATTGTAAAACCTGCTTTATAGTAGTGTATTCATACCTAAGTTCTTCTATAATGTTTCTTAGATACTCACCAGAGATAGAGGTCAGGAATTTTCAAGGAAAAACACAGACACTCCCGCTGTGAGACTTGAGGAGTTTTATGGGTTTTTTTCTCATGGCTTTGCCGCAAGCAGTAGAGAAGAGAGTTGTTTTTTCCTTCCTTTCCTTTTTTTGTTTTGGCCAGTTTTTGGCTCTGTTTCTCAAGGGAGAGAGAGGGAAAGCGAATTTTTTTTGTTGTTTTCTTTTTTAGCTAGCTGAGACAAGGAAGTTTTCCTTGGGACGTTTTTTTTTTTTTTTTCCTCTTTTGTCCCAAAATTTGTGCCGGTTTGAGACAATATGAGGAGCAAAATGCCCTCCTGGGGAAGGTGGACTTCTAACAGCCCCTCCCCCACCAGGTCCAGAAAGAAATTCCTTGGAGGAAAATGAAAAAAACTGTTTACTTACAAGCACACACACAGAGTGCCTGCAGGCACAGAGAAGAAATGAACAATACTAAATTATAAACCCCTCGCGATGGAGAAACCTGGATAAGTACAGAGTCCTCTGGTGTGGCCCCCCCATTGCCAGGCTGAGGCAGGGCCCCTCTCCCAGTGATGCAGGGGATTTGATGACCTGGTCTGGTGTCCTGGACCAGAGCTCAGCTGAAAAGCAGTTCCAGGGAAAAGAGAAAAGTAAAGTCCCAAGGAAAATTTCTTCAGCTCAGCTAGCTAAAAAGAAAACACACAGACGCACAAAAATCCCTTTCTGTCTCTCTCCCTTGAGAAACAGAGCCGAAAAACTGGCCAAGAATAAATATGGAAAGGAAGAAAACACGACTCTCTTCCCTGTTGCTTGCGGCAGAGACGAGAGAAAAAAAAAAAAAAGCCTTATATTGTCTCAAACCGGGACACTACTTCTACTGACCTTCTCACAGAAGCCATTCCTGTAGCCCTCTCCGCTACCAAAAACTAGGCCTTGCAAACCCACTACAAGTAGTCCAGGAGAAAAGTAAAAAAAAGACAGAGGAAAACAGCTAACGTTGATACCATCAGTAACAGATTAACTTCTGTAGATAAAACATTTCTTAAATATGACCTAAAAGATTCAGCACTCTCAATTCCAAATCCACCATATCTTTTGAGGGAGGAATATCTTATATATGCATAGAGGATCTATTTTCAATTTTCTTCAAATGCCACAGAAGGCATTAAAATACAGGGGATACATAAATACAAATGCAAATTGAGAGGAAAAAGCAGAGAAGTAGGGATGAATGTGAAGGCAGAACAATCTTTCTTTCTATTGAAATTATATGGGAGGAATACTTGTCCAGTTGTTGGTTTCTAAATCTGTGGATGATTTTGAGCATCTTCATTTCATTACTGAGTGAAAGCTTCCTCTGTTACAACATTCAGAGTAGCCATGAGCTGGGAGTGATGGGACAAGGTGGGTGCAGCAGTCTGGGCACATCAGTAGTCCCTGGTTGCCCTTAGGACAAAAAGCAAGGACCAGGAGCTCCAGAATGCATGTGCAGACAAATCAGGGTGTTGGTGCACCTGTAAAGCAGATGTTGATTAAGCAAGCTCATAGTTACAGGACTTGTGGTAGAGCTACACAGAGTGCAGAAAAGTGTGTATGCTGTAAGATGTGCAATTCAAGAATTAGAAGAAGAAAGATGTCCGCTAAAAACAGAAAAGTAAATGAACCAGGCATGTGGATCTTCCTCTATTCTTTTGATGATGCGAGAAGTATAAAAAAAACCAACCAACCAAAAAAACCTAAAATTTAACAAACAAACACAAAAACAAACCCAAAACCCCACAACCAAACAAATAAATAAGACAAAAACTAGAGAAGAAAATGAAGGACAATGATGTGCTCTTTGTGTCCAGCTCTCAGGTCTGATGACCTCAACCTTTATAACTAAGACCACTGAGGACCAAAGGCATCAGTCAGCATTGATAGCCAGCATCAGCCCTCGTGAGCTTTACTCACTACTCATCAAAACAAGATAGTTAAGGACTAATTCTTTGAGTATGTGATGACTGACAGTCATTAAAAACCAACTGCTGCTCATGTGTACTCTTAATGAACATCAAACCAGTGAAGCGCTGGTTTAACTTTTAACTTTTTAAACTGGTTTGATCTGGCCATCTTCCAAGCACTCCCATCAAGGCAATCCCTAAATTCCCGTTGCACATATATACATAAAAACATACACCCACAAGTATTCTGTTACACTCAGCATTCTGAAGTACTGAAAGCACTCACACTTTGTCACAGTGTTGTTATTCGCTGAAAAACCTTCCAAGGATACAGATATATTCATGCTCATTTTGTTTCCTGCTGAGATGCTGGTTTACGATGTGCAGATGACTGAAATATTTCAGAAAGCTGAAATATCTTCCAGTTGCCACTTGTGCAGTTGTTAAATATGGCTGGCCAAGCAGACCTTGTTACAGTAATGTAAATTCTTTGAAAATGACTTGACATTTAGGCATTTTATACTGACATTAAATTTTAAATCTGATGAAATAGACATGTTGTAAGGTGTTACAAAAGATTTAAAGAGAATCTTAACTCAAAGGAAAAACTTGTGGACATATTCATTGTTTCTTCTTTCTCCTTCACTCTTTTCTAAATAGTCAAGGGATAAGACATTTTACTCTTTAATCAGCCCTATTTCTAAATTAACCTATTTAACATAGTCCAGTGACAATAAGCATGAGCACTTTAATAGGTTGTAGAACTGAGTTTTAGGATGTCATAATTCCGAAAGGTTAGAAGGACATCACTGACGCTGGTTGCTGAAGAATGTTTCAATTACTAATTAATAAAACATTAATTAACAAAGTTATCATTTTGTATCCTTTCCATGAAATATATGCTTTAGGAACACATATTAAGAAAATAATCTGGAAATAATGCAATTTGGCACCAAGAGGAGACTGGAGAATAACAAATTAAGACGAGTAGGGGAAAACTGAAGACATGGAATATTTTCAAACATATTTGAAAAAAATAATGTGCAAATATGCAGAAAACAGCATAACATAATTCATGAAGGCTTTACATATAACATGATGAACAAATCTGTTAGATCTCTTTAATAAATTATTGCCTGAACAAAACAAGTTTTTATTCAGGGAACCATGGTAAATCTAGAGTGTAAAACTGTCAGTTTTTAAAGCTGCCCCACAGCCTGAAACCAAAGAATTAACTCTAGTTTCTGAAAATATTTTTTTGTCAGCACCAGATAATCTCTTCTTGATTATTTACTTCACTCATATCCAAAGAAGCACTCAGAGTTCAATATTAAGCATTACTGGGTCATTTAATTCTACAGATATATCTATATAGAGATATATGGCAATATATGAGCATTTTCAGTTTGTACATCTTCCTCTCTAATCAGATATAGTTATTTTGCTTATTGGTCTATCATAGCAGCATTAAATTATTTTCATCTGAGGGCAAGAGGTACTAATATAAGTGCAGGAGGTCTCAAAGTTTTATTTGGAATATCAAGTGCAACTCTGGTTATGCATGTTCATCTAAGACAGATATGGAGAATGGAAATCTTATGCTGTAAGTGAAGACTAGAAGAACAGGACTGTTTTCACCTAGAGAAACAAAGCACAAAAGGGAACAATTACCTCACAGAAATACAGCAGAAATAGGTCCAAGAACAGAAAGACTAAATAACCTCTAACCTAGAAAGCCAGGAGTAAATGACATGCAGAAATCTGTGCTCTTTGGAACTTGCTAAGTTTAGGAAGTAGGCTATATGACATATTGCCTGAAAACTAGAATCTAAAGATCCCTTCCACTTCATATGTTCTAATAATCCCTGTTCTTAACTGTCAAAAAGATAGAGTAGAATAATAATTTTAAAAGAAATAAAAATGATAAGCTGTCTTCTGTAGGCGGCATACAAAGGCCTAGAAAGCCTAATTTAAGATTATATAGGAATTAATCTATTTTGATCACAGAAGACCATCTATTAAACATTTGCTTAATATTTAATGACTGGGAACCTCCCTTACCTTTACAACAAATGTCTGCTAAGTAGTCCCAGTGGTACCTACAAAAGAAAGAAAAAAGGGAAAAGGACCTGAATTACTTCAAATATTTTTTTTGCCACTTCTTTTGACATGCAGTCATGTCAAAGCACAATAAATTATCATCAAGGTTCATGTGCTTTCATAACACAAATCTAAAAACCAACCCTTTACATGAGATTTTGAAATATTCTCTCTAATCTTCATCTGAATACATATTCTGAATTAATTATGCCTGGACTTCAGACCCCAAATTACTTTATAAAATATATTTTTATGATAGCACCAAAGGATTTAGTTTTTTCTCACCTGTTTCTATGGTATTCTTCCTGTTAATGGATTATTACATTTTCTGTACTTATTTATTACAATTAAAATAAACACTCAACTATTCCTTTTCCTTTTTCTACTGCACCATCCTAACTATTAGAGGTTTGAATGCTTGCTATAAATGTTTCTCAACATACGAGAATCAGATTTCCACTATAAAAGCTTTATAATTTTTTCAGAAAAATTACACATCTTGCTTACGTGAGCTTTAAGATTTCTATTATTCTTGTCTAATAAATTAAAACTGTGCTAAACCACTGTCATTATTTAAAAATATAAAACTTTTTCTTCTGGAATTTCTGATTATGTGTGCATTTGTCTGTTGATGTGGTATTTGAAAGAATTATAGGCAAATGTTATGCTAAATGTTATGTTAAATGCTTACGATGTTTTGATACTCATTGCATTCTGCAATAAAAATTTATGTCTAAAATCTACTGATTACACTAGAAACTAAAAATACTTTCAAACAATATTTGATGTAATTCTTTTTAAGTCCATGTAAACAAAACTGCACATAAATTGTTTGGTAGTGTTTCTCTAGAAATTTTAATTAGTAAAGAGCAAATGGTTCATTTGATGTTCAAGCCTGATTTCCAGTATTAATGGATAGAGGGGTAGGTATGCTTGCATCATCAAAGAATAAGAAAAGGGTATATGGTATTAACTATAAGGAATGTGTCATTTTGCTGACTTCTTTGCAAGTAGAGGGAGTGATCAAAATAGCCCACTTTTAATCAGAGGTCAAAGAAAAAAAGAAAAGGAAAAAGAAAATCTGTTAGCCAAGACAAAAAGCCAGGAAGGAGCTTCCAGTGGAAACTGAAGAGAAGGGACAGGCATGTTTCCAACAGAGGGATCTACCAAATGAATCAAGGGGAAAGGCAGATTTAAACAGTTATTGCAACCTCTCCTAATACAGTCCTGAATTTGGCAGTGACTGTCACAATTTTTTCTATTGCTGCAGACTTTTGAAATAAGTTAGCTATTTACAAATATTTCCAAATATGCTCAACTTCAAACAAGAGTTAGTATTTGAAGTTTCTATCTCATGCAGTATATGGGAGGTAAAATCAGATAGATCACTGAGACTGTTCTTTCTGACTTCATAAGCTCCAAATCCCTTGCCTGGGCACAGAAAGCATCCTGGGCAAGAGAAGACTTTTCCTTTTGCAGAGATGTTATGCCATTCCTCTGATTGATTCTTAATCCATGGCAGTTCTTGCTTTGCATTTAAGGCACTTTCACTGTCAAGATTTTGATCTTTTGGCAATTACTCTTGTGATTAGGAGATCACAATTCAATACCATCAACAAGAGAGTATTTTCAGTTTATGGTTTTCTCATTTTTCTCAATGCTCTCCATTGTCGTCTTCATGCATCCTGACAAGCTGCACAGATCACACAGCAACAGCTCTGCAGAGCCCACCTTTACCAGCAATGGGCACTTCGCAGGACATTTTTCAAGACTGATGTTTGCAGAATAGCTCCAACATTGCAGTTTGTCAGCCCGTTATGCATTTGGGGGTGTGTCATGACTAGAAACCGTGAGGAAAACTTTGGTGCTGAGGACACCGACATGTACCAGGAAATGTAGCTCTCAAATGGCAGCTGCGAAAGGCCAGGTTTCCTTTCACTGCCTGCAGTCCAAGTTTTCCTGGTGAAGTGTGGGTATTAAGCAACAGAAAATACCCTTGGCATGGATCCTTGCATGCACACATTTGCTTACATAAAATCATTAGTCTGTCACTAGTTGTGTGACTTATTATAGGATTGCAGACAAATATACTTTACAGAATGTCTGCTTTGGGGAAATGTAGCTATTAAATAATTTTTTAAACTTTTGCTATGGTATTAGCAGCTTCTTTGAGAGACTGTTCACTGCTACAATAGTCACAACAGTGTTCAGAAGATTTTGATCCAGTTCTAAAATAAAATCCATGTTGAATGCTCCGTAGTTTTAATAGATTTTGACAAAATAAATAATGTAAAACAATATTTTAACTTGAGAAATAATATCTTTGCAAGCAACCTAAGTGCCCTCAGGTACTAATTTATTTTTTCTATGTTGCCGTAATTATAATTAAATTTTTTAAATTCCTCTGGCACAAAATACCTGAAATACATTTTTTTTTTCATTTGAACAGGTATTCACAAATACGTTTTGTCAAAAAATATTGTTCCACACTATTATAAAAGTCTGACTGTTTTGGTATTTTTCTCAATCATTTGTCTGCATCATTTTAACTGTTTGAGAAGATTTAAATTATTTCAAAACAAATTTCTACATAAGAAATTAGGATCTGTTTCAGCTATACCAGACATAGTGTATCAATATTACAGTGTAGCTCTCTTAATGAAGTATTGTCTCCAAAACTGCTGCTAGTCAGAAGGACACATAACTGACCAAACACTGTTCTCTTCATTCCTCTTGTTGTTAAACTTCTGTATTCTATATTGATGTTAAATGTTAACTAATATTAGCTTCTGTTAGTGGCTCTTTTATATTCTTTCCTGGTAGAATGGGGAGCTCTTAAATGATTCTTTCTTAACTCCATGGAAGTGCTGACTATCATCAAGTCACTTTCCAATCTTTTTAGTAAGCACCCTAGCTTAATTTTTAAAGACTGATTTATTAGACAAATTTTCTAAATTCTTAACTGTTTTCCTGAACTTTCCATACTGAATTTATTTTTCAGCCAGGAAAAACTACATGAATTCCAAATGCAAAGAATTGCTATTCCCTCCATTTCATAAATTGAACAGGCTAGGATTGCTTCTGCAAAAACGCATATTTTATGATTGATGACTCCTCCACCAAAAATGCAGCCCACATTCAGTGACATAATTCCTACTTTTAAGGAAAGGAAAAGTAAATACTCTCTTCATAGACCAACAAGTATACAAAAATAAGTTTACACAGTAATTTTCCCTGCATACTGCAAAAACTTGAGACTAGTTTTGGTTTTTATTTATTGTTTGGTCATGGGTTAGTATTTCGTGGGTTCTGATTTTTTGGTTTTGGGGGTTTTTTCCCCATAAAATTTAATATTTGTCACCCTGTTCCTCTGGGATTCCAGTCTCACTGAACTCAGTGTGATTTTCTTGATGTATTTGCATTAAGGGAAAGCCAAACATTACAAGGTTGTGTAAGAGTGCCTTTTCTTCAGTGCAGAAAGTGTCCTACTTCCTTCCCAGGTGAACGCTACCATTTAATAATTTCTCGAACAGCTGCTTAACTTGAAACGGTTCCATTATTTCACCGCTAGTCATAATCATCCTGCAAGAGAGACACTAAGGCCAGTGGTTCAATTGTCATAATAAGCAGAAAAAATGTTATCTTTAATTTCTAATCCAAGCAATAAACAGCAGAAAAGCATTACAGAATGGGATATTGACACTGGGAGCAAGTTGCCTTGAAATAGAGAGTTGGATACAGCCACTGCTGAAATGCTCATCAAACTCCCCAAGACATTATTTTGATATTTCATTTCATGTTCCTTCAGTCCCTCCTTTGTCTTTTTTCTCCGTTCCTCAAAACACCTGTATTTCTGAAGGAAGGTCTTACGTTTACTTTTACTTTTCTGTTCACTGAGTTTAGGCCAACAGAACTTCGTGCAAATTGTTTCCAAATCAGAAGTGCATCAGGAATACCACCCTGTTTCCAGAATTCCCCCAACAGGGCTGCCAGCGGAAGCTTTAACAGCAGGCGCGGTCCATTCCAGGGGCCGCAGGAAAATCTCTGCCCCGCCGGGGTCTCTCCCTGGCTGCAGGGCCATCCCTGTGGGGTCCTCAGTCCCGCCCTCCGTCCCGCTCCCGCTCTCCCCTCGGGGCTGGCAGGGCTGTTTCTCGCACGGTTCCCCTCGCTCAGCCCCGGCTGCCGGGCAGCGTTTTGCNGTTTTGTTTTGCCCTCCCTTGCCCAGGCTTTCCCCGGGGCTCTCGCCCGCCCGCCCGGGGCTGAGGGGCTCAGCCGGGCCCTGCGCTGGGGCCGCTGGAGCCGCGGGCACCGCCTGGGCCCGGGCGGGGCAGCCCCGGCACAGCCCACCTGCTGTCAAATCCTGCACCTAAAATAGGGAAAAATGCTGATTTCCAAAGATGTTAAGATTACTTAAGTGCACTACTATTCTGCCTGCAACTAACAAGAAATATCCAAATGCCTGTGATTTTGTTTGGGTTTGCTCTTTGATTTTCCTTACTTCGACTAAAAAATTTTTACACGTTTCTAGAAGTGAAATTGGCGGAGTTTTTCCAAGAAATCTCGAGGGCAACCGACTCAAGAATTAGGTAAAATTTAGTTTAGGATTGAAACTGTAAAGAAATACTCTTAAATAACAAGTTATTATGCATGTGACAGTAAGTATCAAGGCCCTTGTAAAACTAAAGGTCTGTTGGTCCTGAACTAACAGCCAAGACCACATCCTGTCCATCTGAATATATTAACAACTTGCCATAAAGAAGTGAAAATCATTGAGATTTGTGGGTTTGTTCCCTCACCAGAATTTCTTGAAACAAGAGAGTTTGCTTTGCAAATAGGATATTCAGAGGAAATACTCGGGAAATATACAGAAAGACACCAGACACACTCTCACCTGCATCCTAACCCAAGGGAAAACTCACAGATGTTTTCTCTCTTTTTGTTTCACATCTTTCCTACAACCACGAAGCAAACAAGAGCCTACCCACAGGAACTTGTTTAAAGGACAGAAATGACAAATGGAGAGAATATTAGAAATTGACTCGGAGCACTTTAGTTTAATACTTCCTGATCTTTATTTTTAAAACAAGCCACAAGTTTTCTCATGTTAAATCAGATGTGTTCCAATGTTAAATGTGATTTTCTAATACAGATGAATGAGATATATTTCCACATCACAGCATTGCAAATTTCATATTTTAATCTATTTCACTCCTACACACTAATTGTTATACATTTAAGATACACTTAACACCTACCATTTTATCATTATAGACACCTACTCAGGTAATCAAGGAGTTCAAAAAGTTCCCATTGCCTAGGGGAAAAAATTTAGCATATCAACATTATTTAAAGAAAAACCATAGAAAGCAATCAAATATGCCCTGCTTACTAAGGTAACAAATAAAACTCCATAATCTAAGTGGAATTTAAAGTATATAATATTATAGTCCTTACCTAATATTTATGATCAAAGTGGTTTAAAATATAAATGATCGAACATTTCACAATTTTGTTTTTCTGATCTGAATTTTGAACATCTCTCATGAGAAGCATTCATTCTTTCTTACTGTAACAAAAGTATCAGGATTGCAAAAGAATTAAGCATTTCCTATCATACCATTAGAACTTCTCAGTACCTAAAGATTTTAACACAACTACTTCACTCTGTGTAAATGGGCAGAGGGCACACATAAAACATCAATTACATAGCAAAGTGCATTTCAGACATGAAAAAGAAAAAAGGAAAAGGAAAGAGAAAAAGAAAGAGAAAAAGAAAGAGAAGAAGAAAGAGAAAAAGAAAGAGAAGAAGAAAGAGAAAAAGAAAGAGAAGAAGAAAGAGAAAAAGAAAGAGAAGAAGAAAGAGAAAAAGAAAGAGAAGAAGAAAGAGAAAAAGAAAGAGAAGAAGAAAGAGAAAAAGAAAGAGAAGAAGAAAGAGAAAAAGAAAGAGAAGAAGAAAGAGAAAAAGAAAGAGAAGAAGAAAGAGAAAAAGAAAATGACCCCAGCATCAGCTATGACCAAAGTTGGTAAAAAAAAAATTAATAATGCACACCTAAAAAATTTAAAATCCCGATTTTTCCACAGCTTTTTTTTTAAGCTTTTATTTTATTTCAATTTCATGCTAGTCCCCTTGCCTTATTCCTTTCACTTTCACTTTCAAAAGCAGCACAACATAAAGGAAAAACCACCATTCATCATCACTAATCCACTTAGCCTTCTTCCTTCTTAGAGGCACTTTTCTCCCTTCCTCCTCTTAAAAAACCCCACAAATCTAGATTCGGTAAAAACACAAATTAAAGTACATACTGTCCACTGTGATTTATTGACGAGAAAAAAGATAAGGGAAAAATAATTTAAAAGCCTCAGTTGATTAAATAAATCTTAAGTAAATCTTCAAACCTAAATTTCAGGTTTCCCAAGGGCAGAAAATAATACTAGAAACTATACTTCCAAAATAAACTACATGCATTAAAATGCTAGGTTGAAAGTTTTTGCCGAAAAATATAATATTGCTTACAATGTTTGAGTTACAGTATTAAACATGATTCCTATATGATGTAGGTAAAAATTATATTATATTTTATATATCCAATTAAAATATAGGTTCAAAATTTGTTTAATAATTCATTTGCTGGAAGCTCCCTCAGTTAGACTTCTCCTTTTCAGAAAATATATTCTCCTGATAAGAAATTTAATTATCTTTCCTCTTCTTAATTAATTCTGAAACTGAAGTCCTTATAACAGGAATCAGACAAGTAACACAATGTGCCTACTGTAGTAGGTAATGTAATCTCACCTTCCACTACAGAAACACAGAATGGCTGAGGTAGGAAGGGACCTCTGGAGATTATCTAGTACGTTCCTGCTAGTCAGAGGATGATCAGCTAGAGCAGGTTGACCAGCACCTTGTCTACTTAGGCTTTGAAAATCTCCAATTCCAAATTGGAGATTCCAAAACCTTCCTGAGCAAGCTGTACTGGTATTTGACCAGGATGGCTTGGTTTTTTCCTTCTGTCTTTAGATAGAATTTCCTTCATTTCAGTTTGTGCTCATTCCCTCATGTTCTGTCACTGGGCATCACTCAGAAGATCATGGCTGTATCTTTTTATATTTTATAAGATTCCCCTTGAGCCTCCTCTTCTCCAGAGTAAACGTACCCAGCTTTTTCAGCCTCTCATTGTACATTAGATCCTTCAGCCTATTTATCATCTTCATGGCTCTTCAGTGGGCTCTTTCTAGTAAGTCCATGTGTCTCTTGTACTGGAGAACCCAGACCTAAACCCGACACTCCAGTTGTGACCTCAGCAGTTCAAGTAGAGAAAATCACCTCCCTTGATGTGCTGGCAATGCCCTTCCTAATATAGGCCAGGAGAATGCTGACATTCTTTGCTGCAAGAGCACATTGCTAGCTCATATTCAGCTTCTTATACATGAGCATCACCATGTCCTTGGATGTGACCATCTCACGGTCACTGCAGCTGAGGCTACCCCCAACCTTTGCATCTCTGGCCAGTCCTTCCTTGTTTGTTAGAACCAGATCCAGCAGATTATCTTCCCTCATCATCTCCTTAATCATCTGCGTCAGGACGCTATCACCAGTGAACTCCAGAAATCTCATGGATTGCTTGTGCTCTGCAGGCTTGCCCTTTCAGCAGATACCAGAATTATTCATGTTCCCCATGAGGTCCAGGGCTTGCAAATGAGTCTTCTTTGAGTTGTTTAAAGAAGGCCTCATCTTTATCTTGACCAGGTAGTCTGTAGCAAATCCCCACCACAAGATTACCCATGTTAGTCTGCCCTCCAGTCTTAACTAAGCAGCCCTGTGTTCACTCCTCACCTGCCCCTAGGCAGAGTTCCAGGCATTCTTGCTACTCTCTCAAACTAAGGACAATTCTTCCTTGACTTCCCAGCCTGCCCTTCCTAGTGGCCCTAGTTGTAACACTCCACTAGTGTGAGCTTTCCTACTGTCTTTGTGATCCCAGTGACATCTCAACCCTGTAACCACACAGACCTCTAATTCCTCCATTTTTTCCCCATACTGCATGCATGAGTTTACATGCACTTGACAGAGGCACTCAGTTAAGTTGATTTCCCAGAATGAGAATTTTCTCAGTAATACCATCCTGTAGGTATATACCTATATGCATATATATATATATATATATGCATATATTCAGTGTGGGCTTCCTTCAGTCCTGTTTTTATAAGTATGAAGTGTCTCTTGTCCACATCCCATACAACTTTTTTTGCCAATGTAGTCTACCACTGTCTCGCTTGACTGTGGATTGTCAGCCCTCTCCGCCAGTATTACCAGCTGAAAAATTTTCCTCAACAGGTTAGTTTTCCTGTTGACAAAGGTGCTTTAGTTCCACGTCATGAGATGGATCCTGACAATTTCAAGTAGTCTTCCATCCTCAAAAGGGGCCCCATGGACATTGACATGTGTGATCCATCCACTCAGGCTCAATCATTTGCCCTGTACCAAGAGGACTGAAGATACATCACCTGTGTCTTCCTTCACTTAGCCATGATCCCAAAGCCATGTAACTACTCCCGGTATGATCGAGATCTCCCATGACCTTATCATTGATATCCATATGAAAGAGCAGTAAGGGATAGTAGTCAATTGATCAGGGTGACAAAATTTCTGTTAGTTAATACTGCCACCGCTCTTAGTTTCCTATTTGCCTTTTTAACTTAAAATGTTTTTTTCCAAAAATTCTGTACACAGACATTCTCCAAATCATAAACACAAAGAGTAATTTATTTATATTGTTAAGGACATACTTAATGTTATCCAAAGGGCTTCAATAAAAATGCTATTTACAACTGTTATTTTGTAATGTCACATAGGCTGCATAAGGTTTTAAGACACCAAAGAAAAGAAGAGGATAGTCAACTGCAAAAAAAATTAAATTATATGGGTTAATGGTAATTCAAGCTTGCCTGAGAGCAAGTTCTCTTTATAGAAACAGTGACAACTGATAGTATGCAACCTGCAAGGCATTTTTCCTAATAACTAAAGAAATGACCAGTTTTAACAAGCCCATTAGCAGATCTTTTTCCTGCACCATATGTGTTGACATACTTAGAAAATTTTCATTGTATGTATTCTGACATACTGTCCTGGTTTTGGCTGGAATAGAGATCTTTTACTTCCTAGTAGCTGTGGTTTGGATTCAGTATGAGAACAATGTTGATAAGAACTGAGTGTTGCTGAGAAGTGCTTGCCCTAAGTCGAAGAATTTTCATTTTCCTATGGTCTGCCAGGGAGGAGGTTCACAAGAAACCAGAAGGGAGAATGGCCAGGACAGCTGACCCAAAGGGATATCCCATAACATAGAAATCATGCCCTTTATATAAACTGGGGGGAGCTGGCCAGAAGGCACCAATCTATGTTCAGGGATGGGCTAGGCAGCAGAGGGATACTTAGCTGACAGCTGGAGCCAAAGCACAACACATGCCAAATAAATTTCTGTTGTCCTGGGTTGTGGGGA
>WBMZ01005253.1:0-311429 GCA_013400975.1 Atrichornis clamosus | reverse complement strand
AAACACAAACCCACCACACCATTACAGTAAGCTGTAGCAATCCCAAGGTGCAGGAGGTATTGGAGTGCTCTCTCTCACTGTGGTGTACTCAAGAGAATAAACAGAACTCTGCAAAAAGTTGAATATTCAAACTCAATGAAAACATCTGGTTGTGGGTGGGTTTTTTGTTTTTTAAATTCTTGCTTTTCTTTCGCAAAGGTTGTGTCAATAGAAAGCCGAAGTATTTGAGGCCTTCAGTGTCTTGTTTTTTGAAAGACAAGTCTGTTGTTTTCCACTTGTGAAACAATATTAACTATTTAATGAAACTTAATAAGATGTTGGCAGTTTTATTGCTGGGTGCTGGAGTTTGATCTTTCTTAAATGGCTGGTGAAAGAGTCTGTAGCAATTAGATTTTTTTTCATCAAAATATTATTAAATCCAAATTCCCGTAATGGATACTTCCTGAAAGCATTATTTGTCCATGACACAGGACTTCAACGAAAGCAGATACACATTTTTGCTACTCCCAGTGTTTGAACTCCAGAGGGAAGAAAATGGAATGCAATTACAGTAACAGAATGGGTGCTTGTAATTTAACATTCAAAGCATGCTTTTAAAAAAAATTCTGCTTCATTGAGGAGATTTCATATGCCACTTACAAACCCATACATTTAAACTGTGGTTGTTTAGCTCCACTTTTGGCATTAATATCCTCTCCATTCTGAAGGCTCTCTAGGCTGCAGTACTTTTCCTGGCTAGGTCATGTGTGTAGCCCTCAGTGATAGACACAAGATTTACTGAGGGGGAAAGAGGGTTGGTGGCCACGTTAATCTGATAAATGTTCTGGAAAGCATGCTCACTCAGACGGAAGAGTCAACCCTGCCTCTAAATGATGCTGCAGCTTGGCTTGGGGCTGCAAGCATCTGCACATGAGCCCAGCTCAGTCATTGTCGTTCTTTACAGAAAGTGGCAGTCACTTCTGCACTGGGGACTGAGATCAGTTTTCATTTGAATTGAGAAAGATTGCATGTGTCTCTTCAGAAAGGGGTGTGAAATTCCGCTCGGGACCAGGGCAGCGGCTTCTACCGCTGGACTCTTAATTGGTTTTTGCGTGTTTGGCTAGTTAAAGCTACATGTGCTTTTTGTCACCATTTCTTCAAACATGGAGCAAAGTGCCTATGTCTAATAAGGATGAAATGAAATTAAAAGTATTCAATTTTGCAAATTGATTGAGCACTGGAATAGCTTGCCTGGGAAGACTGCTGAAGCCATGGCATGAGGTGTCTCAGGGTAGGTTAAACCAGTGCAGAGGGGCAGAGAAGGGCTCTGCAGCAGAGTTTCCCTGTGCATGAAGTATGCTTCACTGATGTAGCATTTCTAAGGCAAATGGAGCGTGGAGCAGCCCAGGGACAACCTGTGCTGTGGCATAATGAATTCTTAAATGGTGAAGTGAGGCATGAGTTAGAGAGGGCGGGAGGCAACAGATGACACAAGCTCCAAAGTTTCAGACTGAGTTTTATTTTGATCTAATTCTTATACTTGCTGATGTCATCAGTCATATCTCTTTGACGAGACCAGTAGTGTTGCACATCAAAATGTTACACAATACCATGTTATACAATCACAAGGACAAGGTTAAAAAATGCTACAGTATTCATATCAATCTCAGTGGGCCGTCATAAATATACCACGCTGTTATTTTTTGGTATTCTTCTTTTCAGGAGAAAAGCAGTAGGCATTCTGAAAAGTGAGTAGTTTAAAATATTATGCATTTGTGAAAAGGTCACATTCCCCTTTGTACTTAGTATTAATTTGTCAAAGTTTTGTTTCTCTTACGTGAAAGGGCTGTCTGGACCTCTTTAAAGAGCAATAGTTGACTGCAAAGTCAAACATGGAGAAATTTATATCTGAGTTCATGAATGATGGGGTTTTGAAACTCATAGTTCGTTGATTACAGAATTTGTTTCTGTGATAGCAGAGTCATTCTGTCAGCTGAACTATTTATCATCTTCAGGTTTCGACATAGCCCAAATTCCTGGTACTTGAGAGACTGGACCATTCACAGCTGGATCAGACAGTGCTTAAAATATGGTGCTCAAGACAAAGCCTTATACACAATAAAAAATAAGGTGAGTTCTACTGAGGAAAAGCCATGAATATATTTGATTGGCATTCAAGTGTGACTTGACTGGAATTCCTGTTGCAGCCAGGTCCTGTAGACTGTGGTTTAAGTTCAGATTTCTTTGTCAAAATAAAAATTAATGTCGCACTTGAATTTTAGCTATAGCTTTTTACAGCTTTTAAATCCTCTTCTTTCTCATGAAGTTTTGAGTTTTAAATAGAGTTGGTGTCCAAAACACGCTAGATGCAGAAGAGACATAAAAACATGATAGGCAATGCCATTCCTGGTCCCAAAGGCTCAGATAAAATGCCAAAACAAATCCAGTGTATCAGAAGCTGGAAGGCCCACATCACAGGAGCTGTGCTGATCTCCTTGTGTGGGTTGACTGTGCATCGCAACAGTGTGCAGTGCCATGGCTCTGCTCTTTCTGATATCTGCAGTGGTGTGCTTGGGAGGATTTGAACAGCACGTTTGCACGCTAAATTTTTTTCCTTCTTTTCTTCAGGTTCAATATGGAATTTTTCCAGATAATTTTACATTCAATATTTTGTTGGATTGCTTTATAAAGCAAAAGAAATATGAAGGTAAGAAAATACATGCCAAGACTGAATCCTTAGTTGTATGCTCTTATATTTGCAGAGCCTTTCTTTGATTTAAAAACTTCTAGCCATATTTTTTCAGAAGTCACTGTAAAGCATTCCTTCACCTTTCTTTAAACTATTTTTCTGCATGTTTATATCTTATTTCTGTTGGGATTTTATTCCTTTTATAGTTTTGAAACTTGCATGATTCACAGTTCTACTGTTATTAATCCTATTCCAAGTGTAAACCATCTTCTTCAGTTACAGGTCTGACTTAACATGCTAATGACATCATAAGAGTTACTAGTAACAATTAATTAGCATGTTACCAGAATCAAAATGTGTGTTGGTATTCATCTTACATAAATTTACCTGTTCCAAAAGCTAAATTTCTAAACTGTTTGTGTAGGCTTTCTGTCTGTCACTGGAGCAAGCCACCTATGCTGAATTGCCATATTGAGTCTACCTTTCACTATTGACTGTTTAAGTGTCGAGATGAGTAATCCTCTCATGTTTGATGACAGATATTTAAGATTTTAATTTCACTTCCGGTTTTCTAGTACTGTAGTCTTGCAGTAAGCTTTCCTTTGCATAAAACTCTTGTGAAATAAACTGAAAGGAACAACAGCTTTTATCATGGAGATTTTGCTAAGTGTCGAATTAATATATGTATTTATTTTATTTTGAGACACACCCCTATCTTTGAATTCCCCTTTATTTTATCCATATTTCTTTTCTATGTAAAGTTGAAGGTCTTTTGTTCAACAAACTCTTCTTTCTGACAGGGAGTGTCACTGGAACTCCCTGTGGAGCTCCTCCAGAGTATTGTTTGCTGAATACAGAGACTGCTGTGGGTGATCTGTGACAACATTTCTGCTTCTTTGTACTCTCCTGTCACCCTAAGGGTAGTGAAGTTATGCCAGTTTTCTCTTGTTTGTAATCAAAACACAAGAACAAAGAAATGATTTTTATTTTTTTTTTTTATGCTAATGATTGAAGAGCTGAAGAAAGAAGAGTCAATTGAAGAGTGTAGAGCTAAGATGATTTTGAGAGCTCCTTGGCTGTAGTTTCATGGTATTCAACCTATTCTTCCTTCTTACAGTGTGTTTGAACAACCCAAATGTTGGGTTGTTCAAACAAATTCTGTAGGTGTATTCTAGTTGTAAGAAATGTTTAACTTTCTCCCTAATTATTTCAAAGCCTACTACAGCAATAAAGCATCAGTGAACATGAGTGGGTGCGAAAGGGAGCTATGTATTGACAGCTATGCTGATTATGTATTGTTTTCCTCCATAGATGCTATGTCAGTAGTAACAGAGATCATGCTCCAAGAAAGTTTTGATGAATTATCAACACAGCTTCTTTCTCTCTATGTTTTATACCAGTACCTGGCTACCAAGTCTGAACGTACGGTAAGCTGACCACACTCAAAGTGATACACTGAGCCTCTGCTTCCAAGTGTTGTGTTGCAGTCAGTTGGACATTCAATCCTGGATATATTTTATTTCCCTTAAGTTTACCTGGAAACCACCCCTCCCTCCATTTTCTCATTTATTTTTACAGAACTGCAGAAGAAAGAAAGGAAAAAAGAAACAAAATAGGAAAACCATCAAATCACTTGTCTCCCCTTTTGCTCCTTTCTCTGAAAGGAAGAGTGTGTTGGCATTTTCAGGTGTAATGTATGACCATTTGAAGGATATGAATTGATACTTCAGTTCAAGGCAGATTCCATCAGTTACCACAAAATAACTTTTGTCACCTATTGTATAGGACCCTGTTAAGATGAATATTGCTCACCATTAGAGTTTGATAATGGTGGTGTTACAGAATTATAAAGCACTTTCATTAGTTTTTTTGGTATCTCATTTGACTTTGGCTGTACTGTTTCTTATACATATTTGTTTTAAAATTAAATTTGTTACGTTTCTCCTGTCTCCAAGGATTAGGGGTTTATTATGCACAGCTTGCTTGCTTAAGGCCAAAATGAAAATTCAGGGTCTTGGAAGTGGCATTATTCTACCTTTGCAGAAGGGGCGATTACCTTTGCCCCCCTCAGTCAGAAGGGGCTCAGTCATGATCTCTGCCATGATCACTTTAGGGAGCTATTTTTCATGTCATTTGGCACAAGCCTTCAATAGTATGTTGTCATCTGTAAGGAAAATGCTTGAAGCCTCCATTTGTCTTGCATGAAGCATCTTTCTAAATGTATTTTACAGGTGCCTTCAGGGTTTACCCAACTGGGTTGTAATTTCAGTTATCACCAAAGAAAAGAAATGTGCATTTATCCTGTTGGGTATTCTCTTCATTCCCCAGAAATCAAGTATGCTTGGTCACTTGTATATGAGAAGCAGTGGGATGAAAATCTCATTTTCCCTTTGTGTTTGTCCATGTGTACATATCTTTACTGCAGAGATAAGCATTTGTCTGTACATGTCAGTACATGTTTCATGAAAGCTGAATGTGCAAGCATGAGACATGTTTAAGGCAAGCGTATTTATATAGCTGTGACTTACTGAATATGCATTTTGAAATAACCCCATCCAAAGACAGAAGTGAAATAATATTCTCATTTGTATACACCGTTCAAAGTACCATTCAACACCTCATAATGCTCAGCACCAGTTTTCTGTGTTTGATTGAAGAGGTAGGGATAGATATAAGGAGAACTTCTTGGCTACTCCAGAAAATCACATTCTCTTTACCCAAGGTGTGAGACAGGTCAGCGAGTGTCCTGTTGCAGATAGGTCCTTAACTATATCTTGGGATCCAGCAGTGTGATGAAATGATTTTTAACTTTGAAAGTTAAATCCTGGACAATCTGTCTGTTTTAGTCCTTAGGGTGGATAGCAGCGGTGATAGGGAGCTTTCATTTCTCTTCTGTTGTACACATCACTGAAAGCCTGACTGGTCTTGGCTCTCTGTAGGAAGTTTCCTCCTTGACTTGCAAACAACCCATATAATTGCTGCTTTCCACTAAAAAGATGGTAACATTAAGCTTTTGCAGGTAATGTACGCCCTGGAGCTAAATGTCTTAGCTCCCAAAAGAACTTAGACCACTAAAAGCCCTGTTCTTCCAATTGCATCTGATTTTTTTACAACATTCACCTGGAGTGCTGAATTCAGTACTAAACAGCCCTGTTCCCTTTTATCCTTTATCTGAGTTGTGCAAAATCCTTGCTTGGCTGTCAGATGGTAGTATTTTGTGTCAGATGATAACATGCAAATTCTTGTAGCACGTTAATGGACATGCACAAGAAAATGCCATACCTTGGAAAGACATCTCTGGATAGTGTATTAAACCAGAAGTGTATTGACCAGAAGGTCAAACTTTTGTGGTTTTTAAGACTCATTGTACTTCAGGGATTTTTTCCGAAAGCTTCTTCCCTTCACCAGGGATATTTCTTTCCGGTCATAAGGCAACCAACAACACACTGAAGTATCCTGTCACAGAAACCATGTGTTCAGAGAGTCAGACCCCCTCTAATCTGTTTCTTCTTATAGCTTTCTTTCCATGATTTTTTTAGCCATGGGAGTTGTTCACCTCCTTTCACTTTCAGTAAAGAGATGTTTATACTTGCTGTTTGTGCTTCTCTGGTCATGAAAATTATTCTGTACTATCCCATAGTTAATCAATATTCACATTACTCTTGTGGTTTTAATGTAATTATTGCTGGGGTGCCCTTCTTTAGCAATCAGTGGTGGTCTGGCTCAGACAGCTGGTGCTTCTCTCCAGCTAGAGAGACAGCTGTCCTTTTAATCCTGTGGTGTGGAGGGGTCTTGGTGAGTTGCACATGCTCTTTTCACAGAGCAGATCTTGGACTCAAAGCACCCATTATCTGCATTTTTTTCTCTTAACATTTTCCTATTCTAGTGAGGGATAGTGGAGTGTGTATCTTGCCACATACTTTAAAGAAAAGGCTGCTGTAGTACAGAAGCCATGGAATGTTTTTCTTCACCAGTGTTAGCCTGACACAAGCAGTAGGACATACAGGACAGAGACAGAGCTTGGCCTGTGTTAATCGGTGTAACTTTCTGTCCTGAAGGAAATGCACTGATTAACCTTCATGCAAAATTTCAACCACTCACATTTTACAGTCTTCTGGAAAGAGTTGTTTCTCAGTATAGTTTGTACTGTTCCTCAGAACAGACATACTGTAACTGAACATTGGACATGTTTAGTGATTCTTTATTGCTCAGACGTGTCATGAAAGCCATGTGTGCTGTCTTTGTATGTTTGTGTTTAAGGGACACTTACTTAGTGTATACATTATTTGCAGTGGGAAGAAGAGAGAAATCTTGGAGCATCGCTATTGCTTACGGGTCTAAAGCAAAGTAACACTGTGGGGTTTAGCTCCCAGCTGTATGGCTATGCATTCCTCGGTAAGTTTTACCTCCCCCATTGTCATCTTTTCCCTTTTGTCTTCAGTGGCTGAATTAAATTGACATCTTTGCTTTATTAAAATGTGTTCAAAGAGAAGGCAAAGGAAAAAAGAAAAAAATAATGGAAGGACAACTTCAGAGTTGCAAGTGAACCTGTTTTGTAAGCCTGGAGGATAGTACTGATTTGAATAGTATGCCCTTCATCAGACAGCTTCAGACTTAACATTAGGGCTCACTGCAGGTTTGGGTTAGATGCTGAAAGAAGAAGATATTCTTCAATAACAGTAGGATTGGTTTGTTGGTTGACCAACAAATTTTTTAAAAATACCCTGAAAGTACACCATGACACAAATTTAAGATTATGGACAATAGACTCTTTTTCTGGTTAATGAGCGTCTTAAAATAATGTTTACACCTTAGGAAGATGGGAGAACACAGCCTGAAAAACACTATGTTTAGTATTTTTACTAGTCACGCTACAGTGAATGCTTGGGTTGTGAACAGCAGATAGCAGTGCCTTTATCCTGTATCTGTTAAGAAATTTTCACTGCTAATAACTTGCTATGTTATTAAAGAGAAGTTAGATCAGAGTATATTTAGAATTGGAGAGAAGGGGAATGGGCAAGTAGTTCTTGAATTTCCTCTAAACCTTTAGTGTAATATAGTGCAGATAGGTTTTGTTCTTCTCTATAAAATTATTGTTTACTAGAAAATAAGTAAGTAATTTACAATTTATTCTAAATTGTTGTTCCATTACTGCATTATTGAGAGTAATAAAAAGTGGATTTTTTTCTTAAAATGTCACCTCAAAATACGATGTGTGGTGGCAGAGTTAGGATGATGATTTGTGTTTATCATGACTGTAAAACAGAAAACTCATTTTCAGTCAAAAAGGGGGATAAACGTGAAAAATAATTTGAAAGCAGGATTTTTCATAGCGCTGTAGTTTGTAATCCCGTGGGGATAGTGATACAAATAGGGACTTTGCTGTCCGGTTGGCGTTTAGTTTGGAGAGTTTTAAATGTCATATAGATTGGTGGAGTAGTGGCTGTATTTCACAAATGAACTTTACTCTCATCTGTGAGCAGTAGTGCTTGTTCCATGACAGTGACATTCAGTAGATCAAAAGCTGTTTACTGTTATGTCACATATTCCAATGTCTTGCCAACACTAATGGAACTGACCTCTGAGAGAATAAAAGATGTCTATGGGCACAGAGTGGCCTCAAGCACCTCAGCTGTTTTAATTTAGCCATGGTCCACAGGCTTTGTCTGCGCACTTACTACCTTACTTTTCCTAAACTGTACTCTTCTATGTAAAGAATGTGTGTTTCATAGTTTTGTGTCATTATAGTCAGAGTGCAAATTGAATTGACAGCTTGGACATAACTCCTGTAAGCTACACTTGAAGTGGTATTGTATGGCATATTGACAATGGCAAAATCAAAGCCTTAGAGTGCCAATCATTCTAAATTGCATCACCTGCAATGTGATGTACACATTTCTTCTATTATGTAGGAGTTTCTTGTTCTCCAGTAATTACTGGTGGAAGAAAAGCCACATTGTAAGTGGTGTAGTATATCACAGATCCTGCTAAAATCAATGAACACCTTGTTGCACAGATTGTCTTAAATCAAGAATCAAAATTTCGTTTTGGCAGGTCTCTCATATTTTCTCTTAGGAAGCCCCAGCAGAAACAGGGTTACTAAGCTGTGTGCTTAGCCAGAGCATGTGCTGTAATGTGTGAGTAAACCCTAGAGGCCACAGAGGTGAATCCAGAGGGTCAGATTTAGTGCACACATGCTCCACAGTCAGTTGAAAGCTAAGGAGACATTTTTCTGAGATCTTCAGACATCCTTCTCAGAGCTGCTGTTACAAAGCCAGACAACCAGCAAACCTGGCCCCTTACTCTCTTTTTCATCTGGACATGAGGCAGAATGGGAAGGTTTCAGAAACAAGAATGTAATACCATGAAGTTGAGCAAAAAGAAGTCACCTTAATAAAATAAGGTAATAGAAGTTCTATCAGGGCAACTTCATAGAAGTGTTGTTTTTACCACAGAAGCCAAGACACTTGCTGTCACTTCTAAAAACCAGTGCCAACTCATACTGGTTCCATTCATACTCAGATGTTGAAGAACTAATAATAAAGTGTATTTTTACCCACAGGGAAGGTGGAATTGAGTAAAGGACTAAGAGCTGTATACAGTCTAATGCCACTGATGTGGACACCTGGATATTTGAATAGAGCCTTGCAAGTGATGGAGAATGTGGCTTCATTGTCAGGGGACAGCAAAATCTGTAAAGAAGCTGTAAGTATAAAGGCTATAACCCACTGAACAAGGGGAACTTTGTATAAAACAAACTTCAGTAAAACCTATGAATTCTGTGCCTTGTTAGTGAAAAGGTGCCCTGCAAACTTCAGAGGCCTTTGCAAGACAGGAGAAGTAATGTTTAGTACAGAATCACTGCTTCAGTTGATGAGCCAGTGATAATGTGTACTGGCATGTCCTTGGCGAGGAGTGTGTGCTATTGCCACAGACGATTTAAGTGTGTTTTCTAAGCCTTCCCCACCCTTTAGGAGCACCTGGGTCTGTGTCACAGGAAGCACATGTCCATGGTGATGGGAAGACACCTTTGTCTATCAAGTTTTTGAAATCACTCAGAGACATCTTAGCAATGAGGATGAGCTATCACATCTTCTTACTCTCATGGCTAATTCTACGTGTTCTATGCCCTCAGACGATATCCTGGATGGTACTGGTCCAAAGAGTCGACAGGTGATTTCTTGAAAGTTTGTCCTGCCCTCAGTCGGGCAAGATGGATAGATTCAGTCCATTTATGAGGTCAGCACTAACTAAGGGACTTGGAGCCTAGGCGTGCTGTGGGGCATCAGGCTGATCTGGAATCAGACAGCTTAGGAGTAATTTAAGATATCACCACCACATGGGCTGAAGTAGAGAAACACCACTGAAGTCTCACCTCCTCTTCTTGGTACTTTTTCCTGAAGGTGTCCATGGTGATGGGAGCCTCCCTTTTGCTCATGTCACTACTAAGTTTGCAGTCTCCCTTGAGAAACAAAAGGCCAGGGCACTGCTGAGCATGTGCTCCTGCCTTTTGCTCTATTTTCTGAAGCTTCTCTGTGTAATATTGTACAAGACAGGTCACATCTGCAACTTCCACCATTTTGAGTTACCTCTTTGGTTATGTGGTTTTGGAGGTACTTCTCTTACTCCAAGTCTGAAGAACACAGCCTACTACGCTTGCGATTTTTTTCTGTTTGTAAACCCTAGACAAATTAACGAACTCCTCAGCTTCCTCTGGCTTGTAGATGAACATCCTAGTGTTGAACCAAGGCTATATCTGTCTCTGGTACAGCAGATTCATAGAGGATCCTGTCCTTCTATATACTGATACTATAAAAATAATAAATGCTAGTAATACCTAGAAATGCTCTCTATATAGAGGTACTTTTCACTTTGTTCAGTGAACAACAAGAACTTCTAAAAAGAAGGTTCTTACTGATTATTTACTAATGCTGCATCTGTACAAATCCAGTAATAGGGTCCAAAAAGCAATCCAATGACTGTGGGTAAAAGCCACACACTCCAAGATCCCAAGCACAGTACAAAATTCTTCCAGGAATATCACAGAATAACAGAATTAACTAGATTGGAAAAGACCTTTCCTTTTAGAATCTGATTTTCTGTTTGTCATACACAAAAGTAATCTCAAAATACAAGGTAACTCATAAAGTTGTTTGAATATGTGAATACTTGGGTTGTATTTCTAAACTCTTTATGCTTACCATGACAAATGTGATTGTTCAGATGGATGCCCTGGAGACCATGTTACAGTCTGTCCTTGAAGCCAAACCTGATCCAGAATCTGCTGAAGAAGCCAGGAAATTAGATCAAAAGTCGCAGTGTGCAGAGTCAGAAGAAACAGAGCAGTCTAAAGCACCTGAGTACTACAACCGGTTCAAGGTAAGATAGTTTAATTTATCTAAGTATTCAAGCTGTAGTGATACTTCTCAGTGATACATACTAGAAAATATATATGCTGATTTACTGTGGCTAGTAGACTGACACCCCTTCAGTGCATCAGGAGTCCTATTTGGCATTTTTGAAACTGATGTCACCTTACATTTTCACTTCTCCAAACAGGAAGCAGCAGCCTGCAAAGACATAAATGCTTAAGGCCACTTGTCTTTTGTCTGTCTGCTGGAATTTTATCTTCACTTTTCATAAATCAAAGTGATAAATCTAGTCCTGTTTGCAAAAGTGGTATGTCATTAGAGACCCATTATCTGACCTTGTGTGGGCTCTTGCACATTAAGATAGAATATAATAGGCATGAGACTACCCTGAATTTATTGTCCATTTATGTACTTTATAATTATGTAGGAATGTTGTATCTTGTACTTTCAGTCTGGAGAATTAAGTCAGGTTATATCATCTCCCTTTTATCTTTAGATCATCATGCTGATGATAACAGTAAGAAACACGAACAGCTGTTAGGACACATCTTTATAATGAGGGCATTTTATTTGACCATCTCCTAGCTATATAATGAGTGTATTTTATTATATCTTCTCTGATTCGTGCTGTGGTATGAATCGAGTACTCCAAGTTGAAACTCATCTGGATTATAGATCCAGGAGCAGTGCGCTTTCCATAGCCCATCAGTTTCCGTTGTTGCTGTCACCTGGATGGCTGTGACCTTGAACAGTTGTGCTGGATACAGACTGTTCTAAAGAAATTTCAAAAGTTAAAAGACTGGTATCCTGTGGTTTCACCTCATACACACACACACACTCTTCCTTGCTTTGATGTTTACTTACGTCACTTTGCTGCTAATCTTTAGATATTAAACTTGGGTTGAAGGCAGTTAAAACTTTTTAATTGAAGTATTTGGGAATCAGTGGGTGCTCAGCATATGGTAATTAATGCCTGGATGAATTGCAGTGAATTAGGTAAACACAAGTGCCCTTTGCAAGGCAGGAGTGAGACATTTTTATGTTTCTCTCATTGTCTATCCATTGTCTTGCCTTGAAGAAAATAATGCAGAGTGCTCAAAATGAGGTCTAACTATAAAATAGGGCACTAGTGTCAAGAGGGTAGTTTTCTTCTCAGCTCAAGCTTTCCACAAGTTTCATAATTAATCCCAGTTCAGGCATTCTCTGGTGTGGCACTGAGTGCCCTGACTTGGCAAAAAAACTAGTCCCTATGTTTAAGATCTCACCAGGAAAGTCTGAATACGAGAAAGACAGAGTGCTCATGTGACATCTAGGCGTCTAACAGTAATTATATGTCAATAAGCCAAAATTTCTGCTTGTCTGAACAAGAAAAGAAGCTCTCAAGTCAAAATGTAATTTCAGCTAAGCATGAAGGAGTTCTCAGACTCTTCTCTTAAATCCATTAGGCCAGCAGTAGCCACAGTTGAGCCCTGGGAAGTTGAACCTACTACAGGTGTAGTTCACAGGACAAAGTAGTGCACTAGAAATCCATATGAGTGTGGGGGAAGGTGGCAGCTCTGGAGCAACCTGATGGTGTGTGCATTCACAGCTGCTGTCCCAGCACAGATCATCTGCCCCTTTTGTGTAACCCCTGCACAGGGTTTGTGCTTCTGCTGCTGAAAACAATTTGGTTGCACTTTGTCCAGCTGTGCATTAATTAGCTAGTATATCACAGTGTTTCTTGAGCTCAAAACCAGTTGCTTCTGCCTCCTGCATTCCCAGTTCTCTTTCACAAATTTTACACCTCAGAATGCAAGGAAAAGCTTATGGATTTGCCCCGGACGTACACATACTCCTCCATGGTACTCCATGGAACAGACTCCATGTCTTGTACCAACCTTCAGAACAGACATTAGTGGAAATACCTGAAAAAGGCATGGCAGTCTTAACACATGTGGATACATGTCCTTTACTTCCACTGAAACAAACAATACTTGAGTGCTTTTGGCTCTTTCCAGAATAAGCCTTTGGAGGTGTAATCTAGACTCTGACAGTGTCATTTGTGTTGTAATTACCTATTTTCAGATCCCATGTGCTGAGGCTCACTTCTCTCTGTAATGTTCCTCAGGCAGTTCTTTCCATCTGTGTCAATGATCAGTGGGCAAACATTTTATCACATAAATGCTTTCTCTAAAAGCAGTGCACCTTCCCTAACTGTCTGCATGTAGAGCCCTGGAGACTGCTTATAAAAATCATGATTTAGCCACGTAAGAATGTGCCCTTTTGGTACCTGCAGGATATACAGCCTGCTGCTTTCCTAAATTAGTTTTACTAATATATCACAGAAGAGCAGGGAATATTCCAGGATACCAGGGATACCAGTAATGGCTTAGGAGACAAGACCTTCTAATTTCCAGTTTGTTGCCTTTCTGTAGTTCCATTTCATACTGTTTAAGTTCAGCCCCTTTTCAGCACATCCTTGGTAGAGTTTATTAGGAAGAGTGTGAATTATCTAAACCATATCTAATGAACTGTATGTCTAATCTGTAAACATGAGCATGGTCGTCAAGTTTCTTCCCCAAACCCCAGCTGTACAGTTTTCTCCTGCGGACCTAGTAAATCAAACGGTTGGACAAGGTTAGAGTGATAGATAGGGATACCTTTAATGGAAGCTTTCCATGGTGTCCTCTGTGGCAGAAATCCCACCCGAGAAGGCACACTGCATACAAAAAAACCACGGCTTTTATAAGTCTCACAAACAGTATAGCTAACTAAATTCCCCAATTAGGAATACGAGTATTGAAGTGCTTGACATAAACCCCTAATCGCCTTATTCTTCCCAATGACAGAATGTGTTACGAGAACACTGCTAATTGTTATGAAAACACTAGTAATTGTTATGAGAAGAAAATATTAGTTATGTCCCTTTTCCCCAGTTTGTTTTCAGAGAATGTCTCTGAAAGACACTTGGTGTTTACAGGAGCATATATTAGTATGGTGTCTTATCCTTGGTTCCCAGGGGAGATCTAGGCCTCAGGGACTTGTTTAGTTCAAAGGAAAAACACTGAGGCCTTGGAGAGCTAAATAGTAACAGAACTATGAGTATAAGGAGAATATAGAGGAAAAGCAAAAATATGAAAAATCATTCAGGCATCACAGTGTCTTCAGTTTTCTCACGATGTCTTGTGTGCTTACTGACATTTCAAACGAAATAGAGACTAATACACCTAAATGAGTTTCTTGAGTTTGGGTTTAGTCCATTAGCTTTAAAGACATTGGCTTTGTTTTCATTCTTTATCATAAAATGAAAAAACAGACAGAGCCAAATACCCAAACCCCTCAGACCTGCAGGTCTAGCATTTTAGAGTCTTTAGTCTGCTCTCTGTCCAGTTCAAACCTCCAGGGTAAAACACAACAAAGCCTACAGTTTTATTTGCTACGGGAGAGAGAAGTGGAGAGACCTCAGAGAGGACATAATAGTTTCCTGCCTAAGAACAAGGCAGAGCCTCCAGACAGGAGCTGGGGAAGTGCCTTTGGAGATTATCGCCAGTGTGGGCTTGGGTAAGAGGAACACTGTGGGCCAGCACCACAGCAGAAGCTTTCAGTGATAAGTGGAAATCTGGATATCTGCATGGCTCTAGAACTGCCATTTTGTTTGGAGGAGAATGATCCCCACATCTTCTTTCCATTATCCTGCAATGCAAAATAAGTTTTAATCAAATGAAAGAAGTATGGGTATGCCTTTCTTTAGAACATGTACTTTGAACATTTCTGCAAGTGCTGGGCTGAGTAAAATGTTTTATTTAAAAGAACAATCAGGAAAATGTGTTTCTATCTTATAAGTGAACAAGGGATAAAGAATCTTCTAGTGCTGTGTCGTCATCTCTTTGGTTGTGTATCCGAACTTTTAAGGCAATTAATCAGAATGTTAGAGAGCCATCAGGCTAAAGGTTACAGAAACACAGAAATAGTATCACTGAATGATTCATAATCTGAAGTGAATTAACATTTTTATGCTGCAGGAAATCTAGATAAGTAAAGCCCAAGAAAGAAAACCGAAGTTTCTTGCCGAAGCTCTGCTCTTAGTTTCAGTGTAGAATATCCCTTACAAAGTATGCCTTGCTCTAACAGTGTTGTATAGTCTACGTAAGCATAGTCACACCTTGGATCACAGTAAGTTGGGAAGAAAAACTGTGGGAGTTACTTAGAATGCTGCTAGAAGGAGAACATCTGAAGTGATGTGCACCTGTTGAGAAGAATGCTAATGCTGGCAGTGTGGATCAAATCATGCAATTGGTTTTGAGGCAAGACACATACTCAAAATGTCTAAGTTATATTTATTCTTGTTGACTGGTCAGCTGATCTTTGTTAATACCAGATAACTGAACTTGGAAAAAGAAGAGAATTTAAGTAGTTAATAAAAATGAAATTTCATTCATTCAGTTTTGTTGCTCAAAAAAAAGATACTCTAGAGGTTAACATTTCAAGAAATGGTAGCAACTACCACACTTGAAAACACTTTTCTGTGATAAATAGCTACCTGGCTTGTATAGCCCAGATAATTAATAATAATAATAATAATAATGATAATAATTCAGTCAGTGATGTACTGGTTATAGGGAAGTATTTTGTGTCTGATTATTTTGTGATTGACTGGCTTTCTGCTTGACACTCCCTACCAAATCTCTTTTTGTGACAGGAGCTGTACTCCAAGCTGCATTCACTTGGCAAGGTTGAATCTGAAAGCCTGTTAGCCCTGACCACCCAACTTGTCAAGGAAAAGCTGCCAGCATGTGAAGTGGAAGACATTGCAAAACATGAGCAGAACCTGAAGAAGTGGGAAGAACTACAAGTGCTTCTCACTGAAAGAGAGAGAGAGATGAGAGAACAGGCTAAGCAGGGAATGGAAGCTAGGAAGCTAGCTAAAGCATCTGCTTAGTACTGGAACTAGGATTGCAGTGGTATGCATTCCTCTGTCAGTGAACTGAAGTGCTCACTGTTACTAATATTTTGCTTCAATCATGCTGCAAGTGTGACTGTATGTGACTGCTATATCAAATTAAACATCCCATTTTGCCTGTTTCCTGAAGTAAAGCAGGTTTAGAAATCCTCATCCTGTATACAATGTATTTTCCTCCTACCATCAGCCAGGCCAGTGATGGGGTAGAGACAACACAAAGAAACAAAGGCATAAGGAGTAGCTTGCCTGTGATGAAAGGTCTAGAGGGTGGAAGGAACAAAAGAAGAGGGAAGAATTTCTAACACAAGTTGTTTCAGTAGGGGTTTCTCACAGGAAAGAATGCCTTTGCTACTCTGAACTTCAGACACTAAGAGGATTAACATATATTGATTGGGTTTTTTTTCTTTTTACCAACCCACTTGGAAAATTCAGGCTGCTCTGCATGGTGTTGGAAGCCTAACTTCAGGCCGTTTTTAAAACTACTAAAGAGTTTCCACCTAGTTAGTTAGCACTTCTACATGCACTCAGATGTGTCTTTCCTGTAAGGATGTTACAAATTTCTGACTTTACTGATGCTGCTTTGCTCCATTTCTAAGGTCACTAGATAAACATGTGCAATCACCTCAGCACACACCAAGGAGCCTCATACTGCAGTGCAGTTTCCTTTTATATTCTGAGCCCTGTTTCATGAGGCTTTTGACCTAATTCCTTTCATGGTCCCACGCCTCAGTCTTCAGCTCAGTAAAACAATGTAGCTATTCACAAGAGCACAAGGAATGGCAAGGGAGGAAAGAATCGTAGTGCGTTGGTTGTAGCTGTGATATATCGGCATCCATCTCTTCTTACATTCTCACTGAACCTCATCAGCTGCAGCCAGTGACTTTATGCAGTGCATGGTGGGACAAGGTCCTTTAAAACAGGTACCTGAGCAACAGCCCTGCTGTAATTGCAGCTTGTTAGGGCAATAGCACTATTGTCTCACTGTGCTTTACCACAGAGTCCAATAAGCATTTTCAGTTTTATCATGCATCTCTCTGGTTTTACAGTGATAAAACTCACAGTGATACAAATTCACTGTAAATCCAGTGAGAATACGCTGCAGATCTGTGAACTTGTTTTTAGTGTAGGAAAGCATGTATGAAATGCACCAGATACCTTTCTTATTCCCAGCAAACACACTCAGAGCCTGATTGCTCTTTTGTGTCCGAGAAACTTGGCACTAGAGTCCTTCACCCCATCTTGTCAGCGAGTCCCATAGTGCAGTAGGAGAGTGCTGTCTCCAGCCAGGTAAGTGGATGGCTCTGTGACTTGTCCAGCAGTGGACTTTCCTGGACAACTTTTGAGAAAAGTTTCCTGAAACGTTTTTCTCTTCTTGGTCTGAGTGCTTTCTGTTTACTAGGAGAACTTAGGGAGCCTTAAGAAAGAATGGAGCAATTAAGACTCTTAAGAACAACTGCCATAAAACTAGGGGCTTTAAAGAGGTCACAGTCATTCCTTATTCATCCACAGGAGAATGTAGTGTCCCTTCCCTGACCACATATTTCAGTTCTTTAGTATCAGAACATGGGTCGTAACTCCAAAGGTTCACAATCACTCCCGCATCCAGATTCTTGTATAAGCTTCTCTACAGACATCAGCTTTTGGGATCTTCACTATGCTACAGTTTTATACATTTCTCCCTGGTTCTTGTTGGTCTCTGTTTCTTGGCAGCACAAGGAGCCTATTTCTGGCTGCACCTCCACCCTCCCTCCCTCACCCTGCTGGTAGATATGCCAGGCTGCTAATGCTAATTGAGCTCCAGCAAGCTGCCAGCTGCCACGTCCCTGCTGCCTCACAGGGTATGCTTCACTTCCCCCACAACTAACCGCCCTTTCTGTTTATTTAGATGTAACTATTAAAGTAGTAGGAGAAAAAAAAATCCTCCTCTGAGCTCTGAGTAACCTGCTAATGAATATTATAGGTTGCCTCTGTTTTACTCCAGGCGCTGTGGGTTGGAATGCTCTGACCCCACTTCAAAGCTTAAACTTGAAACAGTAGATACTACTTTTATCTGCCTTTTCCCCAGTCTCCTCTCATATCCCCCTCTGCCCTTGGGAGAAGAGGGTTTTCTTGCCAAATGCTTTGCAGCAGCAAATCAGATTCCTGGGGCCAGATGAAGGACTCCAAAACTAAGACCTGCAACAGAGGATCCAGATTATTTGTGATTTAAACCAAATTTTTTGCCAAGCCCTCTCATTTATCTATCCCCTCGGTATCACCCGGAGTAAGAAACTGCTTTTGACACTTCCACCAGCTGGACCAACTGCACGCCAGTGCTCTTCTTCACCTTAGGCCTCAGGTAAGTATATCTCCAGGGTCCAGTAGCTACTATCTCACTCCCCCACAACCCAGGTTTCACCATGGTCTCAACAGCAACAGTTTCTAATATTTTGTCTAGCCAAACTGTTTTCACACCAAACAAATGCTCACATTTTCAACAAGCGTACCTGCACTCTCCTGGATTCTCCAGCAATCCTCATTGCTGGTTCCTTTTTGATCTCACTTGTGATACTCTTCAAGTCCCTCCTCTGTTTCCTCTGTCACATTTATTTGTTCCTGTTCTCCAGGGAGGCTGGTGTTGTCTCTGCCCTGCATCTACTTCTCAGTGGTACAAGAAGCTTGGGGTACCAAGTGCTCACTCACCCTGAGGTTTGAGGACTCTGGACACAGCTGAATCTCAAGGGGCTTGAAACGTGAATTATCGAATGAAGCTTTAGGGAGGGGAGGAACGTACTCTCCTCTTTGATGCTCTCTCCTATCTGCTGGCTTTGAGCAAGGTCAACAGTAAGACAGACAAATTGTGAGAGAGGCTAATTCAGAGACCAGTGCTGTTCAGGCATGTGCTTGTCTTCCTACAGTATCTGTGTACCAAATGCAGCAGCATGAAAAATGAACAGAATGTCAACTAACTTGGCTTGACTTACCTTCTTTCCTCCTTCCCGCTCCAGGATAACTATGACTTGATTATCTGCCCCCCTGCATAAATCATGTAGCACACACAACCTGGTTTTTTACCTTCTTGCTTAATTACTCTTAAAAAAGAAGTTTGAAGAACACTTCTAGCAACACCTAGAAGTGAAACTTGGCCCCAAGTAGTGAAAAGCCCTTCTGTCCAGATGCCTGCAGCCGTGTGTGCTCTGCTGTGTTAGCCATCGCCTGCTGTGATGCAGCTGTCCACATTTAGAAGGAGGAGGGTAGAGAAGTCATATAGCCACTTTTGATCTGCTGCTGCTTAAACATGAGCTCTGATGCTAAGGGAAGAATCTAGATGTGTATATATATGCATTTTAAAAGAATAGCTTTATGCTCTACAAACACAAAAAGCTCTGAGTTCATCCAGCCCTGCTCCCCTAGAACTTGATTTGATGTTTGATGCAAGCTCACAACTCAATGAGCACTTTCTCACTAGGACATTCTCAAGCTTTTTGAAGTGTTTGTGGTTCTTGCTGTCCTGTTTCAGACAGCTGTCTAGACCTTTTTATACGTGAATAGCACTGGCTAAATATTTCCTGGAGGGGACAGACCAAAATCTTTCTTGGTAGTAATACAATTTCATATTTTTGGAACACCTCTTCTGGAAATGTTCCTTCACATCCTGTTTTCGTTTGACTACAGCTGTGATTAGGATTAAAGCTATTGCAGTTACTCCCTTGTCAGTATATTTCTAAATCAAAGGAGTGCGTCTTTCTTCATGCAAGTTTTTGAATAATGTCCCTCATTGTCCTGGCATTTTTATAGCTGAAGACGGGAAAATCTCCCATTGCTATAAGCAGCAGAATGGCATGCACAGTCACTGAGCTGTGACGAGCAGCCCAAATAATACCTGCCTTTGGTGGTGTGTGTGGTTCAGCTTTGCCAGACTTGCACATGCCAGACAGCATTAACAGCTCTTCCATGTTTTCCCAAGTAGGGGAGAGACCCTTCAACAATACTAGCCAAAGAAACAGAAGCCAGTACAAATGCAAAGCCTGCTTGGTATGTTGTAAGAATTTGGCTGCTCTTAGGAGAAAAAAAGCAGCATCCCAGTTCAAATGCATGGCAATCGTCAAATATGCTGCTGCTAAGGCAAGCAAATATGTAACCCTCCCACGAGTGCTGCTGGAAGAACAGTTTCAGCAAAGCACCAAAGGTCATTATCCATTATTCACAAGAGGAAAATTACATATTTATTCCCTTGCAGCTCAAATAAATGTTGCCAGAAGCCTTGCACAGATGGGCCCTATTTATGGTAACACCCGACCTTGCCAAGATGAGGTTACAAGGATGCTTTCAGAGCTGGTCAGACGCTGTGTCCTACACACAGTGATAGTATTGAGCACCTGCTCCCTCTCTAACTGGCCTATCCCAGCTGCTTGCCTGCCCATCCCAGGTCCTCCGGTGACTCTAACACTGTGGGACCAGGATGATGATGTTCGCCAGCTTCAGATGAAGGTTGGCTGGTACAAGGGGATTTCTGATCTGAGCAGACATCACTGTGCTGCTGAGACAGGCAGAAAATAGCTGGGACACAGGTTAGCAAGTGTCCTCTCCTCGCTTGCCTCCTCGGGAAGCTGGAGTCAATAGTTACAAAAGGGAATTGCACCACTGACTTTGAGAGATGCAAGATGTGGTCCGCTGAACAACATTCACTTTTGCTGGGTTTGCTGGGTCAGTTTATGTACAAACTGCAGTTCAGCCTTTCAAAGTGTACTTGAGTTTTTGACCACATCTGTGGAGAGTAAAGTTAAATTTACCTTTCCAAAAATTTAATGATAGGAAATGTTGAGATGAGGGAGACTTTTTAACTGTAGAAGAGAAACTATTGCTGTACTGCTGACAACCTGAACTTGGGATGATGATTCGTTCAAAATAAAACTGTGGAGAATGAAGTATAGGTCAAGAATGAGTGATGAAGCATTCATTCAAAAGTAACTTAAGATGCTAAACATGATAGAAAACTGTGCCACCTACTCTAAATCAGCCTCCTTATGGAAATCAAAGTTGTCATTGAACTCAGCTAGAAATTGCATAGTACTGAGTCTTGCTACTCTTAAACCTTTCTGATGAACTCAAGTCCACTCAACCCATTCCAAATTGCAGACGGCCCAGGCACAGAAATAACATTAGAATTACAGCCCCACTGACAAGCACATTAGATTATCAGGACAAAATTCAGCTTTCAATATATCTTGCTTATTGCAAATCCAGACAATTCCTCCCTTAAGCAGTTTGGGCAAAGAAATTTTCAAGCCTGCTCTGATCCTTACACAGGGTATCTGCTGCTCTAATTTCAACTTGGAAAACTGTAAACTCTCCTTGGATATACGGAATGCACTCGGGAGGAGGGTTCATATTAAGTATTTAAGTGACTCAGTGGCTCAGTTTACCTTCAGGTCTTTAAGCTAAGAAAGTAACACAGGTGAGTTGAGGTAACATAACATAAGGTTTGTAAAAGCTCCATCAAAATTAATTCTCGACCTTAACAGGTATAGAGAATGTAACTTTAGTGCATATGGGCATTCTTCTGTATATTTAGCTTTGTTTGTATTAAGACATAAGTTCCAACTATTTCAATTATCTTTTCTGTGTGATTCACAAGCACAGGTGATGGGCCAAGCTGCAGTATGATGTCTAAATCATTGCATGCAATTATTTTGGCAGTGAAGCTGGCATCAGATGCAGTGAGCTTCCACCTTGCCAGCTGTTCACACTGGGTCTGGTAATGCTAGAGTTGTTGAAGTGCAGAGAAGCAGCTACATCAGGTGGTAAGGATCCATGAGAACCAGCAAACGGCGCTTGTGCAGGCTATAGTGCCTGCTGACTTAGTTCTGTAGTTTGCCTCTGGATTTCCTTTCTGGTGGAAGTGATGCTGAACATACAGTCAAAAACCAGCAAATCCCCTGGAATGATGAAGGCAGTCAGCATCATGCAGCCTCTGATAGTTTTGGGCGGAATCTGAATCACAGAATTAACTAGGTTGGAAAAGACCTTTGAGATCATTGAGTCCAACCTATGACCTAACACCACCTTGTCCACTTGACCACTAGGCCACTAGACCAGCCTTTCCTTAAACACCTCCAGAGACCGTGACTCCACCACCTCCCTGGGAAGCCCATTCCAATACCCAATCATCCTTTCTGTGAAGAAATTCTTCCTTATGTCCAGCCTAAACTTCCTCTGGTGCAGCTTAAGACTGGTCCCTCTTGTGCTGTTGCTGGTTACCTGGGAGAAGAGATCAACCCCCACGTGGCTACACACTCCTTTCAGGGAGTTGCAGAGAGTGATAAGGTCTCCCCTGAGCCTCCTCCTCTCCAGCCTAAACAACCCCAGCTCCCTCAACTGCTCCTCACAGGACTTGTGCTCCAGACCTTTCACCAGCCTTGTTGCCTTTCTCTGGACACGCTCCAGGATCTCAACATCCTTCTTAAATTGGGAGGCCCAGAACTGGATACAGCATTCAAGGTGCAGCCCAGCCAGTGCCAAGAACAGGGAAAGAATCACTTCCCTGGTCCTGCTGGCCACACTATTGATGATACAAGCCAGGATGCCACTGGTCTTCTTGGCCATGTGGGCACACTGCTGGCTAACGTTCAGCTGCTCAGCCAGCACCCCCAGGCCCCTTTCTGCCTGGCTGCTGTCCAGCTTCCCTGTCCCCAGCCTGTAGCGCTGCAGGGGGTTGTTGTGACCAAAGTGCAGAACCTGGCACTTGGTCTTGTTAAACCCCCTATTGTTGGATTCAGCCCATCTATCCAGCCTGTCCAGGTCCTTCTGCAAAGCCCTCCTACCCTCCCGCAGATGAACACTCTCACTTAACTTGGTGTAATCTGCAAATTTGCTAATGGTAGACTCGATCCCCTCATCCAAATCATCAATAAAGATATTAAACAGGACTGGACCCAGCAGAGATCCCTGGGGGACACCACCAGTGACTGGCCACCAACTGGGTACAGCACCATTCACTACCACGGTCTGGATCTGGCCACCCAGCCAGTTCACAGCACCCAGCTAAAGGTGCTCCTGTCCAAGCTGTGGGCTGCCAGCTTCTCCAGGAGAATGCTGTGGGAGATGGTGTCAAAGAAGGCACACGCTGCACAGCAGAGGGTACTGCATGCTAGTGTGGACTAGTGCTGTCTGTGGGAGATGAGAGTACGTACTAGAGCAGCAGGCAGTGGTCAGAAACTGCTTGCTGATTGAAGGGCATGGGCAATGCTCATGCGCCCAGAGACATGTCTTAGAAAGCCAAGGGGCTTTGTTGCAATGCTGAGCATGAGCTCGATCTATGATATGTGACTGTGGCTCTTAGTCAAGAGACCTCACCACCTCTTTTTTTTGCCCCATCCTGGGAACAATGAAAAGCTAAAATTTCCTTCCATCCACAGAACATTAGAAATTAATATTAAACAGTCTACAGGTCTAGGATGCCACAAGACAAATCCCTCACTTTAGACAGACTGAAAAGATCTGAGGGACCGTCATGTTCCCATGGCATTTGAAACACTTCATAAGCTAACTGAGTTTGTTAACAACACTGTGGAAATAAAATTTCTCCTCAGCAGCTGTGTTGAAGAAGGGAGCTTTTATGTGGCACCTGGAAGCAGCAAGCCAAACATTCCAGACCAGGCTGGCTTGGCCCTGTCCAAGTACCATGGGTGGTCCCACCTGTTCAAATCCAGAACTTCACTATGCAGCTGCAGGTAAATGATTGGGATTGAAGCCTGACCCCATCTCCTTTGCACAAGCATTTTAATGTACTTTAAGTAGCATCAGCTACTCTACCACAACAGCTTAGAAAACCTTGATGTACACATATGCAGAATTATAATTAGGATTTGCAGCACTTGATTTCCCTCCTTTCTCTCTACTTCACCATGCTCAGCCCAGTTCAGGCCAAGTACAGTGTTTTCTACTGTCATAAAAAGTTACAAATGAAACCTTGGACTTTGGAGATGAGTAACAGCCTGCAAAAAAAGACTGCTGTCTGAGGGTGAAGGAAATCCTATAGGGCCTCTCCTGGGAGTGAGCACCCCTTGCATTTTGCTGCCCCAGCCTTTACCTGTGTTCATGCCATCACCACTGACTGCTGCACCTCACCACAGCAGGCATCGCAGCCGCAAGCAACTACAAAGGCAGACAGCCTGAACTTACAGCATTCCTTATGAGCAGTAGAGGAAGTCTGATGTTTATAGAGCAGAAAAGTGAACTGAGGGCTCAGCTTCCCCAAATGCTCTGTCCCCTCACTGAGATGAATGGGCAGATGGTCAGGAAGGGTCCATGTCTACTGGAGACAAGCTGCACACTCTCGATTAACTTTGGAAAAGACCTCTTTTCCAAACCAGTGCGGGCTCAGTTTGATGTAACTTTATTGGATATAATTTCTGAATGTGTACTTACTGAAAATGAGGTGTTTTCTCATTCTGCTGAGGAATACCGAAATGAGAACAAAGCGAAGCCATGTCATGGTATATCATGGTAATGTTTTACACCACAAGAGTTAAAAGTTATCTTCCACATTTATTTTCCAATTTCTAAAGAGAGACTGGGGTTTGTCTGGCATTTAAAGTCACTGATTGTTAGAAAAAAAACCCATATAGCACGTAATCATGACTGAGAGAAAGGGAAAACTTAAAAATACATACATACACAAAGACAAGAAACATGTCAACACCACTTTACCACTTTTGTATTTTATTGTGGAACTGAGTTTGTTTCCTTTACATCAAATATCCTCAATGGAAGAGGGGATATTGCACACAAATATCATAAAAGCACTACATATTACTTTCACTGGAAACTAATTTTCTACATTAGATATGACTGGATAGAATAGAAGTGATGCAGGATTATAAGACATAATACCATACACAGCTGCAGACTGACACAAACACCATTCAGAACAAGAGAGAGGAGGTGTGTGAGGTGCTTCTCAGCCAGCCACAAGACTTTCTTTCCATAGTATGGAAGATAATGGCTGCATGCAAATGCGTGAAAGCATATTTCAGATTTTGTCTTTTACAGTCAAGATTACAGCCCAGTCTTGAAGAGGTAGCTCCTGCCATCTGGAGCTTCTAGTTAGTCTAGTAGAGAGAAGCTGCTTTTAAAATTTTTTTCTTTCTATATTTTATGCCATTGTTTTATTTAGTTACTTAATTTTTTTTAGACTTTTTTTGTAAAGTCACAACAAACAAGAGGGTTTTTTTTAAATTTTAAATAGCAAACATTTTAAAACCAGGTGGATAATATAATTGCATTGCAAGAAATGCTTACCCCTAGTTGCTTTTAGTGTTTTATTCAATTACTAAGTGAAAAGATGAAAGCTTACAGTTTCCTTCAAGTGTAAACATTATATTTTTTCATCTTCTAGTAAATCCAAACCAACAAAATTACCATTTCTCTCAAAAACATCATTACTGAGCAAGAACCTCTGGCGACAGATGAACAAAGAGAAGCGTATGACAGAAATGTTCCAAATGCACAGCAAGTGCTCTTTGGAGCTCACTTGCTTGTAGTGGGAGGGATTGAAAATTCAATTAACAAATCTATTAAATCTTAGTAAAAGAGTACCAGAACTCTCCTAAAATGCATAAGCTATCATAGACAATTAAAAAAACCCCAACATTCATATACACAGTTATCTCCATTCACCACAGTATGTAAAGTAAGTTAAAAAAAAAATCAAAAGTGATTTCTATGAAAGATGGGGTGAAAATAGAGGTCAATGAGTCAGGCCCACCACAGGACTTTGAAAAGGCATGCAAGAGAGGCCCTGTCCAAGTTCAAGAGTGGGATGAGATCCCCAAAGTTAATTCTTCATTGAATTATATGAAGCAGTATATTAATAGCATAAAGATCATGACCGGAAATGCTTTTATGGGTAATACCATCATTGAAATGGAGTGTTCTTTGTACTCAGATATTGAATCTTTACAATTAGAGTAATCAATAACAAACCATGCTCCTAGAAATCTATGCTGATCAACAGCACTCATCGTTAATGTACACAGTACATTTTGATGACTGTTACACTAAACTAGTTGTGTAGTACTAGGATTAGCACAGGTAGGTTAGTTCCACAGGCAGGAAAGACATCAAGGGCAAGAGGAGCCAATGGAGGAGCTCATTGCTGTGTTGAATCTAGGTGCCATTGCCATTTGGAAGGGAATGGATGGAACAGGCATTACAATACCTCAGAATAGCCAGACCAGGGTTTTAATATTCTGGTAGCAGCAAAACAAGCAATGTACATGTTAAGGTCATCTGTAACTGTCTAATTATGATTATTATTTCAGAAGTAAAACGAATGCTTCAGCCATCATAAACTTGGGTGGCGATACTTAAGGCTTGATTCTAATTTAATTTACAGTAGGATCAGATGACTGTAACTTCCCTGACAGTAGTGAAATTGCTCCTAATTCACAGGAGTAAGTGGTGTGAGATTAGCCGCAAGACCACTGCTGTACTTAAAACAATCTTCTACCCAAGCAGAGATACAAACCATTTCAGGTATTGTCAGAAGATCAGAACATCTGTTCCCACCCACTCAAAAAGTTTGAATTCCGACCTATATAATAAAGTAGACAAATGAGAAAGAATTGTAGAAATAGTACAACTACTCTGCCAAACATTTTGCCCATATCTCTGTAGACTACATATTACAAAAGCATTCTTAAGTGAATGACATGAGCCCAGCGAACATGCTTGTTTTCACAATACATTTCCATCTGCCTTTTGTGCCATAGTCATTCTGACTTAACTACTTAAAAGGTATAGCAATAAATAAAACAGCATTGCTAGAGATCTAAAAGAAGAGAAGACATTAAAAATAAATCAAAACCCCAACAACTGACAAACAGTAATTCACAGCATTAAATGGGCGTCAGAAGCCCACGTTTACAAGACCCTAAAGCAGTATTACAAAACCTCATAAAAACTAGGAGTGCAAACATACACCTATTAAAGAAAAATACCCTAACAATGTAAAATTGAAATAAATTATAAGAAAATAAAATGAGGTCATAGTTCACTACATTGTGAAACTTAATACCAGCCATAACGGTGATTCATACAACCAGCACATAACTCCATGCTGGAGGCCTTTACACCTTCTTAAATTCAGATTTGCAGACCCTCTGCAACACAACTGGATTTTTTTAATTGGGGTAAAATTTCTGAGACTAAAAAATCCCAACTGTCTTAAATCACAGCACAGTGGTGCTGTTCCTCTGCAAGCAGAGAAGGAAAGGAAGGTAAACATGAAGAAGGAAAGGAAAGGAAGAATAAAAAAACAGTAGAGGAAGAGGCAAAGAAAGGAAGAGGAAAAGAAGAAAAGAAGCAGAAGAATAAAAAAAGAGGAAAAGAGAGGAGGATACAGGAAGAAAGGAAAGAGAAGGAAAGGAGGGAAAAGGAAAGAGAAGGGAAGGGAAGGGAAGGGGAGGGGAGGGAAGGGAAGGGAAGGGGAGGGGAGGGAAGGGAAGGGAAGGGGAGGGGAGGGAAGGGAAGGGAAGGGGAGGGGAGGGAAGGGAAGGGAAGGGGAGGGGAGGGAAGGGAAGGGAAGGGGAGGGGAGGGAAGGGAAGGGAAGGGGAGGGGAGGGAAGGGAAGGGAAGGGGAGGGGAGGGAAGGGAAGGGAAGGGGAGGGGAGGGAAGGGAAGGGAAGGGGAGGGGAGGGAAGGGAAGGGAAGGGGAGGGGAGGGAAGGGAAGGGAAGGGGAGGGGAGGGAAGGGAAGGGAAGGGGAGGGGAGGGAAGGGAAGGGAAGGGGAGGGGAGGGAAGGGAAGGGAAGGGCTTATTTTAGCTTATTGCTTATTCTGTCATTCAAGATCTTGTGAGGGTTGAGAATGTAGGTTACAACCTTGTAAGTATTAGACAATCAACTTCTCAAATCTCATTTTCTGTCAATAGAATAATTTCAACACCAGGGTGCCCTTCCACTTCCCTCCCCTCAAAAGGGTATTGGCAGTTGACTGTTTTCAATAAATTTTACCTCAATGTCCATTCTCACTAGAATCTTAAACAACACTCTTCATTTATCTTACAAAACTACTAAAAAAATTCCCTTCACCTGAAAAATTTTTCTTTGCATTTACCTGTAAATGAAAATGTTTGTTACAAATCATGTATTAAAAGTTCACACAGCACTAAAAAGAAAGGCTTCTGTACATTTGTTCCCATGTTTACTCTTAAATTAAACAAAATAAGGTAAGACAAAGGAAAGTTGAATACTGTACAGGCTTGCAGGTACCTTTTTTCATCATTCTGAATGTTTCACTAAGTTTTGTAACTCTGATACTGGAAACCACTTCAATCTTGCTTCCACAGTACGAAAGAAACCTTCAAAAGAAAAGCTCATCTTGCCTTGTTGAGCTGTCCAGGTGCATCACTGAAGTGTTCACATAACTAATATATGTAATTCATAGCACCAAACCATTTGACCAGTCAGATAGGTTCCTAATACCACACATGCACACTCACGCTTCTTTACTGGTGTAACTATGATCCTACACAGATGTTTTATAAATCTGCTGTCTCAGCATTAAAAAATAAGTGCATCAAGTTTCTTTGTACATTCAAGTCACTTTCTAAGGCAAATTGTCTACTGTATGTACTCCCAACCGCTTTGGTATTTTGCTTCAGTTAATCGACAGTGGACATGGGTGTTCAAGCATGTGGACTGGTCATTTCTGGCTGGAGTGAGTGGGCTTTCACTGGAAGCATGCCTTAGACCAACAATTCTGCATGTTGTAAGAAAGGTTTTAGACTTCTGGATGGGGTGCAGACTACATGCATATTTGGCCTATGATTCTTACGGTATGTCAGTATGCAGAGTTCAAATTAAAGTGGAAAACTGCTGATGAGTGATTAGGTCGTACATCCCTTCCTAGCCACATTCTGTTTCTTTTTATTCTTGAGCTAACTTAATTCTTTAAAAAAAGGATCCCCATAGTGATAGCTCAGATTGATACAAATTTAAGACTTCCTTCTTATGTTAGAACATAAGCAGACTGTAGTAAGCAATACATCTATAGCCATGATATTAATGCAGACCTAATTGTTTACTACTTTCTCCTCCTACCCCTCTCTCTTTCTCTCTTTGTGTTTCTTTAGAGGGCAAATGCCTCTACCTGGCAAAAGTCAGTTGGGTTGCTAGCGCATGGTTTCAAAATGTTCAGCGGAGATGCAACTGGATCTGTGTTTTTGCAGTGATTTGTACTCTACTATGGGAAGACTGTTATTTCCCTTAGCAACCAACAAAGACTGAAAAATATTAGTGACTTGCATCACTGTGACACAGTATAGCATTTGGCAGGTACATAGTTCAGCAGTTGAAATTGATGAGTTGAATTTTTAGAAAAGGTGTTTTCAAACTGAAGAATTTCTGGAAACAGAGTTTAATCTTGTGCACGGTCTTGTTCTTACAGTTCAATCTTGCATGCAGGAAAAGATTCATCTTGCATAACAACAGTGCTGCTGCTTGCCAAAACCATGATGTTGAGATCCTGCTGTTTCTCATGGGTCTCTTGATACCATTCCCTCATCACTTCCGAGTCATGGGTTGGGATTAAGGTCACCTGCAACACAAAACAGAAGTCCTGTTGAATGGACCACAGAAACAGTTGATAAGCAAAATATCTTTGCAAGAAGACCCAGTCAACAAGTATGTTTCCCTTTTGGAAAGAGTGGACCTTTATGCAATAAAATACTTGAATAAATGGATGGATAAAAGGAAATCAACATGTAGGTAAGGTAGAATTACTGCAAAAAAGTAGTTTAGCAAAGTAAAACATTGGTTTTGTAAGGTGCTGAGACGCAGCTTTTCAGAGAAGTATCAGGTTGTAATCTGCACTGATAACTCTTCAGATTGTAGAAAAATATTTTCTTTACTTATTCATCGTGATGGAAAGGCACATGAAATTTCCAAAGGCATGTAATTACATTATAAAGTCTGAAAGATTAACTTTTCTTCCTGACTTAAAACTGCAACACTTCCAAATTTGGATCATATATATGTTATAGCCCAGAGATGAAACAGCCAACTGGCCCTCTAAGCCAGTTCTCAACTCTTTTAATCACCAGGAATAGGTCTGAAGGGCCAGAGATGTTGGAGCAGCTGAGTGCAGTGCAGCTCTGTGCTTCACACAGGTATCCTCTCTTATCATCAGTGAAACAAAGTGCCCAGCCTGGGGATCCCATTCTCTGGCAGCCACCATCCACTCCAGAAGTGCTCTAGTTTCTCATAGCTGAGAAAGGCTAAATTTCCAGATACAGAGACAGGACTGAAGAGCCTACCTGCATGTTACTCTCCCACTGAGCCTTGCCCTCCAGCAGGGAGTCCAGAACAGCCCTGCTTGGCTCCTCGGCTGCAGAATCATTCCCGCTCACCACATAGTAGGATGACCGCACCCTCTTGAAAAACTCAACATCAACATTCTTGCTATTGCTGTGGTTGGGAATGTACACCAGATCCAAATACACTGGTGGTCCTGGAGGCACTGCTGTAGATTTCGCCACCTTAGTGTTCCCAGGTCCTTTGGAAAGCAAACAACAAAGAATATATCACAGGCTGGTTAGAAACATGCATTTATTAATTACTGTTATAACCACTGAGGTGAGATGCGTCCAGTTATGGCATTACCCTCTTACATATAATTACTTGTTCCAGCTTTGTTGTATGATTGTAAAGGAAGGAAAAACCCAAACAACTGGAACTATAAAATACAATAAAAAATCACTGCCACATAATAATAACTTGTCTGACTATTTTCCAGTAATATACAACTTTTATCCAACAATTACTGTGCAGGGCTCTGATTACTGAGTTATCATTCAATAAATGGTGGTACTATTTTCCAAGTGAAGAAGTGCAGCTTTTTCAAAGTCTAGAGTATGAATGATTATAAAATCTAGCATTACGCAGGGAGGCATAAAGATTTGAAACAGTCCTGAAATTTGAGGTACATAGCAAGACATGGTAGCTATTGATATGCTCAGGCTGCCTGACAGGTGCTTCAGGAAGCTACTACACATGAGCATTAAGAGGGTCAAGGAGGAACTTGGAAGGGGAAACTTGTAAAGCAATTTGGGAAGAGTCAAGTGTTTGTTTTTCTGCTTTATCTGCATACACAAATTAGTCACTTAATGCAAAAAGTAGGGGCAAGGGTGTCTTTTCTGCTGTACATAGTATATATAGTACTTGTTCTAAATAGAACTTCATTAAAAGGAAGTACAACATTTAAACATTCACATTAAAAATACGACACAAAAAAAGCATCTTTTGCTATAAATTGGATCATGGTGTGAACTAGAAATCAAGATTCAACCAGTAATTTTATCCAGATGATCAACATTTATGGTTTATTAGCCTTCTCATGTTGATTAAACTTGGTAAACAATTATCTGAGCAATACACTCTATTTAGGGTCAAACACTGTAAGGCCAGCAAACTCCCTTGTAGTTGTCCTCCATGTCCTGCCATTCACCATAGGACAGTATGCCAAATGATGTGATAAGATTTCCTGATTTTGTGCTATTGGCTTTTTTACAAAATATGTTATCATCTTTGAGGATAAAAAAAAATCTGTGACATATCTTTTTGAATAGTGCATTCCAACACTGAGTAAGATATTAGTTGTTACATTTTACACTTATAAGTCATTACCAACAGAGCCATGTCTTATTCCAGCACACAGCTGAGAAGTATGCCTAATGACTCTAATGTAGAGCTAAAATCCTGGAGAAATGTACAGCAAGAGAAACTATACTGCTGCTTTGAAATGCACATTCCAACAGAGATGTGCAAATGATGGTGTGAGAAAGGAACAGTGGACTACTAAAAATGGGGAAGCTAAAGACAGTTGACTTCTGGTTTGTTTGTAGTGAATCCTAGACCTGCTTCTTGTAAAAAAAGCTTTCAACACAACATCAGTCCTCACAGCAGAGAAATCAAAGCATTCCCCAAACACTCCCTAACAAGGTCTGCCGGAAACAACAGATTAGCACAATGTCTCCTTCAGTAATCTAATTCATATTTTATTGCTACTTAGAATATACAACAGGCATTCAAAATTACATTAACTTTCTGTATGTTTAGTCATCACTGATGGCATAAGACTTTAACCAGGTTATGTGATGTACACATTTAGTTCACTGAAAGTGCTTTTACTAATGTTACATGTTTTTTAAATGCTCCTTTTAAAATCAATCCAGCAAAGTAATAAGAGCATCCCAAAGACCGATAGTGACTTTGCCTCTCACAGTATTAAATTGCATTAATTTATGTTAAAGAGAATTGTGCCTACTTATTTCTCACATAGAATAAAAAGGGATTCACTTTGCTATTGATTTTACTTCACCTACAAAAGTAGTACTTATAATTCTATTAGGTGATTAACTGTTTAGACAGCTAGTATTAAATTCTTTCTATTTTATGTACTCTCTGGGCAAACTGACATATCAATTTTCGCAGATTAAAAAAGTAAGACCAGTCAATTTCATTGATTTAGATGTTGCATTTACATGCTGGATTTGTACTTAAAACCTGGACTTCTTTGAGGACATGCCACAAACCACATTCTCAGCTGATTTAAAGGCAAACTAACTGCAACAACTAAGAAAATCATAATACTAAAAAATTGCTGTCTTTACCTGTGGTTGCAGTCTTTGCTGACTTGGATGTTGTTGTATTTGCTGCGTTCTTGGTGTCCTTATCTTTCTCCTCCACTCGAGACTTTACCTCTGGACTAGAGATATTTTTGGTTGCCTTTTCCACAGATTCCTTCTTTTTTGGAGAAGCTGTTCTAGAAATTTTGTCTAAAGATTCTTTAGTAGCTGGCTTTGGTGAAGCCACTTGTTTTGATTTACCATCACTTTTTTTAACAGGAGAAGATGACTTGGTCTTTGTACCTTGCTTTTTTGTCTTTGTCTTTTCTTTGAGATCCTTCTTCAAAGGTTTACCTAAATTCTGTTCAACTGGCAGAGCCTCTGGATCAACCATGGTAACATCAGGGTGCCTAGGGGAAGGGCTGCGATCCTGCATCGGGACAGGCGGTGGGTCAATGTGCTTGTACGTAATTGTCTTGTCCGTTGGAATGGTTTCCGACTCATCCTCTGAGTCGATGTTAGCATCTGCAGTGATGGAAGGGCATTCCTCGGTCTCTGGGGGAACATCTGAATCAGTCTGAGATGGGGCAGACTCACTCACAGATGTGGGAGGGGTTTCATCACACTGCCGCCCTTGCTGCTTTCCCCCAGAAGGTGGCTGGGCTCCCCCAGACTGAGTTAGTGGCTTCTCTTGATCTTGAGACTGTTCTTCACTTGCAAACCACTCAAGGGGGTTTGGGTTGATAAATGAGGGTGAAAGTTCAGTTTTGGGATGTTTATACTCACAAGAGGACACAAGGCATAAGTCAACATCTTGACGGGATTCTGCTACCGATTTGCTTGGAGTGAAATGCGCACTTGCTTCATAGGAATAGCTGGCAGCTTCAGGTGACCTGGTGGCTCTCCCAGTTGTTTCAAACGAGTAATCTGTGGTTTCAGGTGAACTGGAGGCTTTCCCAGTTGTCTCATAGGAGTAAGCCATGGCCTCTGATGACCTCGTGGTTCTCCCAATTGTCTCATAGCAGTAGCCAATGGCTTCTGGTGACTTAGAGGTTTTCCTTGTAGTCTCATAGGAGTAATCCATAGTATCAGGTGATATGGTAGCTTTCCCAGTTATCTCATAGGAATAATCTGTGGCCTCAGGTGATTTAGTGGTTTTCCCAGCTGTTCCATAGGAATAATCTGTGGCCCCTGGTGACCTGGTGGTTTTCCCTGTTACCTGATAAGAATAATCTGTGACCTCAGATGACCTCATATTTTTTGCAATTATCTCATAGGAATAATCTGTACTGTTGGGTGACCTAGTAGTGTTCCTGGTTATCTCATAGGAATAATCTGTGGCCTCAGGTGACCTAGTAGTTTTTCCGCTTGTCTCATAGGAATAATCCATGTCTTGAGGCGATCTAGTAGATTTTCCAACTGCCTCGTAAGAGTAGCTAATATTCTCTGGTGACCTAGTAGTTTTGTCTCTGGCCTCATATGAATAACTAAGTTCTTCCGGTGACCTGGTGCTTTTCTCTGAATCTTCTTTATCTGGGCTGAGTAAAGGTTCTGGACTGTGCTTTGTTAGGGGTTCCTGATAGCCAAATGCTTTGACAGAGGACACTCGCTGTGACAACAAAGGTGCGTGACTAACTGACACCGCTTCTGTGATTGCAGGAGGTGAATCTGGAAACGTAGGAGAATACAAAGGAGAAGATTCCCTTGGAGTTAATGGAGATAGATCAGATTTTGGTGACAGCTTTTCTCCTAGGCTCTGCACCTTTTCTGAGGTAAAAGAAGAATGCAGTGACATATCTCTGGGTGGAACACCACCTGAAAAAGTTTCCTCTGGCAGTGGGGAAGCTACCTGGGAAGGTGTATGAGCTGATGAAGTTGAGGACGAAGCTTCAATTTGAGAAACTGAAATAATTTCTGAAATATCTTTCTCTTGAGAGTAAGATGACTGCTCCACAGGTGAACTCTTCTGCGCAAAAGGAGGCTCCTGTATATCTGAAGGGCTATAATCTACTTCTGTTGGTCCATTTTCTGATATATGGTGTATACTACTGCCTACAGCTGGATATTCTGGAGACTGCCTACTAAAATCCATTGCTAAAGACTGTTCAGGGGACTCACGACCATATCCTACTGACATAACTGACTGCTCAGGAGATCTGTGATCATGCACTGGTGTTCTTGATTTTGCAGTTTTAGGTGAGAAATCTGGTGGAGAAATTGACATGGGCCTTGGGCACTCTTCTTTAGATGGAGACATCTCTGTTTCCTGAAAAGTTGTTGGTGTTTGCACAACTGACACTGAAAGGGAGTCATCAACTTCAGTAGAGTGGGGAGAACCAACCTCAGCATGCAAAGAAGGAGATACATCATCAGTAGTTGGTTCTGGGAATGAACTAGTGGCAACAGATGCTGTAGAGACAGAAGCTACTCCTTCTATATGGGAATAGGTGTCTTCTGCAACAACCTCATCAACAGGAGTTGCAGACTTGTCAGAAACAGTGCCTTCAGAAATTGACATCTTGGTATCTTCTTTTAAAGAACCAAACTGACTGATATCTATTTGAGTTGGTGAGAGATCACCTGCTAACTTCCGCTCATCCAAGGCCAGTGAAGACTGGGAGCTGCTGGGTTCTGTATCCTCCATTTTTCTTTCTAGGCTTAAGCCTTCCTTAATTACCATCAACTCAATGCTTTTTTCATCTTGTTTTTCTTGGAAAAGGCCCACAGAGCTTGCTTCAGAAGCGGGGCTCATCTGAACAGGTGATTTTTCTTTTTCAGGTTTTCCCTCAGAAGGACTTCCATAATCTCTGGTGGGAGACTTTAAATCAGCACTCAAAAATGTATCGTAAGTGGTCTCTGAACCTATCAGTGGTGGACTCCGCAGAGGTGAGAGAACCTTTTCTATAGGAGATTCTGAATCTGGCACGGGCTCATCCATAGGGCTTATTCTGCATTTTGCAGACTCGTCTTTGACTTCACTGAACTCAAAGCTAACAGGAGCTTCTGTTGACTTTTCACTGGTTTCAGAGGGAAGCTGACTGGACTTTTCATCAGTAGGAGACTGATAATAAGGTGTGTGGCCAGCACTACCAGCAGCAGATTGTGAGGGAGATGCTACTTCTAAAGTTTTATCTTCAGGGCTTGCACAATGCTCTTCAGCAACTTCTCGGTGTACATCAGGCAATTTAGCAACGGGGACAGACTCAGAAGGGACCTTGATCTCATTGGGAGTGAGTGAAAAATTCACGCTACGTTCACTCAGCGGTGTTTTGGCAACAGGTGATGGAGGGGACAAACTGTCAGCTGGACTCTTGACTGAACCATGCTTTCCACCTTCTTCTTGACAGGGTTCTTTGATTTCTAATTTGGCAGTGCCTTGGACTTCAGTTTCTCTTTGCCGGTATACATCTTGGAATGCAGATTTGCAGAATTTGTCTTCCTCTAATGAAGATGGTGGTGAGATGGTGGAAGCGGAGGCATTATAATCCTTACCTTCTGTGGCCTCTGTTTTGGATCCTTCAGATAATCCATTAAAAGCATCTGGAAGTGGAGAAAGTTTAGGTCTGCTGAACTCTTGAGAATACAGTGATGTCTCATACTTGGTAATGTTCACATACTCCTGAGAGGGTGACTCGCTTTCCTCATTGTTAGTTTCATCACTCATGACATCTCGGGGTGTTGACATTTCATCCATTGGAGTTGGTTCACTGGATATTTCAATGGTGGACTGTGTGTAACCTGAAGTAGCAGTGAATTCCTCAGGTTGATCTTCTCTATTTTCTTCATCAGAAACAGTGGCTTCACTTTCTGAACCACCAGGTAGTGTCTCATCGTGGATAGAAGAAGCTGGTTCAATCACTGGAGACTGAGACTCTGAGCGTTTAGTTGGTGTAATTATGAGTAAGCCATACTTATCTTCAGCTTCACCAGATTCTGCAGCTTTGTCTACCACAGCCATCACATAATCTTCTTCGGCTTCCGTTTTTTCAGTTTCTTCTTCATCTCTAATATCTTCTGCTTTGTCCTCCTCATCTTCTTCAGTCTCTTCAGTTTCTGCCTTTTCTATTGCTTCTTCCCTGTCTTCTTCAGCCCGTTCATCAGATGTCTCATAATCTGCCTTTTCAATATACTTTTCATCTTTAATGTTAGCATCTACTTGAGTTGTCATTTTTTCTAAGACACCTGCAATTTTTCTTGATTCTTCCATATATGGTTTTGTGGCATCCAGTCGTGTCTTTTCTTCTTCATTTTCATCTCGTTCTTCAGCTTCTTCTGTCTCTGCCTTTTCTTCATAATCTCCTGCTTCGGATGATTCTTCCAAGCCAGTTCCCTCATCTTCAAACTTTTCATTGTCATCAACCCTGTGCTTTTCCACAGGTTCCAATTCTTCAGGTGTCTGTTCACACTCACCCTCAGCCTCTGTGGTAGTTATGCCTTCATCAGAGGACTCAGTAGGTCCTTCATTATCCAATTTTTCTTTTTGTATTTCAAAGGCCTCTTTTTGTACTGTGCCAGTGAGTTTCAGTTCATCCTTTATAAGTGGAACTTGAGATTTTGTTTCTTTTATTGTTTCTACTTCTTCAGCTTTTAATTCCTCAAAATCCTTTGTTAAATCCTCTGGTGAAGACATAAGGGACCTCTCTGCTTCAAGCTCCTTTCCACCGGCTGTAGTTTCTGCAGCTGCTACAGTTGTGGCGACAGCTGCTGCAAGGGCAGCTTGTGCTCCACTGACTTTGAGGTCCTTCTTCACACTTTTAACTTTTCCTTTTTCCTTTGGCTTTCCAGCAGGTATTGTTTCTTTTTTAGAAGGTTCCTCCTTCTTTTGTGGTTTAGGCTTTGCTGCTGGCTTTTTGGCTTCATTTGAAGGAGTAGCTGTCTTCTTTGTTTCTTTAGGAACCTTTCTGATGTCCTTTTTAGCTTCTTTGTCTTCCTTCTTGATTTCCTTCTTCTCTTCTTTTTTAGCTTCTTTTTTAGCTTCTTTTGTTGAAGCTTCTTTCTTTATTTCCTTCTTAGTTTCCTTCTTCTCTTCCTTTTTCACCTCTTTTTTAACTTCTTTCTTGACCTCTTCTTTTTTGGGTTTTTCCTCTTTTTTGATGGGAGTTTTCTCCTCTCTTTTAGAAACCTCTTTCTTTGGTTTTTCTTTTTCCTCTTTCTTTTCTTCAGGTTTTCCTTTGAATTCCTTTTTCACAGTCTTCTCCTTTGACGCTTTAGGTTTTACATCTGTACTTTGTTTTTCAGGAATTTCCGATTTCACCAGTTGTTCTTCCTTACTTGCTATGTCTTTTTCCACCACTACTGGTTTGGTCTCTACTTTTGCTGGTTTTTCTTTTTTAACTGGAACTTTTTCTTTGCTTTCCAACTTCTGAGGCTTTTCTGGTACTGGACTAGGCTTCACAGGCTCTGGTGTTTCTTCTTTAGATTCCTTTCTGACAGGCTTATTTGGTGGTGTCTTTGAAGCAGGCTTGAGACTCTCCTTGCTGTCTGTTCGTTGTTTCAATTTTGCTTGTTTCACAGCTAGACTAGTAACGTTTCCAGTTAGGTCTTTTTGTGTAACCATTGGTTGTTTAAGGAAGTCTAAGTGTTTGAGTTTTTCTAGACCTTCTAGAATATTATATTGGGTGCTGTTTCCAGGAAACAGAACTCGGATTATTTTTTCTGCAGGATTAGCTGGATGCCACACAATCAGGGATGAGACAGAGGTGAAATAGGATAATGGAATGTCTAGTTCTTGGCCATTTGGTAGCAGGAATTCAGCTTTATCTTTGTTAGTACCACTCCACTGCTGCATAAAATACTGCATCTCTTTGCTGTTTTTGACAGGATTAAGCACATACATCTCAAGCTTGCCAACTCCCATTTTCTGAAATAAAATTATGGGGTCAATGGTATTTCCTGTATTTCTGAAAAGAGGTTCTGGTTTCATAGACAATTTATTTAAATACTGGAGAGTAAAACAAGCTTCTTCTACACTTCTTTTTACTCTAAAATTAGGATCCAGGTTCTTCAGGTTTTCAGGCACATTAAGGAACACAACTCCTAAATCAGGTGAGATCAGGTTTTTCATCCAATCACTGTTGGTAGTAGACCCTTGGGACTGTTCCTCTTCTAGTTCAGCTATCTTTCGCTGAAGCATGCTATTGATTCCTGGAAGATTGTCATCTCCAATGTGAGTGAGCAGAATGGAATCTACCCTGTCCAAATGCCGGATAAGTTTCCAAAAACATGATTTTCTTTCAGATCCTCCATTGATAAGCATATTGAATCCATTCACTGCAAACAATGCAGAGTCGCCTCTTCCACCTGGGAAAATGTAGCAGCAGGGTTTGGAGAGCTTCAAGAAACCTCCTGAGGTTGGAGGTTCCAAAATGTCAAAAGGTGATGGCACTTCTACTGATTCTGACAGATATTCTGTGAATTCAGAGAGTCCTTCCATTTCGGGCAATATGGAAGCTGAGTTGAGTTTAATGTTAATAAAGTCTTGAAGGTTGTGTCTGTCAAGGTTGGAATTTTTCCAGTCCCCTTCCTCAGGGCAGAAAAGAGTTAGGCTAGCTTTGTTGGCAGGGTGTGTGGTGCTCAATAACTCACCAATCTAGGGTTACAACACAAAAACACAAGAAGATACATACAAATTCATGTATGTTTTAATGGCAATTAATGTCAAAACATAGTATTTTCTGATCAGATAGATAAAACCTTTTTCATTTGGTTCTGCACCGGTCAGTACCCATCCTAGAAGCTAAAGTAACCTGTCACCACAATTAGTTTACAGCTGTACTTTTTAAAACACAAAGGAGGACCTTATTTCTGGTCACTACTACCCAAAGGACAACAGTATCCAAGGTTCCCCCTTCCCGCCTGCACCCTTTATAGAAGGATGGGACAAACTTTTATACTGAGAGGGTATGAGGACTATGAGGGTAATGCAGCCTGAGCTGCCACTGTATTTCTACCATGGGTTCATGAGTCTCCCTGCTGTTCCAGTGCATCCAGAAGAGCCAGCCAAATATCTAAAGGACAAAGTACAACCTCTTAACAGGCAGAGAGTAACTGCAACACAGAGGAGGCCAGCAGCCTTCCAGTGACAGCTGCCATCATTTCTCCTTCTCTTATGGAATATATTCTACCACACCATCGTTACTGCAGGTCGTTCTTCAGTCTGGCTCTTGAAAAGCCAGTACTGCTACCAGATTTATCAAGACTGGCTGCAGGACAGTTTTTCAGAACAGTGACCATGAGATGGTGGAACTCGGGATCCTGTGCGGAGGAAGCAAAGCAGTAAACAGGACTAGAATCCTAAACTTTGACCTCTTCAAAGTCTACTTGGAGGAATCCCATGATTTAGAGTTCTAGTAGTTACACGGTTCCAAGAGAGCTGGTCAATATTCCAGCATCACTTTCTTCAAGCTCAAGGACAGTGTAATCCCATGAGCAAGAAAGCAGGCAAAGGGGGAAGGAGACCTGCATGGATAAGCAGGGAGCTTCTAGTAAATCTCAAATGGAAGAAAAGAATTTCTGGGATGTGGAAAAAGGGACAGACCACATGGGAGGTCTATAGGAAAACTGTCAGAGTATGCAGGAATATGATGAGGAAGGCCAAGGCCCAACTGGAACTGAGTTTGGCAAGAGATATCAAGGACAACAGAAAGGGTTTCTACAAGCACATCAGCAGCAAAAGGAAGATTAGGAAAAATGTGGAGCCACTGCTGAATCAGATGGGTGTCCTGGTCATGGAAGACACACAGAAGGTGGAATTACTGAACACCTTATTTGCCTCAGCCTTTACTGCTGAGGCCAGCCCTTGGGAATTCCAGACCTTGGAAGTAAGAGAGGCTGAAGAAAAGACTACCCTTTGGTTGTAGAGGGTTGGGTTAGAGATCAGCTAGGCAGCCTTAAGATCCATAAATCCATGGGCCCCAATGGGACGCACCAATGGGTGCTGAGGTAGCTGGCAGGTGTTGCTAAGTCACTCTCCATCATCTTTGAAAAATTGTGGAGAACAGTAGAGGTGGAAGATGACTGATGACTGGAGGAAAGCCAGTGTTACTCCCATCTTCAAAAATGGCAAGAACAAGGATCCAGGAAACTCTTGTCCAGTCAACCTCACCTCCATCCTCAGAAAGGTGATGGAACAGATCAGTCTGGAGGTCATCACAAGCAATGTAGAAGAAAAGAAGGTCCTCAGGAGTAGTCAGCATGGACTCCCCAAGGGGAAATCATGCTGACCAATCTGACAGCCTTCTGTGATGGCACAGCAGAATGGGTCAGTGAGGGGAGAGCAGTGGATGTTGTTTACCTCAACTCAGCAGAGCTTTTGACACTGTCTCCCACAACATCCTTGTAGGTAGGTTCAGGAAATGTGGGTTAGGTGAATGGACAGTGAGGTGGGTCAAGAGCTGTCTGAATGGCAGAGCTCAGAGAGCTGTGATCAGTGGAGTAGAATCTAGTTGGAGGTCTGCAGTCAGTGGTGTTCCCCAGGGATCAATACTGGGTCCAGTCTTACTCAACCTGTTTATCAACAGCCTGGATGAAGGGATAGAATGGGCCCTGAGCAAGTCCGCTGACGACACTAAACTGGGGGGAGTGGCTGATACAACTGAAGGCTGTGCTGCCATTGCATGGGATCTTGACAGGCTGGAGAACTGGGCAGAGAGAAGAAGTTCAACAAAGGCAAGTGCAGGGTCCTGCACCTGGGGAGGAATAACCCCAATACCAGTAACAGGCTCGGGGCTGGCCTGCTGGGAAGCAGTTCTGTGGAGAAGGACTTGGGAATCTTGGTAGATGACAAGTTGACCATGAGCCAGCAGTGTGTCCTTTTGGCCAAGAGAGCCAATGGTATCCTAGGGGATACCATTCCTTAAAAACCAGTACAATTCCTTCCATCGGAAGAGAGTGGCCAGCAGGCCAGTGGAGGTGATCCTGTCTCTTTACTCAGCATTAGTGAGGCCACATCTGGAGTGCTGTGTTCAATTCTGGTCTCCACAGCTCACAGAAAACAAAGAGCCTACTGGGGAGGGTCCAGCACAAGCCACCAGATGATGAGGGGTCTGGAGCATCAATCTTATGAGGAGAGACTGTGAGGGCTGGGCATGTTTAGTCAAGAGAAGAGAAGACTGAGAGAAGATCTTAATAATGTAAATATTTCAAAGGTAGGTGCCAAGAGGATGGTGCCAGACTCTTTTTCAGTGATGCCCAGCTACATGATGAATAACAATGGCTATAAATTAAAACACAACAAGTTCCACCTCAACATGATGAAGAACTTTACATTGAGGGTTGTAGAGCACTGGAACAGGCTGCCCAGTGAGGTCCTGGAGTGTCCCTCTCTAGAGACGTTCAAAACCCTCATGGATGTGTTCCTGTGTCACCAGCTCTGGTGACCCTGCCTTTGCAGAGGGGTTGGACTGAATGGTCTCCAGAGATCCCTTCCAACCCTAATGATTCTGTGATTCTCTGATTCAGAAATGAGTTATTACTTCAGAAACGGAAACGGTTACAAGTTTTTGGGCTCCCCAATCCAAGAAATACGTTGAGGTGCTGGAGCGTGTCCCAGGAAGAAGGCAATGGAGCTGGTGAAGGGTGTGGAGCACAAGTCTGATGAGGAACAGCTGAGGGAGCTGAGGTTGTTTGGCCTGGAGAAAAGGAGGTTGAAGGTAGAACCTTATCACTCTCTACAACTCGCTGAAAGGACAGTGTAGGAAGGCAGGGGTCATCCTCTTCTCCCAAGTAACAAGTGACAGGATGAGAGGAAACAGTCTCAAATTGCACCAGAGGAAGTTTAGATTGGGTATTAGAGAAAATGTCTTCCCCAAACGTGTTGACAAACACTGAACCAGGCTGCCCAGGCAAGTGGTTGAGTAAACATCCCTGGAGGGATTTAAAAGGTGTGTAGATGTGGGACGTAGGGACATAGTTTAGTGGTTCACTTGGCAGTGCTGGGAAAGAGCTGGACTTCATAATCTTAGAGGTCTTTTCCAACCCAAACAATTCTGTAAATTTGTCTTTTCCAACCTTAAAAATTCTATGAATCTATGATTCTAGGTTTTTATTTCTGAGACTGTAAGCTCCAGAGCCAAAGAAAGAGCCAGAAAAAAAATTAGGGTTAAAAATGCTCCTGTCACTAGTTTGATTTAAAACTCATGGACCACAAAATTTGTAATCTAGAGTAACTCCACTAATTTTGACAGTATTAGTTAACATGCTAGAACCAAAACTGCTGCAATAAAGGCACAGAAAACAAGAATTTCTATGCCATAGTATGAAGAGCTGTTTTCTATTCCTGTATGAATGAAAAAAACTATATTTGATGGGCCCAGAAAAGTAGACAAACATAAAAATGTATGACATATTTTACACCTTATCCCAGTTCCACAGAAAGTTTCATTTTACTTTTTTTTTAACTGACAGTTCAATGTAGCCCATTTCTGTTCTGTTTGTCCTTAACAAAGAGACCACCAAACTTCTACAAAGAAGTAATTTAGATATGAAATATCAGTGGAACATATGCCAGCACATCATCATGCAAAACACAATAACCTTCTTTGCAGAGACTCAGTTGTCAGTTCAAGCTGTAAGAACAGTTTTCATAAGGATGATATAGATAACACTACAGCTGAATAACTGGAAATTCTTGGACCACAAGCCGTATCAACAGAAGAAATGAATATATAAAAGATTAACGATGTTTGATGGCACTAGATCTCTTTGGGCCTCTCTGACTGCAGGCCTCACTTTTTTCTTTGTGTTATATAACTTATTTTTAGCATTTACCAAAAATAGAACTCAATGAAGATGCAGTGGCTGTTATAAAAAGAAATAGTCCAACAAATAGATGAATAAAGCCAAAAATAAATATTTTCTACCTTTCTTTATCATCCTTAATGAATATCCAAACCATTTGACAGGACCATAAATAAATCTCACCCATTTGTCAGATATGGCCCTGTCTAAAAGACAGCAAATGAAAAAACAAAACAGAAAGAGTAAATGGAGAAAAGCCTGAAAAGGATGGACAATAGGGGAACCACTGCAGTTGTTTATTGCAGAAATAAGAAAAGAGGGGCAGCACAGACCACAGCTCTGAAATGGATTTATGATCTCAAGTGTACTCCTTATGATATGTCTCTGATCAGGGTTGAAAACACATTATTAGGGAGAGCCAAATGTACTAAAAGATCTCTTTCTCTGAATGAATAAATCCAAGTCTGTTGCATATATAAGGAAATGAAACCTGAGTACAGTACTTTCACATAAAGGGCCAATTTTCTGTCTAGATAAAATAATCATATGATAATACACCGGTCAAATGAATATACTGCACTAAGGTTTGGGGTTAGTTCTCTCCAGTTTATATTATACCATATTTGAACTTCTGCTTCATACATCTAAATTCTGACTTTTCGGCTCCTAAAAGTCGGCATGTATAATGCAGACAGTGTAAGCTACTCATAGTCCAGGCTAATGAAAAGTTGAAGAAAGATTATTCCAGGCATAGATCATAATTGTTAGGAATAACAAGTTCAGAAATGCCCCAGAAAAAGCCGCAATGGATTTGCATTTCAAATGGTGACATCAGGGATAGACAGTAACACAGAGGTGTAGCCACTCTTCCTCCTCTCCAAATTCAAAGCCAATCTGGGAGCAAAGAAATGTACCTGTGAACCTGAATGTCTTTTCAAACATTGACTGACATCTTGTGAGGAATCCTTTAGTTTTAAAGGTGTCACAACTAGTGAAGACAAACAGCAAGTTGGCTGCTCAGAGAAAACACAGGATTGCTTCCTACCCTGAACCACAAAGGTACAAAGAAAGGTTTTCCTGTTCTAGCTGTTGTTGCAGAAGGCAGGGAATGGGACATTTTACACCTTCCAGCACAGAAGAAATTGAAAATCTTACTCTTAGGCATTGCCTGAAGGGTATTCAGCATGCTCGAGATGGATTTCTAAATTAGCCTTTGTACAAGTATCATCCAAAGGGTATTTACTTATTTTTAAGCACATTTCTGACCTCAGTTTAGGTTTGGCCCAGTGAAGTAAAGATTATCAGAGGCCAGAAACACTGACTCCACCTGACATGCTTATAGAATAATGGCATTGTTCAGGTTGCCAAACCTACTTAGAATCATTGAGTCCAACCATAAATCTGGCCCTACCAACCCCACCAGGATCAGGACACCTGATTCTTTCATCTCATCATCACACAGAAAATCACTAACTACTTTTTCTAGATTTTTTTTCTAACCTTTTTTTTCCAATTTTTAAAAAATGTGGCACACATGAACTGCAGTATGGCAAATGTGATCTTTCTTTGGTTTTGTGAAAGCTTGCAGACACAGTGAGACCCCAAGGCTTCAGAAACAATAGGCTGAAAGCCAACACTTGCTGAAAGCCATGCCAGCTGGCTGGTGAGCACACTGCCAGCCACGGAGATGAGCCAAGTGAGCCTTACTCATAGCCCATGGGAGCGTGCCCTGCACACCACTACTGCAGCAATCTCTCAGTGTCTGCAACTCATGGCCAACCCCCACCTCTCCACTTTCCAACCATTTTGTTTCCTGATGGTAATGGTTGCATTTGCCTGTAGTTTTGCATGTAGGCATAAAGTAATTATGTGTCACTAATTAGACAGAGACATGAGGAGCTTGGGTTTGTAATTTCATAGAATAGTAACTCTGAGAAGTGCCAGTGAGTTTTAGATGTCATGCATGTCTCAGAGAACAGGAATCCTGCTCTTCACCTAACCTACAACCATTTGCTGAACAAAGAGGCTTTGAGAATAGATCACATGGATACAATATGGTCACACTAGGGCTCATGTTAATTTTGCTTTCTCAGTGCGGAACTTTCAAATCTCAGTCCACTGACATGCTCCTAATTAATACTGGAAAGTAAATTCCTATGGATGCAGCCATACAGTTTATTTAAATATATACTTTACATAGCAGCGAAATTAAGTACGACAGCTTGTTTACTATGGATTCCTGCCCTATGGGAGCTTTCAGACACAGTACATTAAGGAAGTCAAAAAGTAACAAGTCATGAAACAAATGGCATTAAATACTGGTATACTTCATGCTTATCTTTTTGTATGTAAAAATCACAAATTTTGCAGATTCACTGGCCGTATTTTAAACAGTACTATAAAAAAGTAAAGCTGCAAGATCGTGCAAAAAAATATAGTTCTAACAGCCATCCTCTGCCTTATTAATGCCACTTATTAATTAGCTGCCACCAGGCAAGAACATGGTGTCAAGGTCAATTTCACTGCTTTCTATGTACACCTTAGATGAACAACCTGTGTATTTTAAACACAGCATTATCTCCTTCCATTGTTAAGGGTTCTTTGATTTTGTCTTTCTGGAAGTTGAAATTTAATTTCCCAAATTAATATTTAATTCTTTTGTTAAGCAATATTCTTTTGTTAAGCAATTTACATGAAATTTAAAGTAAAATAAATCAGTGTTTTGCAAGAAAGCCTATAGAGAAGAGTAAAGAGCAGCAGTGTCAGGCTGCCTACGCTAACTCTAAAGAGACAGAGAGCCATTTTTAGTCCTTTAGAAATCTCTACCATCACAAGACAATGTATGGAAGAAACTTTTCTAAACACACCTCTTGATCTGTGAAGATCTCAATGAAGTTCTGAAAGGAGAAGGACCCTGACTGAAGAATGAGTTCTCCTGTGTTTTCAAAGCACTGTCCAGTTAGAACGAGGAGCTTGTGCCTTGCAGCATCTGTGATCATTAAGCGCACCTAGAGTGAAGAAGAGAAATACATCAATAATGGGAGTTACCACGTGTTTCAATATTCCACTTAGAACATAAAGTTTATCTCTCCTAATTTAAAACCAGTGTCTGGAGCAGGACTGTCAAAACATTCTGGAGTTATAGTGCTGTTTACAAAAGACAATGAGAGAGGGGAAGAAGTGAAAAAAAGAAGGGACAAGATGCAATCATAAACAAGGTCTGAAGAATAAACCAAACTAATGACATGGAAGAAACAGCAAGGAGCAGAACAGGATACAATTTGAACAAAGAAATACTTTTTTCAGCAACAAACATATTCACCGTATAATTCTTGGTATACTTTTACAGCATTGTATCAGGATAACCTTGGTAAACTCTTTAAGAGCAGATACTTGTTACTTTAAGTGACCCTCACTACAGCTACTAATTATTCTTGTTTACCATTCCCAAGGGAGAGATTTACTTGCACGCTAGGAGAAATCCATATATGCAGTATACTTCTACTGACTGAATTCAACCTAAATTTAGGAACAAAACTAAACAAAACCTGTGTAAGATTCTATACTGTTGAGTAAATTCTTTGCAAATACTTCAAAAGTCTTATTCAACACTGAAAAATCAATTCAGCCTATGGTAATGTATGAATTTCAAGTGCACTAATTCCTCTATTAAGGAAGAATTAAACCAGAATAGTGATTCCAGAACAAGGCTATCCACATATTAAACTAAATGAGCAAATGAGCAGAGTCCATCTGGGACAGCTCCACATGATACTGCATCCAAGCTCCATCTCCATGGAGATGACACAATCACCCTAGCTCTCCTAGCAAACTATTCTTTCCAAGTTTTATATTGATTGTTAAGCAATCAGTTGTTCTAAATAACTCCTGCTAATGCCTGAGAGGCTGAGCCAGGAAGGCTTAACCTGAATATCTTCTGAACAGCTCATGTTTTCATTACAAGTAGAAAACAGACACTGGAGAGTATGTATGTGAAAATAGATCCCAACTCTACCAGGTTTTCAGTGTTACTTTACTAAATAAGTGACTGTGATGCTGAACAGCAGAAAGTTCCTTTAATTAAATGTAGGACTAATGCTGGTCTGTCACTAATTGCGCTAAATAATTACAAATTAAGAAATATCCTGTATAGATTGAGTGTATCTATTTCTATTTCAGACAAAAATATAGATAAGTGCAGACATCTGTCTGATGTGCATTGCTCAAATCTTCTCTGATTTTGCTCTATTAAAACCATATCAGAACTGACTTCCTCGTCTAAGCTTTTTTTTGTTGCTGGCAGCAGTGCTCATCAGTCTGACAACTTTTGTGTAAACTCACCAGGTTTCCCAACAGTGAAAGTTTTTCCTGACTTGTGAATCACTGACGTGTGACTGTCACAATTCCCCTTCAACCTATTTTATTAATTGACAATAAAGTACATTCTGCAGAGCTAGTGAACTATGGCAAGAAAAAAAGTAAATAACTATTTGCAGATTACAGAGCATAATATGTACACATTGAAGATTTTAAGAGACACATAAATTCTGTGTCTGTGTACAAATAAGGCTTTTTGAAGGACTACCCGAAGTGTGTGTACTGGTTTCAAGACCACTCCATTTCAGAAGATATACTGCAAAGTGATGACCCGTTCAGTTTAACCACTGGTTAAAGTCCCAAATTGTTTGAAGGAAGTACACACCAAGATGTAGCCTCAGTCGAAACAGAGGTAAAGATGGAATGCCCAGAAATGGGCACATCAGCAGGTTTCCCAGACTTATGGTACAATCACAGGAGCTTTGAAGCAATGAAGTAGGGACTTCCTAAGAAAGAAGTAAATGTTCATCGGGATTTCAGAAACTTGTTTTCTTTGGGAAACTACAATCTCTCTCCCTTCGGACCTCTCTCTTCCGGGAGTTATTTTGGCATTTGACAGAACATTACAGGAGCTTTGGGCAGAACCATGCTTGGACTACCACCAGTTGTGGCTATCAGCAGCCAGATTAGCAGGAATATTGTCTTTCTTTCTGGGTTTTTTTCAGTTCTTGTTTTGGTTTTCTTTTTTTTTGCCATGGTTTTGCTTTGCTTTGGTTTTTTTTTTTTTCTTTTGTTTGTGTTTTTTCCTGAGAGAACAGATTCAAGTAACATTTTTGGTAAAGTTAGAGCTCCATGGTCATTTCTGTCTCCCTGAGATGCACTCTGAAAATCTCTGATGTATGAAACTAAGTTTTCTATTTGCCCTAGTGGACAGAGCATGTCTGCTCCAACCTCTGATTTAATTCTCCTGCCTCTTTCTGATCGTCTCTTTCTGGACTGTGTCTATTCAGAGCCTTGTTTAGCCAGCCAAGTTAAATCTCATCTTGTAACATCTGACTGTGACCAGTTTGGCAGGATGAAAGCAAAGCAGATTGCCTCCCACAGTCTAGTGAGATGAAATTAACAGTAACATAGCCAAACATCCCACAGACCCAAAGGAGTACGGCCAGGGTTCAGAAGTTATTAATGGGTATCAGTTCATATTCTTTCATGGGGTCAATCCATCAGAGGAATGACAAGCAACAGCAACAGAAATAGCATTTCCCTGCTTTTGGCAGTTTCTCGGCTCTTCTACCCCTCCACACACGCACACACGATAGCTTTTTGCTCTGAACGAAAGCACGGAGAGCTGCTACCCTGGTGATCCCCTTGTCCTTACCAAGCACTTCTAGAGACTTGTAGGAGATTTTAATGGATTGTTTGCCATTAACTAAGGTGACTTTTAAAATTGTACAGCTTCAGAAATTTCATTTGTTTTGAAGTCCCTTCTGTTTGTGTTCAATGTAATTTAAGAGTTGGCAGCAAAAAAAATTTTGCGCCATGTACCATCAACAGAGACGCTTCATCTCCCAACAGAAATGAGACTGTGATAGTGCTTCCCAGCACAGACCAGCTACACAATTATCGCTATTATTTCAACCTTCAGTCTCATTAGCTAAATATATCAGTTTTGTCTTGGAGCTACACAATCAGTTCTTTGACTCTACTGAGTTCATAAGGAATTGGCAGTCCTGTTGTGTGCACTCTCCAGAGTCCACTAATCATGTCACATGCTTTTTGATAGATCAGCTTAGAGTCACCACCACAGAGCTGTTAATTCCTCGCAAAGACCCAAAAGTGTCCCTGGGCCCCTTCAGGGACTTTCTTCAATGGCATTCAGAACTACCAAACAATGGTGAAGCAGGAAAAAAGCAGAGGAACCTTCACCACAGCTGCCTCCACTGCACCAAGAAGAGAATTTGAGACATTATGAGAAAAGAAATGCTGGGATCAGAAACATGTTTCTGTCCTATGCCTCTGACAATTTGTCAGGAGTCTGGGAAACCAGGGAGAAGATCAAGGGATGGATGATGTCTTTCATGGTATTTGTTCCAAATAAACCTTTTCATTCACAGTTAAGACCTGCTCTCAGAGTCTGTTAAGACTCTGAAAAATAGTATTGGAGTTTGTTAGTCACTGCTCTGGGAGGCTCCATAATCCGATGCTCCATAATCACCTCAGCTACTTCTGCTTCAATATTCTCTTCAGGTCCACTTAATGGAGCCTTTATGGTAAGTCTAATGATGTATTTCTGACTTACCTCAGTACTAACTGCTTCATCTGAGGGATTGATGAGAACTACAGTTTCTAAGACATCACTTCTGTGATGAAGAATCTTCTGACCTGCAAGGGCAGAGAGAAAAAAAGAAAAATTAAATTCAACCATCATGGTGTAAACCAGGACTTTCCATGAGTTTGTTATATGTCTGTGTGACAGCTCTCTGGTCACCCAGAACAACGCACCGGCCACAGCAACTGCTGCACTGCTCATCTCTCCAGAACACTATCCTGTTGCATGTGGTCCTGAGGGCCAGAAACACCACTCCGGATACTTCAAGGTAATGAAAACTAACTGGCAACAGCACCAGATCCTGTCCTTTACCTGTGGCTGGAGGAGTACCCATAACTCACCATGGTCTCACAGAGCTGGTAACTGAGTAACCATCAGCTGAGCATCTGGCCCCACATTATCACTGACAAACCAAGTGAAAACTGGGACCCACCCTGCCAAAACTCCCCTTTCAGCCTTTCACTGGTATTGATTAACACTGGGACATTGCTAAAAGTTCCCTGCAGGGTGGTTAGACACTTGCTGTGCTGCCCTGCTTCATCTTCCTTCTACTTACAAAAACCGTAGCAAGCATTATCAGGCAACAAGAGTGGAAGGGCATACAAATAATGTTTAGATCCTGAATAAGTAAAGTCTGGGCAAGTTTGGAGCAGCTTTGCAGTCTACTGGCTTTCATACTTAGCTTGTCTCTGTATTTAATAGTGATATTCATTGGACTGGGAGTGGATGCCAGGAAAACACAACAGGACTGATGGGTTTTTTTCCCGCTGATGTTAATTGGCAAGTTCTTATCAGGGTCTCTTTCTGTGAGAACTGCAGTGAGATTAATTAGCAGCCGTATTGTCATTCAGAAATGCCGACTAGTAATTAGTCTAAAAAACCAGAAAAGCTGCCTCTTCTGAGCAAACTGCTTGGTGCAATATTAATCAATTAAAATAATTAATTGGGCTTAAAAGGGAGTACAGGACACAGACCTACTTGCCAACTTAGAAAAACTCCTCTGTAAAGAGACATAAATTAATGAGGCTGAGGATGGCCAGGTTGAAAGGAGCTCTGCATGCCTGAGAGCATCGTGTGAGAGGATGGGCAGCCAGCCATTCCCACAGTGTCCCTGGCTGGGGCAGGCTCGGTGCTGCCCTCCCTGCCCCAGTGATGCCCTCCTCCTTGCTGACCTGGCTGCACTCCTCCTGCCTTCTTCCTCCTCCCTGCCCACTGAGCTCCCACTGTGCCGCGTCTGTTGCTGTTGCTTTGGGGAATCTTTACGTTTATAAGCATGTGAGCTTACAATCAGATGATAGAAAGTGATGGAAAAGGAAAACAAAAATAGTGTTCTCAAGTAAAATGTGAGACAGGGTTGTAGTTTATTCTCTTGTGCATGACAGTGCCTACAGACTTATGGATAATAAACTATTTAGTCTGAAGAAACCTAGTTTCCTTAAAATATATTATTTTTTCTATACTTCCTTGAAAGAAGGAGATAGATTATATATTACAAAAGGGGAAGAGGGCAGGTCTCTTTCCCTCTGCAACGTCCAATTCTGGCAACACCCTTTGCAATGCAATTTGTTTTTATAGTTTTGCTTCCTTGCCTAATAGGAATACACATATAAAGCTACAGTCAATAAAACATCCAGATGGCTCTGTTACTGCAGACTCCTTCAGAAGATGCTCTGTGCTGTGATATTTTAGTTGTTCAGATGTCCTTTAAATCAAGAGATCAGGTGGAGTTTATTGAATCTAGTCTGGTAAGGAAATAAAAGAAATCATCACCCTTTAGCGGACACAGAAATTTCTTGCCTAATAGTTGTTGACACTGAGCACATACGTTGCTTCAGGCCAGACTAAGCCTCGTATGTCATTAGACATGAACACATTAAACACAGCTAGGAAAGAAACGCAATTAGCCACATGTAAAGTTAGTCAAAGGTGCACAGGGTCCACCTGGCTCAAAGCGCAGGAACACTTTGGACTTAACTGAAGCTGCTCCAAGTTGTGTATCTGTGTAGTTGGGAGGGATTTGACCTGAGGAGTCACAACTCCTGCTGACCAACACCAGTAGTGGTTACTGGCATCTTACGCTCCCACAGGCCAGACACTCAGCTGTAGCAGTTGTGTAGGTTCATGGGCTTTGAGACTGACTTCCAGAGGCAGGTATCTTGTCTGCCACCATGCACGCAGTGCCCTTTCAGAGACGCGTGTGTGTCTGTCTCCCTCTTCAACTCCTTGGCATCAACATGTTACTGTTTATCGTACAGGGTGGGGACCCAGCACTGCCAGGCTGTGAGTCCCTATGAGGGCTCCCATCCCATGGAACCCCTGGCAAGTTGACAGCTACTTGCTGATGCCAGTTACATGGTCCCATGTCAGTGCTTGAGAAATTAAGAAAAAACTACTTTTAAAAACGATTGGCGATTTTGTAAGAGCAACACAGGCTTACTGCCCAGCTTGATATCCTAAGATGCTCAGCTGGAATTAAGAGAAGTCTCCCATGGGAACAGTTTTATCAGACAGAAATTAACTATCACAGTGTAGGAGCAGAAAGCAGCAACAGCTTACACAAACTGGCAAGAGACTGTGACTTACTAAATTACAGATGGAGGGGGAGAATCTGAGACTTGTGATCTGAGGTTGCTTTAACTCTACTGGATTTTTGCAGCCCATCTCTACACGTGATAGATCAGTTTCGTGACTTGACAGAGGAGGAAAGGAAGAAACTTCCAGATTGCACAGAAGTGGTTGGGTGGATAGGTTTTACCTGCCTAGAGTTTCTAGAAGGCAGGTCAAAGCCCTTTCTAAAGACTTTCAAATATAATTTGTGTTTGGAAGAAATATAAGTATCTGCTCATCTTTTGATTTTAATAATTAAAGCTTCAAATGAAATACTGATATGAGCAAAGAGTCTTGGCAGGTGTTTGATTTGGAACCAGAACAGAGAGAAGTAAACAGCATGTGACAATTGCTTAAAGGGTGATTTCTGTATTCATCATCCCAGTTCCTGTGGCCTAATGTGACCCTAACTCATCCAAATATCAATGACATTTATTGTGTGACTATTGAGATGGGGATGGTGTTATGAACATTTCCCAGAAAAGAGACTGAACAGATTTCTTAACTTACACAGTTAATCTGATTAAATTAACCTACACAGTTAATTTAATTAAGCAGCATGAACATGAGGTCCACTTTTAACTCTGTTAAAAGTGACTGTGTTAAATTTGTGCAAACACAAAATGCAAATGAATGGCAAGGAAAAGAAATCAAGTCCTCCTTCAAGTCTTGTTTAACCAAGGATCACTACTGACACACCTTTTACTGGGCATGCCTGTGCAACCCAATCCATGAGTGCATGCTGTAGGCAAAAAGCTACTCAACAGAGAGCTTCCCACCAGCTTCTCCTGCCACTCCAGGAGAACTCACTTGCTCCCCATCAATGCCATTCCCACACAAAGTAAACTCAGAGGAAGCAAGCAAATCCTTTCTGTGGTAATTCTTGGCAGAAAGGGTGAACGGAGTAATCTCCCTGAAGGTAATCTTTCTCCCCGAAGAAGATAACTGTTTGATACCTGAGCTGGCATTCAAACATGTTTCTCTAGCAACTTTAAACATCTCTTGTTTCTCATTGTAAAGAACTTTCAAGCATCATTTCACTGCTAGAAGACATGAGTGCTGTGTTACGTCAGTCACCGCGCTCGGTGATATTAACAGATGGCACAGCTTGCAAGGCTGGCTAATGAAACTTCCCACAAGCCATGAATATGCAATGACCTCTGCAGCTAAAAACATTCAGTGCTCTGCACTTGAAAGTAGGTCCAATGACCAGGGTCTCCCCAGCTGCTCCTTGACATGTGGAGGAATTTCTGGACATTGAGGTGAGAAACGCACTGAAATGAACCACGGAACATCCATCCCTAGAGTTCTTTCTTAAACTCTGAGAAGACATTTCCAGCAGACAAATACACTCACTGATGAAAAGACATTTTCCCAAGAGGGCAACACAGTGTTTGAGGAGCAGCAATGTGCAAACTTTTTCCCCAGTATTTCTGGGTATAGATGGCAGGAAAGTCTTGGTGTATTTTAATTTCTACTCAGGACAATATAGACATCCACACGCAGTAACACCTTAAAAGCTTTTGTCCTTGCTGTCTTTATATCCATGGTAAGGAAGAGCTAGACAACTGAAAAGTAGTATTAGCTCAATGTTTTCATGTATCTGAGTATATAGGGGACTCGGAGGAGAGATAGAGGAAGAGAGGAGGGGTTTTACACTCCATTTCTATGCACCCGCGAGTTAAAAGTCAAGGCATAAGTAAATTGGACATTCTTTTACATTTAATTAAATTGGTAGAAGAAAATACACCTTTAGCAAAACCTGAAGTAACAAATAGGGTGCAGAACACAACAAAGGTCTTCACCTCCTCCAAAATCAAATGTTGTTAACTTTGTGTTCATCATGGTTGTTCTATATTATCAACAGAGTACTCCGAGTCTCAATGCCTGGTTGTCTGATGGTTGCTATGTCTTATACTAACTGAATATATATATTTTTACTTTTTTCAAGATGAAGATCAGTGGGTATAAAATGTCAAGTAATACTGTAATTGTGAGCAGAGCCAACACATTCCCACTGTCTGCCTGGAGGCACTACATTGCAACAACAATTCCAGACCACAGAGAAAGGATCAAGACCCCCTTTTACAGTAGATTTTTAATTATCTGAAGAAATACTGCATAAATGATATATGGAGTATTCAACTCTCTTTACCATCTTTGTTGAGACAGGGATACCAAACATGCTAAGCTTCCTGCTGAACTAAATTACAAGCTGGAGAAAGAGGTGAGTGTGCAGCATTAACCAATGTAGTGGTTTTACAGTCACCAAAGCAAATTCTGATGTTGTAAAGATCTGGAGTTCTGTATCTGCAAGAAAGAAAAAAATTATTTGCAGACTTGATGGAGAAATGGCTTCATAATGTCCAGTCACTGGACTACAAGAACAGGACTTCAGAAAGTTCCTTCCACGAAGGGTCTGAAAACCCTGCAAGTGATGCCAGAGACTGCTGAGAGTAATCATTCAGTCTTGTAAACTAGCTGATATGATGGGGAGTGCATAACACAGGCATAACTTCATTTATGCCAGAGTAGATAGTCACTGCTTCCAGGGCTCAATTCAGCCCACTGACTTCTTAAATTTAAGCTGTCTGCAAGAGAAGTATAGAAATTTTTGCCAACAAGAACTCCTATACATATATACAAATATCAGAATACTTTACACATTTCTAGATGAAAATAAAATCTATATACCTGCTAGGATGCCAACTGGCATGACAGCTGAGAACAAAAGTAACAGTGAGTTAACATTGCCGAGCCCCCTAATGGCGACCAAGATTTGGAAGGATAATGCTGACTGCAAAGTGCCACTGTTTTCCTTGCCATCATTTAAACTTGCTTGCTATAGACATGATGATTAATTCAGATTCATATCTAATGTTACATGCTTTTTATAGAGAATTATGTGTTTTCTTTGCAAAGTTGTATCTGATCAGCTGGAATACTGAACCATGTTGTGACTCTCCAGAAAGCATAAATCTCTGGTTTATTTTCTCTCTCTCCCTGCATAAATGGAATTGATATTCAAGTTTCATATGGTTCAGCTGCACCCTGGTGATAGTTAAACATTTTTCCTACCCACATCTGACTTTCAATAATTTATTAACTATAAGTACTGAGAGGTGATGTCCTGCAGCATATTGTATTTTTTTTATTTTTAAATCTCACATTTATTTAATGAAATAAAGCTACTTGCATATAATTACATTTTTGTTCTTGGTTAAGTCCTTATCCGTCACATCTCATTTGGGTTTGTATGTCCAGATAATAACAGAGCCCTGAAAGTGGAAGGCTAGACAGAAGATGATTATGCAGTCTGAACAGTGACTGCAACATTCAGCCTCCAGTTACTGTACATGAACCCAGTTCACCAATCCTTGCTCCAGACTCTTAGACAGCAGTAAGAGAAAGGAAGTCGACCTGTTTGCACTAATTTTCATAGCTTTCTGATTTGTATTTTCTGCCTCAAACTTTAATCTCTAATACATGCAGACTTACGAACTGAGCTGTGCTAGGAGCTGCTGCAGGACTACAAGATTGCAGGGGACCTCACTGCTCTGCGACCATTCCCCCTGAATTGTCCCAAAGTTAATTCAAGGCATTACATCATCTTTTTACACATCCTGTTGACCAACAGACTAATTGTATAATCTCTTCACGCTAAATATTGATTTCTTGCATGTTTGCCAACTTCGTGTGATGCCTAATTTGCTGTCAAAAGACAGCCATTTATCAAGTAGAAGCAAACTGCTGGCCTTTCACTCCCATCTGCTACTGTCAGGCAAACTATTACCCTCAACTCTCATTTATCACCTTCAGAAAATGGTATTTTTCATATACTACTTGATGCTTTACAATTTCAGGACTCTAAGAAGGACTGTTAAAGCATTACAGATCATAAAGTATTTTGAAAACAAAAGTTGAAGCAAATCAGTCTAAAGTACAATAACAAGAAAAGTTTACATATTATAATTTTAATGTCTACTAAAATAGGTTTATCTCCTGAAAAAGGGAACATGCTACAAAAACTGAACCAAATACCCTAGGGATTTCACTATTGATTTCACTGAGGCTCTGGAGAAGTGAAATTTGAAACCAAGGCTGCTGAAGATCTCAATAAAATCAGAGTCAAAAAACCAGCAAGAACACACTTGCTGTTTATATACTGAACTTGGCAACAGTAGTGGAATACAGTGCTCCCAATAATCAGGTTCACCCTTGACTTTGCTTAAGAAAAAATATATCCAATAATCAGTCAACAGTACCAACCAGTTCAATGAGTTCAGCTGCAAGTTATTGCTATGGAGCATTAAAATTCACTAGAAATGGGAAAAAAGACCAGCCAACTTTGTGACATGAGTGACAGTCTTTAGTTGTTGGAGTACTTTGATGAGGAAATCAAACATTTCTGATCCATCCTATGACAACCAATTATTCACAATAAATAAGATTTCATCTTTCAGGGGAAACTACGCAATATCCTAACCCTGGCAACAGTCTGCTTTCTCCTATAATGCCATAGTCAGGCACAGCTGTCTCTGAACTCTGCCATTTCTGTTCTTCCATCGACTTGTGCCATTTACAATCCACATGGTGGGTAAAGCTTAAATCCCAGAAGCCTTGTACACCACTATTTAGCGACACTGTGATTCCAGTAAGAGGATGCCAAGTACAGGACATAAATCTGAACTGGAACAGCTGGAATTATGCTTTCCAGACAGGAGAGTGCAGTTTTATGATCCTACTCCAAGAAATGACCTCCTGTAGGTCGTAGGAAGGGGAAAAAAGGAGTGTTTAGAGAGCAGAGTAGTTTAATATCAGGGCAGAAAGACAGGAAAGAGTGATGGCTGTTTACTAGAAGGCCATGCAATGTTCTTAGCCATGAGAACTGCCTTAACCAACATCATGGCTGCAGTCAGTGAAGCTTTGAGAAGACAACACCTCCTTCTGATCCCAGTGTGGGACACAGGCTTTCACCAACAATTTGTTTACCTGAAGCCACCATCTCCCTCATGAATCACCTCTCCAGCCTTGAAACACGCAGTTTCAGAGACAGCTAGAAGACTGCTGCACTGATCAACTGTGTTTTAGAAAATACTGAATACTTAAAAAGCTAACCTATGCATAATGGATTTTATTTTTATGGACCTCCTAAGGCCCCCGTCAGCTACTTCCCAGAGCTGAAACTCTTCCACAAACTACTTGCCTGACTGTTAAGGCATGAGTATTATTTGACAATAACAATGTTATCACTGCAGACCTTGAAACTCTAGCTTTAAACAGCAACAGAAAACAGAAACTAACATTCAGTGAAATTTGTGATAAATTTGTCTGGGACTATCTAGGCAAAAGCCAAGCAATTTAATCTCTTCCTCTTGTAGATTCTGCATGTCATAAACTTGAGGCAGGCAGGTAGGCAAATGTGAGATTCTCTGTAAGCATTTGTCTTCAGTTACACATCTCCATTACAAGTAATCATCTTAAGAAGCTCTTAAGAGCAAGATAGAAAATTAATTGCATGTACACCATGGCCCTATATTTTTACACTATAATCCTTTCATCGTCTCTCATTAATCTCTCTCCTATCCTTAAATCTTAATTATTAGAAAATAGCAACAACTGCTCTAGGATACACTGCAGAACTGATCTGTGGACCCAGAGACTTAATTTTCAGCAGCACAGCACAGTGCTCCAGTACTGCATAGAAACTGGCAGCCAACACACACCGTGAAGGGAGACTGCAGTGATGCAGAGCTGACTCATGAGTCCTGAAGGTCAGTAACAGTCCTCATCTGAAAATGCATTTGGGAGTGTTACTAAACAGGGAGAGAAGGAGAGCTGTGCACCATCAGACCTCTTCCACAACCTTCTCCATGTCTAGAAGGAAGGAAAATGTCTTCTTTTACCTCTGGAAAACATCATGGACCCAGAAACTAAAATAATCCTGAGCAGAGCAGACCACTTCCTAGTATAATATACTTACAATAGCTCCTGTAATATCATATTTTAATTTTTCCTAGTTATTCAGAAAAGGAATCTCTCACATCCCAACTGTCAAATAGCCAAATAAAATCTTATTTGGAAAAAATGCTACTTCTTTCTCAATAACTCTATGACTCATTACCTCATACTTCACTGTTTATTGAACATATCTTATTTCATAATTCACAGGACTGGTTAAAAGCTGAAGTGTTCTTTCGTTACACCAAGTGACTTGTATATTCACATTACAAACAAAATCATTTACTGGGCTGTTAAAGATGCCAAGCAAATTTGTGCACCACATGTACTTGGCAGTTTTTCCAAGGCCTGCTTTCTGTGAAAAAAACCCCAAACAATTAAACCATCCGATTTATTTTCATTACTTCTTAAAACAAAATACAACTGCGCCAATCTCCATTAATTAGCATAGCATCTACCTCAAATCCAAGTGTACTCCACAGAAAATTGCCACTGAAGTCAATGAGGAAGGGAAAAGGTTCTCAGATTATAAATATATGCTGCTGCAAACAAGATAGGGAACATCAGCATTGTGTTTCTCCTTAGTGGTATTTAACCAAGTATCCAAGAGCCTTTCTGAATTAAAAAAAAATACCCAACAACCCCAGTTAAATTTATTTTATTTCCTTTCAAATGCTGCCGTTGCTAAACCCCCTTTACTACATCCTTTTATTTTACCTCCCTGTGCTGCAGTGCCCGGCCATGCTGTTCTGCCCACACCATCCCGTCCGCCGGGGAAGAGAAGCCTGCTCAGAGTTTTTTCCTTTCCTCTGCAGCACACTGTGCAGATGCTTCCTTGCACTTCCCTGCAACTCCCACCTTCGTAAGGAAAATGGAGCACAGCAGCATCATGGAAAAACTGATGTAAGTTTAAAATGTATAGCAAAGGGATAAATACTGAAATTAGTATTTCAGAAAAAAATAATTTTGGAAGTCTGTCTTTCCTCTTCTCAGACATCTCTACCTGAATGCATTTTTAGCCTTTTATTACTCCTTAGGGAGAAGTACCTCAATTTTGATCACTTCAGAAGGTTCCTGTTAATGTTTCTAAATTGCTGCTGCCTTCTTACTAATGGGTTTTCACCACTATACCAGCTGAAGCCAAACCCAAGGCTCCAATTAAAATCCTCTGGAGGATATTTCTGGTCTTGGTGTCGTTACCTTATATGCAATTAAATTTTAAGTTCATCTGCCATTCCTGTTGAAAGTCTGACAAGTCAATACAACCTGTAATGGCTTCACACATAGGGAATCCATTCCTTCCCTAGAGCAATCTTCTTTGCCACGTATTTATTAAAATTTCTCAGTTCAGATATCATTTTTATCCTTCCTCCTAGTTCAAATCAGAGAGGATTTCCTCACCTTGACAGCCCATGAATAATGAATGACAGATCTGTTTGCAAGCACTAAGGCTGTTGCAGGGAGCATTGCACAGCAGATTAGACACTTCACTTTGTAGTATTATGAAATTACTTATGGTTGAATCTTCCTACAGTCTGGCAATCAGTAACTTCTCTTGGAAAAAACCCCCACAGTTCATAACTCACCCTTGATACGTGTACTGTAATGTTTATTATGTACAAGAAAACCTCCATGCTGTTTGCCAAAATATCACCTTAAACATAATTTACCTAGTGGTGCTCTTTGAAGAATGGTGAAGTTCTTCTTTCTCAAGTAACATCACAGCTTTATTGCCGTTTCCTGAACAAATCACACACTCACAGCTGTATCACAGTAGAAAAGTTGTATTTTTTAATACTTGGGCTTACTTATGTGCATTTTAGAAAACTGTCATTCTGTGGAATATATTATTACTATCAACTAATTTACTAGCTATGGAATATCCCTGAGCCTCTTCAACCACTACAAAATATAACAAGATGCTCTGTTGGTAAGCCTTTAATGAGAACCAGGTACAAGCTTTTCCTCTGGCAACCAAGTGGCTTCCTGGCTCCATAGCACAACTTGCCAAAGCTTTTATTCTGCTTTACATAAAAGCAGAGTTGCTGATCAATTTCTGGACATAAATTTTCCTTTCTAGCAGCAACCACTTTCCTGGTCTGAAAGAGCAGAGCAACTATTCTACCCCAAGGCGGAGACAAGAGAGAGACTCTCTTAAAAGCCTCAAAACACCTTCATCCTTTGACTCTATGAGATGTGTGCAGTTCTCCACTGTGATGGTTTTATACAAACCGTAAACATAACACGAAATCAATTGCCTGCACGTACGATACAGGCAAGTACTATTAATTAATTCCTGATTTTACAAAGAAGAAAATGAGAAGGCACACTTGTTTCTGCATAAAGGGAACATTCTTTTGGGTTTCATTTCTGGAATTAAAACAAGCCATAAAGCAGTCCCTCCAGTCTTTGACCTTTAATTTTCAGATGATGTGCTTAAATACAACCAGTTGGACTATACCACAAGACAGAAAAAGTCAATACTATACTGTAATTAGAACATCAAAAACAGCGAGGGAGGAAGGGGGAAAAAAAGCACGTATCCAGGAAATACAAACCCTTATCCAAACATCATCTTGCAAAGGCAATGTCTTTTAATACCTAACCTTTAAAATTTCACAAAGCAATTACCATTATCAGTGGTTGTCAGAAGTCAAAGGACTTGGAAACCAGCAATCAATGAACCAGCAAGTGTGACAGCAAAACCGTCCCTCTAAATGACAAAGTGGGCAGACTCCAGATGCTAGTCAAGCGTCAGCTTGGATTATTTCTTTACTGGCTCTGTACCCATCCTTCACATCAACTTCTGTACAGAAGGATGAATGAGGAACAGATCTAGTTCTGAAAATACCTGTTTTGATCTTCAAGTGTGTAACTTGTTAAGTCTTCTTCTTAGGAGGAAGCAGATGCCCCTAGAAATAATTCAGGCAGCCTCTGAGCTGAGAAGAAGACTACTCTTGCAGACCCCTAATGAGGAGGATCCTTTTTTGCTTATGCAGCCAGAGCAAGCTTTTACAGGAGGGCTCAGAACTCACACCTGGTGATGCAGTTTACTCCTACATATGCAAGAACTGCTGGAGAAAATTGTGTCATCTCTAACTGGATAAAGATCCACCAAACTCCCAGAAAGTTCATTTCAATACTCAGTATGTAACAAAACTTAGTTACTTTAAAATGAAAGAAAGCAGAAGCTCACGCTGTCATAGAAAGTGAAATATTACATCAAATACGAACTCTGCCCTAGGTTCTGTCTCTTGCAGCTAAGTCTTCTTCTCTTTTACAACATCTTCATTGTTATTTTGGAACCCCTAATCACCCTTTATGCCTCAAAAATAGAAATCTCTGAAAATTCCTAATGTCACCCAGTGGGAATAGTCATACAATTTTGGCCTGGTCCTTTGTGAAATTGTTGGAAACCTCTAGCATACTATAATTGCTTAAACTTCCAAGCTTTATTCTTCCCTTTTTGTGCGTGCTTAACTCTATTAATGCCGGTGAGAGTTATGTGCATACAACAATGAAGGATTAAACTCTTTCATTGTATAAGGGGTGCTATCAGCCCTGTGCTGCTTCAGGGAAAAAAACTCAAGGATATTGTAAATACTATGGGGAGTTAATCTCATTACACACTACTAATAGCATTTGTGGCAGTGTTTGCTTCTTAGATCAACCATTGGTGACCACCTGGTGCCCTGCAACTAGAAAGCTGCTTCCACAACACATGCACAGACCAGGCTCTTCTTGGGAGACTAATCTGTAAGCTGCTATGGATTTATTCTCCTGACACTTTCTCTCCCACTGAGAACAACATGTGATTTTATTTTCATCTTGAGCATTTTTAACTGAATGACAGAGCTTTGTTAAAAAAGCAGGGTCTTTTTAAAGAATCGTGGATTCATAGACAAAGAATTAGTTAGGAATTAATATATTGTGATACTTTCCAGTCCAAACTTCACATAGGCTCATCTTTTTGAGTTACCATATGATTATATGGTCAGCTTCACCTAGTACTTTCCAAAAGTAAATTGCTGCAGGGCTGATTTTAAGTACTCTTCAGGACAGCCATCAGTGAAAATAAAGACATCTGTAAAAGATAAATTAGCATTCTGAAAACCATGAGATGTCTCTTCTGTTGATCAGCATTGTCTTGTCTATATAAGCATTATAGAAGATAAGTATTACATTTATAAAGATATTTTTAACTAGGTTTTCTTAGTGTATACTAATTAAATCAGTAGGATCATGCTGATTTAAAACAGCTAGTGACCTAGCACACAAATGAGTTTTACTGCAGATTTGAACAGAAAAGACAGAATCACTAAGTAACCGTTTGCAGGCACCAACTGAATAATTAAAGCTGGTTTCATCACACTGATGATATATCATGCTGGGGAAAAAAAAATTACCCCTGGCAACTCCTGTTTCTGTATCTGAGATCTAGAAAACTTAAAAAATAACTTGTTCATGCTAGGCTCTGTATTACCATTAAATCCTCTGGCTTGCATCCTGTTGGGATGCTTTAAGGTAAAAGCACAAATAATGGCAATCTTCAACCTTTTTAAACAAGTTTCATCTTTCCAATTACATCCAGCAATTGATAGCATGTAGCCTCCAGCAATGGATTGCCAAAGATGACACATTTCTAAGTGTCAAATCTGCATCCATAGATGTGTTGGAAGAATATTTTTAATAGAGCTGATGTGTTGATGCAGAAATACGGCAATGAGGACTGCAATTAAAACACAGTACTTTCATTTCATGTGTTTTAAAAGATGGGCTGTATCCATATTCCATTTATGGATTTCATAAGGACACTGACAATTTATTTAAGTGGTAGCTCTTGAGCAATACAGAGCAGATACTAGAGATATAAAGGTTCTATTTAAATCAGGGAATTTAGAACAGGTTTTTTGGCCCCTCTCCCCAGCAAGCTTCAGTCTTTGCCTCTGTGAAGATTGCACCTGGAAATATACTCCAGGAGTCTGTAAGTCTGGAGGTTCTCACCTGTAGCGCCAAAAATAGGGAACAAAAGAGCCAAAAAAAGGAACAGGTCTTGGGAGTCTCTTAAAGGAGAAAATCCAGATAACATGGAAAAATCCCTCAGCTCTCACATAGTTGAGAATGTGGGAAAGGGTAAATTCAGTAGATAGCGGGTAGTTTTGCTGAAAATTTTAAAGTATAAATCATCTGTCAATAACCAAGATTTACATTTTGATTTATCTAAGTCTCAAAAATTCCTGCAGAATCTAGTGGCAGAAGTGGGAATTTTACAGCATTTGGCAAGACTCCATGAGGATATTAATAAGCTTTAATAGTGTGCGCTTGGATAGGCACACACAAAAGGAGACCCAAAATACCTTTAAGAAGACCTCTAGAAAAAGCAAGAGAAAAACATCTTCCTGATTCAGATATGATGGTGTAGTATTGTATGTTGTCCTAGAACAGATGTGTACAGGGTAAATGAAGGAAGTCAAGTATAATAGTAGCATTAGGGCAGTCAATCATTGTACAAAATCTGAATCTGTACCTTAAGCCGTATCTGTCTTACAGTGAACAGCATGCACTAGGTCAGTGCTGCAGGTGGCAGGGAGCAAGGAAACCACCTTTGCTGAACGGGTGAGATTTCACTGCATTCTCTTAAGAAAAGACTATTCTCTATTGCCTGCATTTCTTAACTTAAGGTAATTTCTGCAGACCTCTTCTTCCAAGACTGTGGACTCCTCTCCACAGTCAGTGCATAGGTTTGTGTTTTGGGTTTATTCCAGATGATACATAAAATTACTGTCATTCAGCATCTACCTCACACAGTACCACAGGAAGAGCTCCATTTCCCACTCCCCTCATTAATACACAGACCTACGGAGACTGACAAAAATATAATCCAACCCAGAGAACCTGTACCTTCCTCATCTGAAAAAGAACTGGCACTGAAATAGCTGATTTTTAAACACCTGGAAAAAATAAATTCCTGGTGATTTTTAAAAGAGCTGTTGGTTACAGTGACTTTCCCCACAGAAGCCTAGCTGTATGGCTAAATCCCATATGCTGCTACTTAATTTTTAATAGGTCATTGGGCAAAATTTCATTCATTTTTTATGAATGCTAAAGTTAAAACTGAAGATGACTGCTGGTAGGCATGGGGTAAGGGATTGTATATTTCCCTAAAGAGGCTTATATATTCTTTGCACATGGCTAAGAAACATGAATTGGAAAAATGTATGTGTTTATCCTTTCACCAGGACTGCACTGCTGGAAAATTCCAGTGCTTATCCTAAAGCTGCTTGCACACACCCAGTTAAAGGAGAGAACCAGAAAAAAGACCCATTTACTGATCTGCAAGGCATGGGGATTTTATAAACACCAATACCACCCTCAATGAGAGCAGGTACCACCCAGACAAGAGAAGGCCTTTTCACTGTCTCAGGTTAGTTCACACCACAAATCCACAGGAAGGCTGCATCCCAGTTTTAGGACCTGTTGTCTGTGATGATGGGCAGATTTGCTGACGTGAATTTACTTCCCTGTCGCTTCTAGAACACCCTGGTGGGTCAGACCCAGGCTTTCCAGTGCTCTAAGTAATCACTAACAGGGTAGGAATAAATAAGATTTAGATTTCAGAACAATGTCTCTGACCCAATCCCTAGCATCCCTTACTTCACAACTTGAATATCTTAGTAAGATTCCTGGATTTCCAACAGGTCTTCTTTGGTCTCTTTTCTCCAAATAATGTGAGAAAGTGAATTAGATGACAACAAAGCATGGTTGGTAGAGTCCAATCAAATTATGAGCAGAGATATTGTCTGGCATGAGTATTAGACTCTGAAATTCGTATTTGATTTGTTCACCAGTAAAACCCTTATAATGATATTTATAAATGAGGGAAAAGATTTCTCTTTTATATGCCAAAGAATGAAAAAAATAATATGAAAGAATCTCCACAAAATTGGCACACTTATTTACAGACTGTCCTTGGACTAGTTGCTATAAAACAAAACCATGTGCTCTTTGGCATAGCTCTCATTGTTTACAAATTTAATCTATTTGCTGCTAGTGAGTATTAGGTCTGGATCTGCAAATGTAAACACATCTCTGCTGTTCCCTGAGCTGAAAGCACGGGAACTTATATTTTATATCATCAAGACACAGTATGTTTGATTTTATTTCAAAATATTTATAAAATGTCCCATACAACTCTCCTTCTATTAATTGCTTTCATGATCTACTAGGGGATACTGAGAATTCAACTGGCATTGCAGTACTTATTTCAATGGAACAAACTCTCAGAAACACCTTATGATATTCAGCTAAGTCATATGAGAGAGGTCTTAAAACATCAAGGGTTCACTTTTCTCTTCAGAGCACGTGTCAGTTTTTAAGCCACATGAGTTGTATATGCACACTACGTGTGTGGGAAAGATATATTCATGAGCATAAAATCAATTAGTAGGTTTGACCTTAAGTTCTAATTACACTGATACAATTCTCTTTTCCCTCACTTGACTTCTGTGTATTAATATTCTTATGTATTAAACACCTCTGAGATGGTGCTTCACTCTCATCTCTTTGAATGTTGATCTATGCCAACATTTTCCTTATGACAACAGTTTCCTTATGCATTCCAAATATCTGGGTACTTACCATCCCACTATTATCAGACTTGCTCCATCTGCCATTCTTCAACCACATGCATATTTACAGTTTCTGCAGTGCCTTTCTTTCTGTTATTTTACACTCCAAGAAAAACATTCATTGCTTATCTCAGCATCACCTAATATATTAAACAATAGGCTGATTTAAATTTAAATTATGGATTGCAGTACATCTGCACAGTTTGTATAGCAGCAAATTCTAAAACTTTCTGAATTAAAAAAGATTTTACTGGCTGTGAACAACTTAATTACAGTGTTTGCATCTTTCCTGTTTGGAAACCCAAGATGTGAACACCAGTCAGACAAACTGGACCACCGAGGTACAGTCTGATGGCTTGCAAGGATCTGTCTTCACCTGGCCATTGATCGCTACATGCAGCTCCTGGATTCTTGCAAGGAGACAGGAAATCAGTAAGAAACCAGACCCCCTGGCAAGGTTTGGTTCTCTGGCCTTACAATGAGGTTGAGGTGTGCCCTCCTGTTTTACACCATGGAATTTCATTTTCTTTGCACCACCAGCATGGCAAAACATTGAGTATGTTTGTGCTGATTAAGTACAAAACTGCCATAATTTCTTCATTCATTCCTTTCTCCTTTTGTTCCTTGTCTCCTTTCTGTCTAAATTGTCATTTTCAGGGGGAAAACTCACATGAGGAGTATGTGAACTGACACAAAGGTGCAATATAAACAAGTAGCACAAAAGTAGCATGTGCTGCCCATGAGCCCAGTATATACTAGGTGTGTTGAGGCAAAGGAGACATCTGGGACATCCTCTGTCTGCAAGTCCCCCAGAAGAGTGGACGGGCAGTACCAGCACATCAGGCCACAGCTGTCACTACTACTTGTGGACACAGTAACTGCCCATGCCTCAGCTGTGGAGACCTTCCTCCTTTACCCCACTGCAAAAAAGACTAAGGGAAAGGAGACCTTTGTGAAAATGTCCCCAGTAAGGCCAGTCTTACACTGTATGGAAAACAATGCTTTTCTGGAAAAAGCTTTTAAATGGAATTAACTTTTTACACTATTTCAATTGGGAAATTTTGAGGGCACCAAAAGGGAGATTAGATTTTACACATTTGCTTGCATCTGAAGAATCCTTCACATAAGGAAAAATAAGACATTTTAGCAAAACATAAATTCTATTGAACAGGCATCTTCAATTAAAATATGTTTAGCTAAAATCTTTGACCAGCTTTGTAATCTTTTATTTTTAGTGACAGAGGTCAGAATTCTATTTTGGTTTCCTTCCAGCGTGCCTTCCAGCTCACTTCTCCAGCTCATGGGAGCACTTGCTTGCTTTATTTCTGACAAAAGCCCTACAGGCCACAAGGACAGGGGGTTAGTCCCAGTGTGTGCCACATTTACATTTGGAGTGAGTGTCGGGCCTCACAGCCGCAGCTGCTGGCCTATCGGTTCTGTCATTACTTGCATTTCAAACAGAATCAATGGAAGCAATGAACTGCAAAACAAATTGAAGTTCTGCAGGGAAAACAAATGCCTTTTTTTAATATGACTCAGCTGCTGGAATACTGAAAGATGGAAAACTTGGTAAGATTGCACAGTCCCTAATGCTGAGTATCATTTCAGATGAGACCAACAGTACTTATCTGTCAAAAACTGTAATTTAAAAAGGAAACTTCTACAGGTGGTGATAACCTAGTTTTCAGTAGGTAATAACCCATGTGATTAAATCCCAGCTTAAATACTTTAAAATACAATTCTTCCCCCAAGCATCTTATGCTGCTCTACCAAATGTTTCACGTGCTATAGAAGTCTGCACTTTCTACCTGGAAGTTTGGTCTGCAATTCCGAGACTAATACCTATCTCAACCCTACTGCTAGGTCCTTTAGGTCATTTCTCACTTTCATCAATCCAGAATTTGGACACTTGCTTAGGAGGCTAGTGTCAGATATAATGGAGAAACGGCAGGCAATTATAAATCCAGGTTCTGTAAAGAAATAGAAAAGGCAGGAAAGTCTGCAATAGTCTCAAGTGTCATTTAATCCTGTTCATTCTCCCCTAAGTCCAAACAGCACTGTCATCCATGCCCTGCTGTACCTCCAAATGATATATATCATTGCATCTGAACACTAAAGAACATTTCTGACAAAAAAAATCCTCACAACTATTCCCTGGTGTGCAAGGCAGTGAGGTAGCGCTTGGATTTGAATCAGGTGCACTGATCCTGGGGCTATGACATCAGACCTCTTAGCTGCTGGCTGGGACACTAATAGCAAGCTTAATGGAACTCTGGGCTCTTCAGTGCAAATAGTTCGGCATTAGTCCTTCTCTTGACTCCTTCCTTTTTTTTAACATCTTCAGAGCTGACAGGGTCCTAGATAAATAATCTTTGCAGAAAGTGGCATAATCAAGGTTATTACTTTACCTTCTAGGCTCAAGGGGAAAAGTTCAAAGAATCACCAGATCCTGCAGAGACTCATCTCATCTCTTCATAGATGTCTGGATGCGCTTACAACTGTGGTGACTCAGCTAGACACAAAATCAAGGTCCTGTCCACAGAGCATCTTTTGACATCTTACAGAATAGTTTGTATGTCACAAATTAATTACTATCCAGAAGTAGTTTGTTTTCTGCCTACGTAGAATCTCCCTGGCTAATATACTTGCTGGTTTTTGTTATAATTTTCTGGGTGCTGTGAAAAAAGTTGTCAAACAGCTGCACTTCAAATAAGACAATGTCTGTTTACTGTTTGCATTTCTGTTTGTAAAGTTGTTTAATGAACATTTTGGAAATACTTGCATTTTATAACTTGCTGTGCACAAGGATCTTTGATCCAGTTATGGCTATTGTACATGATTTGCAATAAAAATAACAGGAGTACCACAGAATGTAAGATTATAGAATCATAGAATGGTTTGGGTTGGAAGTGACCTTAGGGATCACCTCTTCCCAACCCCTCTGCCAAGGGCAGGGACACCTTTCACTAGACCAAGTGTTCTGGGCTTTATTCAGCCTGGCCTTGAACACCTCCAAGGAGAGGGCATCTACAACTTCTCTGGGCAACCTGTTCCACTCTTACAGCAAATAACTTCCTTCCAATATTTAATGTAGACCTATTTTCCTTTAGTTTGAATCCATTCCCCACCGGCCTGTGCTCTTGAATTCCCCATGCTCTTGTGAAAAGTCCCTCTCCATCTCTCTTGTAGGCTGCCTTTAGGTACTGGGAGGCATCAATTAAGTCATCCCAAAGCCTTCTCTTCTCCAGGTTGAATAAACCAAACTCTCTCAGCCTTTGCTCACAGGAGAGGTGCTCTATCCCCTTGGTCATCTTGGTGGCCTCCTCTGGACTTGCTTCCAACAGGTCAGTGTTCTTCTTGTGCTGAGGACCTCAGAGCTGGATGCAATACTCCACGAGGGGTCTCACCAGAGAGGAGCAGAGGGGCAGAATCTCCTCCTTCAATATTGTTCTTCTGTACAGAAACAATGTGACTGTGTACATTTTTCATGCACCATCAATCACACGCTGGAAACCAATGAAACATCCTAAGTTGCAGAATAAAAGCAGATCCAACTGGACTTCAAACAGACCTTTTTTTCACTGACTTCAGTGGACAAACTCACTGAATTAATTAAAAACAACAGTCTAGAAAACATGTTTTACAAGATAAAAATACAGCATTTTTCACACCGCCAGAAGTATTTTAACTTGCTAATTAGCAATCCCAAGGAAACTTAACATTGACAGATTTTAAATGAATTAATATATTCACCATGCACCACAATGTGAATTTTCCTGTGACTTCAAGAATAAGTTAATTGTGAGTTAGTTCTTGGTCTAATATTGTGAATTCAGACATAAATTATTCATCCTCTCTCATATATTTCTATATCCCATCTGCAAGTTACATGGAAATTACCCCCTTGGCACAGACTCCATCTAATGTAAATTGGCACAGCAACAGTGGATTCACATCCTATGTTTAGCATGCACTTAGCAAGAGGCCTAAGAAATTCTACTTGATAATGTCTTTAGTAAGTAAACAGCCCCTGTGGACTGCGCTCTGCAACATACGTGTACAGCAGGGGTCCCAGCATAAACTCTCTGGTTATACTAGCAGATGGATCAAGAGCTGTAGCAGTTTAAAGAAAAAACAGTATCTCAGTAGAGTGCTTAAAACCAACTTGAATTAAAGGTCTTGGTCTAATGCTACTAATTTAGGTCCAAGCACCTGCAAAAGTGTGCATCCTTTTCTACCATCTCATTCAAGCTTTTCTCAACAAAATCAGACTAAGGAGACAAAATGGAAGACAAAGGCAAAGTTTAAAAAATTGCATACATAAAAGAGCTATTTTTTACACATCTGTAAACAAAAAAATCAAACCCACAAACATGAAAATACAAGCATTTAAATATTTGAAGGATAGGATCCAGCCAAATCTCTATGACCATTGAATGAGTCACCTGAGTAAGAAGTTCAGAAGTAGGCCCAACTATGTAATAGTAGAGTTTTCATGATAGTAGGTTATTATAAAATTATCAACATTTCAGAAGACAATCTCTTGATGTTATTATATTCATCCCATTTTTATTCTGCCTTAAGTCAATGTTGAAAATGTATTTTTAGGAAATATGTTTGTGAAACTGCTAATTATTTTAAACTATTATCTTTAAACTCTCACAGGTGCTTATTTATCTAAGTTTATATGCAAATCAGCACCCTTCTTTGGTCTACACACAGTACCTTCCAGTTTATGTTCTCCTCTGCTGTTGAAGATAAATCCTATCATATCAGCTACTTATCCAGGGACAACTTAAGGACAAGTGAAAGATGAAAAGGAAAGTTATTTCACTTTCCTCTCTTACCTCCTAGGATGTCTGATTTTATTCATGCCTGTCTTTTGTGATCTCCTTTAGTACCACACAGAGCTTCTCAACTGACAGAAAAATAAATGCATCACAAATATTCTACAAGACCAGACAAAGGATTTGCTAAATATAAAGAAGCTGCCTGGTCAGACTTCTACTCTCATCCCTAAGGGTGAATACTGTTGCTTCTGACATCTCTCAAGTTCTTGCAGCACTGTCTCAAGCACTACTAGCAACCAGTAATTAGTCTAGTTCTCAAATGCCTTGAGGGTCAATGGAGAAAAAAAGGCAACAAGTCCTACACAGATTACCTTAAAATCAACTTGCACAATTGGTATGCTGCAATGGATGTCTATAAACATTTCAGAAGGGATAGGCCAGGAAGGAGAGGCTTTTGGGTAGCCCTGCATATTAAGGAGGGCTTTGGTTACCTAGAGGTTAATGATGGTCACAATAGGGTTCAGTGTTTATGGGTAAGAATGAAGGGGAAGGCCAACACAGCAGACGTCCTCGTGAGAGTCTGTTATAAACCACCCAACCAGGATTAAGAGGCAGATGAAATATTCTGTAGGCAACTGGGAAAAGTCTCACAATCACTGTCCCTTGTTCTCGTGGGGAACTTCAAATTAATGGATGTCTGCTGGAAGTGCAACACAACTGAGAGGAAACGGCCTAGGAGGTTCCTGAAGTGTGTAGAAGATAATGTCCTGGCAGAGCTGGTGAGGGAGCCGAGCAGGGAATGTGCCCCACTGGACTTGTTGTTTCTGAATGGATACAGACTGGCAGGTGATGTGATAGTTGGAGGCTGTCCTGGACACAGCAATAATGAAATGAGTTTTTGACTCTGGGAAGTAAGGAAGGGCATCAGGAGAACTAGTACGGTACCTTGGACTTGGAGAGGGCAGACTTTGGCCTATTTATGATAGTGATTGACAGAGTTCTTTGGGAGACCGTACTGAAGGTCAAAGATGTCCAGGAAGGCTGGACATTCTTAAAGAAGGAAATCCTAAAATGCAACGGAGTAGGCAGTCCCCATGTGCCAAAAGACAACACGCTGGGGAAAAAGACCACCCTGATTGAATAATGTTTTGGCTGCAACTCAGGAAAAAAAGACATTTTATGATCTTTGGAAGAAGGGACAGGCAACTCAGAAGGACTACAAGAAAGTCATGTAGTTAGGTAGAAAGAAATTAGAGGGGCAAAGCCCAACTAGAACTAAACCTAGCTACTGACCTTAAAGACAATAAAAATGTTTCTACAAATACAAGAGCAATAAAAGGAGGACTAAGGAGAATCTCCATCCCTTATTGGATGTGGGGGGAAACATATTGACAAAGGGTGAGGAGAAGACTGAGGTACTTAAGGCCATCTCTGTACAGTCTCTAATAATAAGACCAGCTGTTCTCTAACTACCCCGACTCCTGAGTTGGAAAACAGAGATAAGATGCAGAAAGAAACTCCAATAATCCAAGGAAAAATGGTCAGCAATCTACACAACTTAAACCTGCTCAAGTCTTATGGCGATGGATGGGATACACCCAAGAGGAGCTGGTGGAAGCGCTCACAGAATAATTTTCCATCATTTATTAGCAGTTGTGGGTAACCATGGAGATCTCAGTTGACTGGAGGTTGACAAACGTGACACCCATCTGTAAGAAGGGCCATAAGGAGTATTAAGGGAACTACAGGCCTCTCAGCCTGACCTTGGTGCCAAGAAAGGTCATGCAGAAGATTGAGTGCCACCATACAGCATGTACAGGATCAGGCTCAGCCAGCATGGGTTTGTTAAAGGTAGTTCCTGCTTGTCTAACTTGATCTCCTACGACAAAGCATTCCACTTAGTGGATGAGGAAAAGGCTGTAGATGTTTCTACCTGGACTTCAGTAAAGCTTCTGACACCATTTCCCACAGCATTCTCCTAGTTATCTGCTCATGGCTTGGATGGGCGCACTGTTCACTGGGTAAAAAGCTGGCTGTATGGCCAGGCCCAGAGAGTGGTGGCGGATGGAGTTACATCCAGCTGCTGGATGGTTACCAGTGGTGTTCCCCAGGGCTCAGGACTGAGGTCAGTTCAGTTAAATATCTTTATAATTGATCGGCATGACGGGATTAAGTGCACCTTCAGTAAGTTTGTGGATGACACCAGGTTGGATGGAAGTGTTGCTCTGCTGGAGCGTAGGAAAGCTCTGCAGAGGGATCAGGACAGGCTGAAAGCGTGGACCAAGGTCAGTGGTGTGAGGTTCAACAAGGACAAGTGCTGGGTCCTGCCCTTGGGTCACAACAGCCCCAGGCAGTGCCACAGGCTGGGGCAGAGGGGCTGGAAAGCTGCACACAGGAAAAGGCCCTGGGGGTGCTGGTGACAGCAGCTGAACACGAGCCAGCAGGGCCCAGGTGGCCAAGAAGGCCAATGGTATCCTGGCCTGGATCAGCAATGGTGTGGCCAGCAGGACCAGGGCAGGGATTGTCCCCCTGTACTTGGCACTGGAGGCACCTCAAATCCTGTGTCCAGTTTTGGGCCCTTCACTATAAGAAGGACATTGAGGTGCAGGAGTGTCCAGAGAAGGGCAACAAGGCTGGTGAAGGGTATGGTGCACAAGTCTGATGACGAGCAGCTGAAGTTTCTTGCACTGTTATCTCATGTTCAATCTGTACCATACTACTGCATGATTCTTCTGAAAAAATCCTGGCTACCTTTCATGCATTAAATAGTTTAAGTAAGTCTTGTATATAGGCCTATCATGAGCTGCCATCTCTGTTTTCTGTGTGAAGCAGGAAAAAGTGTAAGACAACATCTGAATCCATGGCAATGTGTGAAGTGATCTAACAAAGGAAATCGACGGAATGGATACGAACATAATGTAATTTCCTAAGAAAAAATTGTTTTCTTGCAGTTCCTCCTGGGATCTGGCTATATTTCTACTCAGAATTCATCTGACAGTACAAGATCATTTGAGGTATACCTGTCAAAGCTAGGTCATAACCATATCATGGGAATGGCCCAGGAGTACAGACACAAATACTACATTTTCAGGGGTTTTTTTCCATAAGCTACTTGTTCTGAGTGGTTCATAATTTGACTATTGTAATTTCCTTCCCTTAGAAAAAAGTATAGAAAGTTAAAAGTCTATTGTACCATTCTGAAATGAGTAATTAAAGTTCACAAAAACACTAGGTTTCAGTTACATTTGCAGTGCTCAGATTGTTTTTGTTTCTTCTATAAATAGAGAAAAAACATGAAGTCTCATTTAAAATCACCTCTCTCAGCTTAAAACTTTGCTGTGAATCATCTAGTTCTGACCATCATAGTAGGCCAGTGGTCTTTACTTTTATGAAAATTATGTATTTCTTATGCTGATGGGCTTAGATTCTAACTAGATGAGAAACCCACAAAAGATGTGGAATAACATAAGAAATTTATGAGCAAGTCCAAGGAAGTGTGAGAAAAGGAACAAGAGTTTTCAAGAGGTCAAATAAACATCATGGGCTCTTGGGCTCCCTTACTCCTGCATCCAGAACAAGGGCACACCTGGATGCTCCATGGGTGGAATCAGCTCTTGTGTATGCCTTCATTTCTCTTAGTGTGCACTACACTGTGGTCCACATAACCACATGGGCCATATAACCAATGTGACATCAGCAAAATTATCTACAGATATAATGGCTTGCAGCAGAACTGACTAGTCGTATTTGTTAATACATGAACTATACAAGTTCCTCCATATTAATGAAAATTTTCTCAGCTTTCTTTCTAAAGAAATTCAGAATGGAATTTTGTTTAAATAAGGCACAAAGGAAAGGTTTGTTTTCCCATCTCTTATGTTTCATTAAAGTGGTAGAGAAAGAAAATTTAATATTAAAACCATTTCTCAAAAGGGTGTTGTGTCAACTGCCCTCTATATAATTTATCTAAATTATACATGCACATATAAACTGCTAACTATTCATGTAGAGTAAGCATTCTTGTGCACATATGGTCTCCCATTTGGGGACTGATTCTGTATTTCTGCATTTTATTATTTTGTTAACAAATGCAGATTTCTTTGTAATTAAACCAACCATTTAAAGTTCTGAAGTGCAGGACAATGTCAAGATTTGCTGCAATTTATCCCCAGTTATCAGGTACCTGCAGTAGAAGGCAGCTGTTAGCAAAGGAATGAGGTAACAAAAAAACCCCCAAGACCAACTATAAACACAATATTGATGAACATCTCTCTACCCTCAAATATTTTTATGCTGATGACTGAACACATTGTCTGACTAGTGAAGAGCCACTCACGTGGTAAAATTTTAAAGGTGTAAGCTTTGTAAAAATTTTCCTTTGGTACTGATTAACCTGAAAATGATGTTTGAAGAGTGCATGTAACACAAAGTACATACTGCACTCTTTTTTTTTTTTTCATGGGAACACAAAAGCTATTTCCAGGTCTGAATTTCAGTGTAAGCTATTAATAAGTATTGCCTCCAGGGAAAAAATATATTACTTTGGAGACAGCAATATTTCCTAGGGGCTGATACAAGGAAGTAATAGGCTATAAAAGGTCTAGATAGACCTTTTTTTTTTACTAGCTTTTTCCAAAAAAAAGTAAAATCAAGGCAATACTAATTATACTGCACTTTGATATAGCCAACAAAACATTTTTGCTAGTAAAGAATAAAGCCGATTCAGCGAGCCTTTGATTAACACCAGGGAAAAGAAAGTTTCCTCTAGTCTCCCCCATCTCCCCCCATTACCTGCTTATCTTCCTCTCAGTCAGCATTAGTCCAGTTCTTTTCTAGGGCTGTCTGCTTGGATGTACCAAGTCTAGTACTTTGGGGTGGTCTTGTTTTAAAAGCTATCTCAAAACAAAGCTGAACAAGAAACAAATCCAAGCGTTTTTTGTAACATCCAGCATGATTCTGGAGCTCTTTTCTTGCAGCCTTACCTGGACGCTTTTCAATCAGAAAATGCAGAAAAGCAGTGGGCAAACTTGGCTCTCATCTTAATGTCAGTATCTACTTTGGCTTCTGTGTTGTGTACTTATCACTGGGAGAGCAAGAAGGCAGCTAGTAGCTGTGAAAACTGAGGGGATCTCTGGCCATCCCCATCTTAGGTGGCTGGCCATTCTCATTCAGTGCTTGAGCCTGCCAGAAGATACGTGAGCAGTTACCACAAGAGGTCTGAGTAGACCACAGCTCCAGCCCCATGATTGGTGCCTGGGGGAGTTTTGCTGGAAATAGCACACTAAAGAGCAGAAAATGAAGGGGGAAAAAAAGGAAAAAAATGCCTGTCTCCTTCTTCAGGGCTTTTTCCAGCAGCAGCCTCAAAAAAAAAAATTTCCTGATGGTGTTTTGAAATGAAAATATTGAAAAACTGGACATAAGTAAATCTAAAGGAATTGAAGGACATTTTTTCAGCCCATGCAGAAGTGAACAATACAACAGTAAATGTCTGCCATTTTATTCTTTTTCAGCCAAGGGGGACATCCAGAGATTGCACAGAAGGTGAGTAAAAGCCATCTAGTCTGTCTGTTTACCACTGATCTCCCCCTTGATATATTCCTCAGCCTCTATCGTTCCTCCCCTGAGAACAGCTGTCACTAACATATCACTCCTACTCTGCCTTAGAGGATGGTGTCTGCAGCCTGAGAGGCTGAGCTAGAGCTGATCTATTCATTATTTGGCAGACAAGACTCTCACAGGCAATTCCATTAGCAATATCCATCTCAATGACAAAGTACATCTTTTTCATGTCTGGTTTCCAACCACACAGATGTAAGTGTTATGTTGAGTCCCTTTTTTTGGCAATGGAAATCACTGACCTAGTGCAAGTTGTGCTTATTTCCCTCTTTCTTTTAGGGTGCTGGATTGATAAAAGTTTTTCCTTATAAAAAGGCCTGTATGCTTCGGTGTAAAACATGCTGCTTTAGCTAAACTAAGAGAGCTAATAACAATGTTCAGCTTTCCATGTAAGGCCAACAAAAAATAAAATTACACTGATCTTTGAAATGTGAAGCTGCATTTCAAACAAGATTAGTATTTCAAAATTAGGTTAAGAATATTGGGAAAGGACTCTTGGAAGTTATTTGAGCTCTGCACTTAACTTCACATTATTATTGTTGTTTAAATGAGAAAAGTAATCCAGTGAAAATTAAATGAGCACTTTTCATGTGAAAGCCTCTGGGCATTATTAAGATTCACAGTACAAAGTGTCATGCTGCTTCATAACAAATTGATCTGAATAAGGTAGTAAACATCTACTGCCTTTATAACTGAGAGAACATTTTGCATTACCAGTTTCTGCAACAGACTGAATCAACTTTATTCCTTAAATACACAGCCACAGGTTAAATGTTCCAGCATTTTCCAGTGGCAGCATCCATCCTCCTATACTTTGGCAGGCAAAATAACTCTGATTAAATTAATTAGTGTCTTCAACTACTGTTGTGCTCATTAGCAACCCTCTAACATTGTATGTTCTGAAGATATATGCTTAAGTGCAGTAATTGTAGGCATTGGTTCATTACCAAGTATGATCACCATGGGTTATCAAAAACATTTTTCATGCATAACAAATAGAGCAAATTGCTAAAACAATTAAAGAAATATCTAAGATCTACAGCAGGTCAATCTACATTATGTAATATTTCATTAACATAATTAGAAGCAGATTTATAATAACTTCATTTTCCACCTTCTTTTGTCTAAAGGAGACCAGGGATACTCTGCTGCTTCCTGCAGAAAGTTTGTGCCCTGGCTGGCAAAATGTCAGGTGAAATTAGACTGTGCAATGAAGAAAGTGTTATTTTATATGTGACAGACTCCCTTTAGAAATCTTGCTGATTGCACCCAGGCTGTGTAATTACAGGCGCTTGTGAACTGTATTTCATTATAATGACAAACTGTTGGCACTGGTGAGACATTTAACCCTCCCAGTATTAAATGAACACAATTCAAGCGCACTTTTATAATCATAATCATTTAAAAAAAACAACACAGGGGGCTGCCTAAGGAACACGATACCAACATAGTTGCATTCTTCCCGCCAAGGATCAAAACAATGCAATATTTATTTTCTCCTTCTTGGGGAATAGAAATATCATGACTTTTAATATTTTAATATTTTCTCTTGACAGAAGAAATATAAACACTGCCATTAGATTTCCACTGGAAGTTTCTGCTGTCTTTTACAATAGGCAGAGTTGCAGTATTTCAATTTTTTCCATATGAACTGTGATACATTTGAAGTCTGGCACATTTAATTTTCTAAGGGAATTACTCTAAAGGGAGAACTCTTACTAGATATCAACGAACTGACCTATGATTGCTGATAGCTCTAAGTTGTATGCGTGCACAAGTATTCTTTCTTAGCTTAAGAAAAACGTACTTACCTATGGAGAAGTGAAACAATAAATAATGGAGGTGTTGACCCTGCCTTCATTGGGATTGAGAGCAAAATTCTGATTTCCAAAAGAAACAATTTTAGACACAAGACTTGCTACAAATTCAGTTTATATTTGAAGAATCCAGCAACGAAAAGAGAGATTAATTTCTGCTGAACTAGCCAAATCAGATGTATCTGCCAGTTTGAGCATACTTTTTAACTTTGTGATTATGATCTTTACTGTGTTTCTTGGAGATGGCTACACTTCCACAAAGTTACATTACAGTGTAGTTCAAAACAGATTAACCTGAAAAATGCAAATTTAAAACCAGAAATATTTGTAATATACTGTCTTACAAATGTACATTAAATAAAGCCATATATAAGGAAAATGCACTAAACATTAAGTCTTTCACATTGACTTTTTCTGTTAAAAAGTTTTGATTGATGGCTTCTGTTGCAAGACCTCTGTGAATGTTCATAAAATGAGCAGATTTTGCATATTGTTACAACATGCTCCCAGAAGCGCAAACTTCTTCCCTTGCAGAGAACACAAAAATTAATTTGAAAAGAAAAATCATGAAAAGAAGATCAACAATGACCTGGTCATGCAAGCTCTCCTCATGTGGCATTTACTGGCTGTCTCTGTAAACCTGGACACTCACATAAACGTTTAGAACAGTAGACCACTTTGCACTCACCCTTCACATCAAATTTGGATAACCAGGATAAATTTAATGGAATTAAGCTATTTTTTCCCAGCACAGGGGTTGTAAATTACTCTACAGCTACATATTTACATTTAGGCTTGGTAATTTCTAGCCAATACCTTGACCCATTTGACATCCTCACTTAGGCTCTGCACTGCTGCAAGGAATGGGCAGCAGCGCCTGAACCCAACTCCCTCCATCAAACCTATGTATCAGATGAGAATAGCAAAGCATAGGAATGCAGATGAAACTAGAAAGAATATATGGTCAGTCAGTGTTAATCCTTTTTAATATTCTGCTTCACACCAGAGAGGATTTAATTGTTTCTTAAATGGCTCTAGGGCTTGTGAATGAGCGAAACGGTCCAACAGAGCAGGCTTTTATTTGGAAAAAAAATCTCTGTAATAAATATTGATCTATCATAGCTCTAGATCATTCTGGAGTCACAGCAATCTCTTCTTCCCTAATTAAACTGTGCTAATATGAAAATGCAGGCCAGCCCCATAAGGCACGAGAGATCTGAGGGAGTGTGGAAATGCCTGGAAGTTGCAAGCTCTGGGAAGAAAGGCAGAAAGGCAAAGGAACTGTGCCTGCATGCTAATTAACTCCACCAGATCGTAATCCATATAGATGCATTTTAAATTCCCTTCCACATCCTCAGCCTCAAATTCTTCTAATTAATCTAAAGCCATGAGATAAGCAGCCATGCAGAGTGGGGGATGGCACAACAGAGGTGACAAAAGGCAAAAGACTACTCTTTGCCACTTCTCTCAGGATTTGAAGGTTGTGCCAGTCACCAAGTCAAATTCAGAGGGGTAGTAAAAATGTCATTTACTTCATTTCCCCATGGCTTTTTAACTTTTACCTTCTAAGCATTCCTAGATTTAGGATTGGGAAAAATGTTTTAGCAATCACAAAATACACATTTCCACAGCCAAGCGGCACCTCTTGAAAGTGTTTCACTCCCACTTGACATGGAGGTTTGTTAAAGATGGCAGGCAGTACTTCACCAGCTTGGCTTACGCTTTGTAGAGACACTCAGCTTCCTACAAAGCTTTAAGTCTAACAGAAGTAAGACAATTTATTGCCAGCTCCATCACCATGCAGACTTGCAAGAAAACAACAGGAGAGAATTGCTAGGCTTTATTTCAAGTGGTGCCACAGCAACCCAGTAGTGTTGCATGTTATTATATGTGGAAACCTGTTACGAACCATAGTTCCCCAAAGCCACTTCCCTCAAACTGTCTATAGATGGGATCTACGAACTGCAGTTCTTCAACAGCATTCCTGGGATCTACAAATTGCCATTCTTCATCCACAAATTGCCATTCTTCAACAGCACTCCAATGCTGCCATAAAATATAACAGGGGAGATCTGGAGAGACTCTTCTGTTTTCAGTAAAATTCCTCATGATTTACACTTGTTCAAAGCAGAATTTGTTAAAGTGTTTTAGTAATCACAATGTAAGAGAAACTGTTGGCTATGGTTTGGGGTGTTTTCTGGTTTTTGGTTCGTTGTTTGGGTTCTGCTTTTTTTCAGTAAGTGGTAACAAACAGCTGCTTTCAGTAAGCATCGAGAGCCCTGCTACTCCACCACAATTAAACCAACTGAAAAGTATTTGATTGTCCATTTACCAGTACTTGCATATATGAAAAGATTTTGCCCATGCAGATGTATGCCGGTGTTGTTTCATAAAAAGGTCCTCATGTTCCTTTTTTTAATACAGCTCAGAAATCTGAAGGAGTTACACAATTTCACAAATGGCTAATCTCAGCTTTTCATCTTTCCTGTTATTTTCAAATCAACTTGAGTGATCCCTTTAGTGTTTACTTTAACATCTGGCTAGTAGCTTACTTGAAGAGAGTTGGTGGCCTCATTTTGAATTTTAATGAAGACCACACTGCATAAATCACTGACATTAGATTCCCTACTGGCACACTTGGCAGAGCAGTCCTTGACGGAAAGCTGAACCAAAACAAGAAGAATTAAATGCCATTACATTACTGCAATTGAATAATCCAGATTATGGATTGTCCACAGCATCTGAATGTGACTGCCACAGCTAGCCTTTACATAGTTCAGGGGCAAAATTAAAAGTAAACTTCTGGTCTCTTGATTTAAGATATATCTTGTATTCTACAGTCATTTAGAAAGCTGTGATTTTTTTTTTTTTTGCCATCTCTGAGAAAGGAAAAATGCCACACCGGGACTTGACCTGTTTGAACACATACAAGTATTTTTAGACAGACAATACTGAATTGCTTTGTCAAACTACCTGCTACTGTACTCCTATGTTTGTAATAGCACGGACTGAGACAGGGGAAAAAACCTTAGATATACTAAACTTGACAAGTGAGTCAGACTCTACTTGCTTAGATCTCAGGTCTTTTATTCCATGCTGTGTTCTAAGAGAGAGGCACTACTCTAGGTCTTGGTGTGGTTTATACTGCAGCTTCTAAACAGGAGAAGCTCAGGTCTATTGGAAATATCAAGAAAATACAGAGAATACCCGACTTGTAAGGCTGATTTTCTTACCTGTATCTACGGATGTGTTAATTTATGCACAAATCTAGCGGTATGTGTAATGATCTTGTTTTTCTCCCTAGTAGCTCTGCAGAGTTAATGTTAAGAACTTCCATAAAATGATCACTATCTGTGGTCTTCAACCTGAGAAAGTTCTTGTCCTGCATGAGCTACACTCTGCTCTTCCTCCACTGGCAGTGAGAGATCTGAAGTTTGCTGAGCTCATTTCACATTGAGGGATCCGTCTTTCACAGTCAACAGAGCTGAACTCTCTCAAATTTAAACTCTAAGCAAGATCTCAGAGCAAAAGAGAAATGTATGTCTCAATTGAAGATCTAAGACCTAAAAACATTACACAAGTATTCATAGTGACTTTAGAATGTGGTAATTTACAGCACAGCAGTGAGCATGGGCATTGAGAATGCCATTTGCTGGCAAAAGCAGCATGAGGGAACATAATTCCATGGCAGACAACTTCCAAAAAAAGGGAAATGTTAAGAAACATGATGTGGATTGTCAGTTGTGTGGTTTGGGTTTATTTTTTTTAATTGCTCGTTTGAAGTTTTTCTCTCAATAAAGTAGCTTTACCTGTATGATATGATGCTGAATTTTATGTAAAAACTGTGGTAGGAATGGAGTTTGAACCAGAAGAATATTATTACACCTTAATTTTGCATTGAAAAAGACTAACATTTGAAAATAATAACAATTTAAAAGACATCATGAATAATGAGGAACTATGAACATAGCTGCAAGACTGAGATTGCTTGTACTTTCCTGTTCTTCTGGAGAGGAAGCCGTATGAGAGGCAGCTGAGGACACTTGGTCTGTTCAGCCTGGAGAAGAGGAGGCTGAGGGGAGGCCTCACTGTGGTCTGCAACATCCTCACAAGGGGAAGCAGAGGGGCAGGTCTTGATCTCTTCACTCTCATGACCAATGACGGGACTCAAGAAAGTGGCATGAAGCTGAGTCAGGAGAGGTTTCGGTTGGATATCAGGAGGGTGGCTGGTCACCGGAACAGACTCCCCAGGGAAGAAGTCACAGCACAAGCCTGACAGAGTTCAAGAAGTGTTTGGACACATGGTGTGATTCTGGAGGGTGTCCCATGCAGGGCCAGGAGTTGGACATGCTGATCCTGATGGCTCCCTTCCAACTCATCAAGTTCTATGACTCTGTGATTCTATTTTACAGGATCTCAAAAATAACTCTCAAGAATTTATTAACTATTTGGTGAGAATATTCAGAGTTTAATCCTCTACACTTAAAACTGAAAAAAAAACCCAAACTCAGCAGTGAATATGTTTATTACTGTGCCATCAGCTATAGCAACTGTGATTCCAAGCTTTACGCAGCCAGTTTGTGATTTGACCACAAAGAGTGGACAGTGTCTATCCAGTAGCTCTACTTACAAAATAGTGACTGTTGTCATAGGACCATAACAAGGCACATCCACAGAAGCTAGATCTCTGCTGGTTTCAGAACTGTCTCTGGGTTGAAAACATCTCTTTTCCTTCCCATCAATGATTATTGATGAAATGTTTATTGTGTCCAGTTCCACAGCCAACAAATAACCAAGTTACCTAAACTATGTAACAAAAACCAACTTCTCTAATATTACTCTATAACTTTATGAGAGTGTCCACCTCTGCAAATGAATCAGAAACATTGGAAAGTACAGGGAGTAACATTTGGTGGTGTTCACAAAGGATTTTGGTCTAAATATAATTTGGTTATTGCTTAGATTAAGTTAACAATCACTGACAAAGAGATGTTCATGTATTCAAAAGCAAAACCAACAAAAAAGTTGGAAGTAATAGATGTCAACTCCAACACATTTAACAGAAGAAAGAAGTCAGAAATAAAAGAAAAAATTACAAAACATAATTTGTGAGCAGAGGCATCCCTGACCACAGCTTTTCCTAAACTCATCTCTAAGAAAGCAAACATTTATTTATTGTCACCTGTGGTGTGCCTCCAAGAAAGCCAGCAAGCCTAGAAGATCCAAAACTGACAAGATGCCATTCACATTTTACCAATGAATTACCATGACTTACTCGGACATATAGGAAGACTCCAGGAGGAACAGCATGAGTAAAGGAAGCAAAGTGTCATCGAGGATGAACATAAGCTTCTCTCAAGTCTTGAAAACATCTGCTAATTTGAAAACTCAGCATTTCACTCATGCCAGGAATGCAGGGAGCAGGATACAAGATTTAAAATAAGCTCAAGAAATGAAAAGTCAGGAAAACAGGAAAAGTAGTTTTAAATGTTCTTGTAACAGAAAAAACCCTTTGATCTATGCTTTGTCCATGCAAAAACTGCCCTTGCAGGGACACCAAAGCTGTCTCTGAAACATGGCAGTAGAGCCCTGCTAACTCAGAGCTGCGATGGAGCTAAATGCTGGTGTGGTGAGACCCTTCTGATGGTCTTCTCACAGGCCCATCACTGATGAGATCATTCTGCTCCCAGGGACTGAAGTCTGGAGCTGCAGTGTCCTGGGTTGAGGCACCAGCTCATCTGCAGCTGTCAGGGTAGCTCTACACAGGGCTGCCTTGCACCATCACTCCTTCACTTCCAACAGTGAAAGAAAGCTTTTAGAGTGGCCCCTTCTTTTAGCATCATCCTAGGGGGGGTTTTTGTGATTAAAAGTCAAGACAAGTAGGGAAAAAGTCTTAATTCTGCCAGGATAGTAATAACACCCTGAATATACCACATTGAATACACCACACTACTGCTACCCTGGAGAGCAGCGGGCACTGTGTTAAAACCCCATTTGATTCTCAGAGCACTCTAGAAATGCCTGAAAGGTACATTTCATTGATGTCCACCTGTCTCCAACACCAGCATGGAAGCAGACTCCAGTTACGAATGAGCTGGCAGAGGAGCATCAACTCTGCAAACCCGTAACATGCTGTGTGAAACTCAAAAAAGTAGAGACCCATAAAATAAAGTAAATCTCTTAAGTTTTTTCCAGATTCTCTGTAAGAAGCTGATTCCTTGGTCCAGAATCTACTTTCCGTTTAAAGCAATTTAATTACAAATGGAGCACACAGGCCATGAAACAGTCTAGAAATCAAGACAATACCTTCCTAGGTAAGTAGGGGACTAATGCATGGCTGTATTATGCTGTTCAATGGACTGAATAGTAAGTCTATACTGTTTAAGGAAATCTGAATGCTTTGCATCGTCTCCTTCTTATGATTACTGTCTATAAATGGCTGTGGAGAATCCACAACCCACACCCATTAGCAAAACCCAGTAAATGAGTTTCCCCAACTCAACAGCTCCTAACAGATTAATACTATAAAATCCTCCTATTCATCACAAAATGAGAATGTTGGCAGTCTCCATTCACATGATAATTCCCTACTTGACATACAATGACACTATCCCACAAAAACTGAAGACAAAATGTGATTCTTATTATAAATACAGGCTTTAAGAGGTACAGAGAGTTGTGAGGTGCAGAGAAACTATTCTCACTAGGGACTCTTCAGGAATACAATTGGTTAAGCCAAACTATTTATGCAGTTGAGATGGTGCTATGATGAAAGAAGCCCATCTCTACTTCTTAGAGTTGCTTAAGTAATACGCCATCTTCATCTGGATTTCTTTTTGGTAACTTTGATGTCTTTCATGTGTTATGTTGAAAGGTGACATGTTTTTCATCTGATTTAGCAATTCACTTTGTTGGACAAAATAAAAAACAACCTCATACAATTCAAGTAAGTTCTAGATAGACAGATAGACAGAGAGATACACAGACAGACAGATAAATAGATAGTGGATTGAAACATAAGAATGAAATTATTGAAACAATGGACATGAAGATTAAAATTTATGATGTTGCTTGGAAATGTTAAATGTACAGAAGCCTAATTAGTATTTAAAAATATTTAAATCTTCCATGTCTAATGAACTTTTAGAATTTGAGCTTTCCAGCTAGTAATGATAGGTTTGAAAAATCAATAGCACTACACAAATTATTACAAGCAATGCCATTAAATTATTAGTTTGCGACAAGCATTAAATCCTATTCTGAGATACTCCTGAAGGCTTGCCTTCTATATCTATTTAAAGTATTGACCACATAGAAAATAATTTTTAATTTTTTTTATTCTTTTTTTTTAAGTTTGTTTAAGTGCTGTGCAAGTTCCAGAAGACCAGGAAAACTTCAGGACACAGTCTGAGGTTAGGAAAGCATGTCAGATGGTCATAATACCTCTGACAGGATGTGTGCTGCTGTTCCAAAGCCTTAAGATCAGAAGCAAGACCCCTGTAGTTGGGATCTCTTAGTGCTCTGTCAAACTTCATTCCATTTATTTCTCAGTTCAACAATGGTGTCAGCAGAAAAAATTACTTGAACACAAAAATAGCTTAAATCAAAGCTTCCCTCCTCCCCATTTTAATATTCTTCTCATTTGTCTTGTCTGTTTTGTGTCCAGGACAGCTTTTATGACACAGATTTCCTCACACTCATAGTGATCCAGGAAACTTCAGTCCTTCCCTGATGGTCTTTTGAAAGGACTCATCCAAGGCTGGCATACTGCTCCAGTTAATGGATACACATATGAATGTTAAGAAACAACCCATTCTAGAAGAGTTTCTGACCAGGTTGGACTTAACTTTCTGCATCAGTAAAGTGTTGATAACACACTGATGTTTTGGCCACTGCTGAGCAGTGCCTGCACAGAATCGAGCCTTTCTTTTGCCCCAGTCCACCCAACAGTGAGCAGGCTGGGGATGGACAAGAATTTTATAGGAGAAAAAGCCGGGACAGCTAACACAAGTTGGCCAAAGGGATATTCCGTAATATCATGCCCGGCAATAAGAGCTGGAGAAGAGGAAAAAGGTGGGGTTTATAGTTACCAAGGTGGCAGCTGTTCAGAGACTCGCTGGGCATTAGTGTGCTTGTGTGAGGTGGTGAACAACCTCCTTCACTGTGCTTGTTAGTTCGGTTTTGGCTTTGGTTCTTTTTTTGGTTTTGTCATTTTTCCCTTCACCTATTAATTCACCTTTATCTGGACCCATGAATTTTTTTACTTTTGCTTCTTCCAGTCTCTCAAGGGTGGGGGTGATACTCAATCCACCATAAAGAGCTTACAAGACTGACGAAAGCTTATTTGTGACTCAGGATATGGGAGCCAAAGCTGGGATCAGTCTATTCTCCATAAGAGCTACATCTGCCATAAAACTGGTCCAGCTTCCAAAAGCAGCCTTTGGCAGTGGGGAGTTGACTCACCTCCAGGTGAGTCTCCATTGTTCTTTAGAATCACTCAGAGGTGACACAGCCTAAGAATATGGCTAATCTTGTCAGAAGAGCAATGCAGGAGATGGGCCATAGGGACACAGGACACTGACTCATCTCACCAGTACAAGCAAGCATTCAAGTACTAAAATACATAAAATTGCAACACCAAAGCAATACTGAAATTCACACAAATTTGTTTCTGAATTGGTTATTATTTTAGTACAATTTTTTTACACTTCATTTTCTAGTGTATCAGCAACTAGTTTTGAATCATTAACAGATTAAATTCTGCAAATCCAGGTTACCAGGAGTCCAGTTTTCCTTCTAATTCCAGGAACAGATTACCACCAGCAACCACAAGCCAAAACTATAACCATCTTGTCCTTCTGGTGGGGGTTGGATGCATTAACCTTTGCTACAGAATGATGCAGCTTTCTCCTGGTGACTATTACTGACTATGGTGCTTAACTCCCCTACCTACTCATAGGGACTGTGAGGTCCTGAAGGATACTCGCAGCAGTCTACAGTCAGGATCACATCATTTGCAGCCAGCACAAATGCACCTCTTGTATCTGTCTCTGCAAGGCAGATGACAGCTGGAGCTCTCTGTGCTGTTGCAAGGTTGATAGCAGCAGCCACAGGGGCAACTCTCATTCTATAGCTGACAACAGGAATAAACATGTATTCCCCATTCCACCCAGTCTGGAGACAAGGAGTGTTTCAATTCTTCTCGCTTGGGTCTGGTTACATTTCTGAGTATAGCGGTAGGCAATTCACTCCAAATAAAGTAAAATTTTTGTCTTGCAAGAAAGAAGATAAAATGTTCACTTTTTCCCTCATTATGTGGTATTATGATTCTTTTTCCACCTTCAAAACAGCAGATAGCATTTTCTCTAATCCAAAACCCGATCTAATTATTTCAGTGGCCTTTGGATCCAATCTCTTCTCATTATAAAGTCAAATTAAAATATTTAATGTTTTCTCAAGTAACTCATAAACTAGATGAGAAGGTAACAGAAAATCCAAACAAGTAAAGTAACTAAGTCTTAACAAAATTAAGAGAAAGAGATAGCTGACAAAAATGTTGCACGTGACAAACAGAAATTAGATTTTAAAAGTGGCAATGATTACACATTTACCATAAATCCATGATGGAAGAGATGAGAGGTAGGTAATCTGTAAATGATACTGTGCAGGGATCAAAAATAAAGTATTGTTGAAGTTTTCACTTTCAGAAATCCCACATAGACAAAATACTAGGAAAGAAAGATTGAGGAGCTTCACAAGGGACACATTAAGAATTATAATTCTATGAGATAACCCTTAACAAAATAACCTTTGTGAATATGCCATTAGACATGCTTAATTTTCATCCTAATAAAGAGGAATGGGGATTCAAATTTCATAATGTGGTTAAAATTCTATCATTATTCATAACTAACTTAATCCCATGCCTCTGGTAGCAGCCTCACAAAAGACCACTGAACTCATTATATGTACTTGTGATACAAGCCATTTAAAAATAACCTCTCACTAATTTTGCTGATTCACGCTAACATCTTAGCATTAGCAGGTACCAGTGTTTTGGCAGCAATGCAAATTCATGCTAATTTTCTTTGAGATCTTTCCTAAAAAAAGCAAAAATGGAAGTCAATGCCAGAATGATTGTCACATAAATGCAGCACTTTACTCACTGGAAAAAAAAGATGACAGACTTATTAGCCCATCTCTGGAATTTTAAACAGTACTAAGAAAAGAAGACTTTGACGATTCTTATATCCAAACATATAGGCTGTTACACTGTAAACCTCCCCTGAACCACCAAAACTCTAGCATCCCCCCAGAAAAAGCTCATGAACAATCCAGAGCATGTGCTCCCATCCACAGGCTTTGCAAGGACACGGGGGCTCCGGGCCTCGTGGCGCTGGGCAGCTGCAGGGCCGCAGCCCTGGACCACTGGCAGCTGCAGGTCACCCTGCAGGGACACCAGTCGCAGCCACTGCAGCGTGAGTCAGCTCTACTCACACGTCCTGGCCGGCCTCCATTTTCTTTCTTTCAATGTGCAAGTACTTTGAGACATAAAGCAAGTCTAGTAGCCAAGGAAAATTAACCTCTCCAGACATATAATGAGCTAAAATGACCTCACTCGATAGATATTCCAGCTATCATCACAGCCTCTAATATCTGAAGAATCTTATTTGTAGCGTGTCCCTAAATGCGCATACCAGACTATCTGAGATCTTAAGCAAAATTAATTCCTAGACACTCAATTATGGCACTCTGATAGTGCCTGAGAAACCTGGTCTAGATTGCTTGTCTCTTTTCTCTTTCATTTTAAATGGAAGGTTTAGCTCAAGTACCTGTGTCCTCTGACTTGAGTTTTGATGAACTGCAGTTTTGAAGTAAATCAGCACTAAACCCATAGCCTTTAGGATCTTCTCAGTGACTCCAGGAGCTCACATGGCAAGCTACTAGGTGTGATGTTAACTGGGTTTAGATCTGCTTTGACAAAGGCACCACTTTGTGGAAGTATGGAGCTGCGGGCATTGGTGACCAAAATTCTCAAATCCAAAAATTCTCCACAGTCCTAAACACTAGCAGTTCTAAACAGTAACTTTTGAAATGGTAACTTTCAGAAAGGAAGTTGTTAGTGGTTTTTGGAATAATGACAGTATCCAAGAGTGAAGACTTTCTAGGAAGCCTAAAGGAGACAAGACCACTGCTGCTGTTGATGCAGGTGGCTGCCAAGAGGAAATCAAACACGTCTTGCACTTTGCCAAGGTCCCTCCCTGGCTGCAGGCAGGCTGGGAAAAACAGTCTTAGGCACAGGTAAGGAAGGACTCACTTAAGTCAGCAGTTGGTGTCTGCACTGGCTTATGGGCAACAGGAAGCCTCCTGGTACTGTTCAGATAGGAAACACATATCCATATTTTTGATAACCACAGGACAAAGCACAAAGCAGCCACAGTGCATAGTTTGAGCAGTATTTATTAGAAGGTTGGGGGTGAACAGCTACGTAAATAAAACAGATTTTATCTAGACAAGGGCTTGAATATGCATCAATGCAACAGTCAAGCATCCCCAGGTGGAAACTGAGGGACAAAACAGCAGTGTAGAAGTCTTATAGAAGGGCCCTCAATGGCTTCACCCTCCCCCATCCAAAAACATGGTCTTTTGTGAAGCTGCTTTATGCAGCTGAAACTCGCTTGTTAATTAAGGCAAGATTGGTAGGTACAGCTGCAATTTCAACAGAGCTCTTTCCAAGACTCTCCACGTGTTCTGCCTCACTACCAGATGCACAGTTCCTTTTCCAGCTTGTACATGTTTTGCATTCTTTTGTCCTTTTGATACTACCATAAGATGGAAGTTATCAGTACATGACAAAAGAAACAAGAGGCAACACTGGAGTACCCTTTTAAAGTCATCTTATCTGTTGTCATGGCAACCACTTAATTAGTTGTGTTACTCATTTTTCACCAGCACCTGGCAACATCATCTCTCCAAGATCTGTTATTATTAAGGAGTCTGCTAACTCAGCTGCTTTACACGGTAGAAGAAAAGATCTGCTGGTATTTCCATTCTGAATCCTACTTTTCAGGAATCATAAATCACTCATAAATTGCCCAACAGCCAAATTTAATGTGCACAAATACCACTGTGACAACCCATTCCATTGAAAAGAACACAAGAAGAGTGTTGGGATCTAGTCATGCTCCCTACAGTATCAGTATGTACATTGCTATTCATTAGACAGGGAGAAGGATTAGACCTTAAATTCTTTAAGTGAAAACACATGAATGCTTTGACAGACATAATCTCTTGCCTGTCTCTCGTTGGACCTTGTAGGCATATGGCATGGCAACAGGATTGGCCCCATTTCCTCCAAGCTTCCTTTAGGTGAAAGATTCCTACCTCGCACATTGTTGCTGTGCACATCCTGAGGCTGTTCTGGGAAGCATACAAGTGTGTACAGAGCCAGCACGGCAACTACCATAATTAAACACGATAATCAAACAGGCTTCAGTCAGATGGCAGACCTGACTGCACCAGGAGTATTCCTCAAGAGTAAACTGTGCCTATATGTGAGTTGCACAGACACTTCAGATTCAAAAGGCTGAAAAAAAGGTTGATTAACTACATTCCACAGACAACCCCATCACCTTGGATGAATACTTCCCTTGGACAAAAGGTCACCTAGTTACCTAAATTGCATTTCTGAGTTTGGGACCATAAAGGAATATGTACTTACAATCATCTCTTTAGTATCAAAGTTGAGTATTTCAGCAGTTAAACACCCAAAATTCAGTATTTGGGTACTGTAACCGAGATCAAACATTCTGAAATCTTATTAAAAAGTGCCAACAAAAAACACTTTTCTGTGCCAAACAGTAGAGAGGATACAAAGGAGCCTCATGCAGAATTCAACATCAGAGAACAGCATTAAGAAACTAAAATAATTCTCTGATCTGTACAGTGGGATTCTGGAGGTACAAATGGGCTTCTCCACAAAATTTTAGACAAGAAGCTGGTCAAAAGGGATAGCTTTATGCCTGGGTATTGCCTTTATTCAAGTTTCAGGCTCCCTTAATGCTCTTTAAACACAGATTTCAGCAGTTTATTGTTTAAAGATTGAGCAGTGGTGAAAAACACATTCATTTCTGCTTGTCAGAGATGTTGATGAATTCCAGTCACATGCAATTAAGCTGGAATTCAACACAATGACAGACTAAACAGACAAGTCTAGCCAAACAAGGAAAAAAAAATCAATCAAAAATACAATTACTAGTGAAAAATTCCTAAACAATTCTACATTCTTTCTGCTCAAAAGGGGTGCATTATCTTATTTATTATGTGAAAGAAGAGTATTTGCTTTATTGTAATTCATGCAGTGGTATCAGAATGTATCATCTAAAAGAGGCAGTAAAAATACTAGACATGGTGTAATATTTTTGCTACAGGAGAAACTTAGGATCTTTTTGCCTCCCTGAAGTTTTAAAGTAAAACATAACCATGTAAAAAATGGGATACATTGCATTTTGCATCCCTTACAGATAAATTCCCTCTCTGTAAAGCAAAGTAAGAAGTGTCACTGAGAAGCTGAATTGGCTTCATGACATTTAAATTGAAATGAGAGACAGGTATTCTAGGCCTGAGTTTACTTCCATGTACATAAGGAGCTACATGTCTTGGCTCAAAAATCTTCATGCTGTGTATTGTTGTATTAGTTATGTTGGTTTTCAAACCAAAGGAAGCATCACAGAAGTACATAATTTTTTTCTTAACTCTGGCAGTGTTTTCCTCTATAGATATGGAGAGATTCAGCAAAAACTGCTGTAACAGATGCTGCAAGAAGAAAAAACTAGAAGACATTTTGTACATTATTCAAAACCATCAGGTCAATGCTGTCATGCTAGCCAGGTATTAGGATCACTGTCAATGATGTACAGCTACTACCTCAGGTGTAGTAGCACGATACAACATTTCACAGCCCTTTTTCATCACACGAGAGACACCTGTGAAGCTGGAATTTTTAACACTCATCAGTACTAGGCTGTACTACTCAACACGTGCGTGGCTACAAGGATTTCACCAATGAGAGCAACCTCTACTACTCTGAGAAGGACATATATTTGCACATGAAAATCCTGATTATTTTCATCCATACTCACTCAGCATTTGTGTTAAGAGCAGTAAGATCTTAGAAAACTTACCAAACACTTGATGCCCATGAAGCCAGAACAAACCCAAATTTTACACTTCACAAAACTGAAAAACAGATGTTTTGCTTTATTGTATGGATCCTCTAAAGAACAGGCTTCAAAAAAAGGCAGCAAAAGAAATTTAGTCTTACGAGCCCTATTAATTTCTGATTTCCTCATATATGCCAAAGAAAGTTCCTGTGTGTGAAGGTAGACTCACCATAACTCAGCTTCTCATACCAAGAAAAAGGAAAGTCCAAGTTCTTTAGGAAGAAACACCGGGCTTGAGCTGCATTTGTGCAACAGCTGTGACATCAGTTCCAGTTCTATCAAACTGTAGAGCTAGCTCTTCATGTTATTTTTTTGCAGGTACTCTACCTTCTACAATAAGTTTCAGTCTCTGGGACTACTAGATTGGTGCTGCATAAAGAAAATGTTCAGTCAAAACGTGAGTCTTCTTAACTTTAAGAAGACCCTAAAACTAATGGGCCAGAAAATTTCAGAGTGTAATTTATTAGTTCTGCTCTTAAACTCACCTCGAACTTCAGGAGAGAATCGAGCCGAATGGCGAGACACAAAAAGTTTCAGTTCTTGATCCAAGTTGCATTCGACCAAGTTTGTGTCCCATGATCGGATTCCTAAAATTCAAAATACAAAATACATCTAGCTTGATACACAAACACTGGAAGTTTTAACCATATAATTCTCTATTTGCGTTTATGGTATTTGTGTATTTCTAAATTCCAAGCCCAGCCTCACTTCCTTTCAAGGCACACAGCTATTTTTTAGAACGTGATCAGAAAGATGACAGGAATCAGAAAGGAATTATCTGCCTTTCCAAAGGGTGACCATTCTTTAAGGTCCAGCTTTAGAACTGCAGTATTAGCCACTTCCCCAGGAAGTTACCAATGTCCCTCACTTGACTTTAAAGTAGCAATACACACGTTTATAAAACTGAAAGAGTGAATCATTCAGAGGACACTTTAGTCACATTGCACATTGTCCATTTGAGAAAAAAACGACAGCATTACCTAGCATGTTGCTAATTAATACTTAAATACAAAGTATCAAATTGCTGACTTCTTCACTCAAAATCTTTGAAGCGTACAATATTTTGAACTAAAATTTAAGTGATCTTTTATTTATGAAGTTTTGAGATTTGAAAATGTTGTGCTTGATCCTTTTTTCTTTTCAAAACTAAACAGCACATCTCTGTTCCCTACTGTTTTTCCCCCAGCTACTTAAAAAGTGAGACACTTGATACTTATATGACTAAAAAAAGGTACTATCATGAAGTATATTTTTAAGAATTAAAACTTGACTAGGAAAAATATAGGAGAAAAAAGTAATTGCAGCCAAAAGACAAGTTCCTAGTTTTCTTCCATAATATTTTGATGACAAATTAAAAAAAAAAAAAAAGATGAACACACTTTAGATTTTTCTCTAGGTTTGTTTTGAAGTTGTTCTGAAAAATCTTGTAGTTTTGAAAAAATGAGCCGGTAGTAGCACTACAGGTAAGTCCAGGCATTGCTGCAGTTTTGAAAACCAAAATTACACTCATTTTTTGGTACTAAAACAGCATCATTACATCTATGTGGTAACACAGACCTTTCCCACAGGAACTTTTCTCTTCTTCCTTCTATGTTTTGTAAATAGAGATAAAAGCTTGGATGTTATTGAAAACTGTCTCTGGAAAGATGGACGTTCTACCTGGCCTATCGGCCTAGGGGGAGGTTATGAATTGACCCAATCCGGATGACCTTTGGAAAGTCTGTATAAGTTTTAGAATTAAATAATAAATTCAGATTTTCTGCCTCACCCGAACTCGTCTGGTTCTTTCGCTCTGCCAGTGGTTCAACAGCGACACATCTACACATATTAATTGGCACACATAAAAGGGATTGCTGGTATTGCCTGGTGGCCCCTCCCCACATGCTTGACCATGCCTTTGCACGAAATTGTTGAGTTAAACTACTTTGGGTTTTGACAAGGAGATGCCTCAAGAGGTTTGTGGCCAACACCTCACCCTGAATCTACAACTAACACTGCTAGCAACCCTGTCAGGGTTTCAGGCTGTGGATGTTACTGTCAATGGTACTACCCATGCTATATATTCTTTCAAGGCAGCAGAAACATTGGGACTCGGAATGGCAGAAGCCATGCTGCGGGGCTGAAGGATGAGGAGAAGAGAGGGAATAGCAGAGAAACCAGATCTGCAGTGCCAGTCTCCCATTGTAGCTCTAAGCAGGTTCTCCATGCAAATATGAATATCTCCATTACAACAGCCTGAAGCCTACGCAAGAAGAATGCATCCAGGGCTTTCCCTTGTCAGCATCTGAGTCAAGGTAATAGCATGCTTACTAGGTAACATGTTACCAGCTATTAAGAAGCTGCCATTTGAATCTCTAGAAAAATTTGAAAATACAGTACTCTGTGTTTCATAACCACCTGAAAAAAATAACTGAGCTATAACCAGCCACCTCCACTTCCTGATTGACGCATCATTGTTCAGAGGCATAAGCAGCCAAGACTCTTCTTCAAGTCTCCTTACTTCTCTCAGAAATCTCTTGGTCATATGGTGCGGTTTTGGGATGCGTTTTGGCAAATACATCTAAACAGGCTTTAATATTTTCCAGGTATTGGAATATTTGAGAGCAGGAAAGTCAAGATGATATAATACCGTGTGCATTGAGTGCATATGAAAACAGTAACTATTGAACTGACGTTGATCACTAAGCTGAAGTACTCTGAATGAATGAGCGCTGAACTTCAAGAAGCTTGAAGGTAAGCAGCTCCCTGGCCTATGACAGAAGCTGGTGTGGAGAGACTACAAAGCTTTCTGGAGGTCAGCTAAGCAACACGGAGTATGATTCAGCAATGCTGTTAGTGACAGGACTTATCCACCATCGCTAGCTGCTTTAGTCACAATCCAAATTTGCTGTAGGGATAAGATTCTGATTAAATGTAGTCAAGAGTATTGAGCCAGGCAATGTTCAAAATACAGGACTCAACAAAAAAGAACAAAAACAAACCCAAGGGAAAAAAAGCCTATATGCCCCTAGACACAGTAGTCCTAGAAGCTGAAGCTGGAATTTGGATAGAATATCTGAAATTTGCAACTGCATGATTCAGCAGTCTGGATGCAAAAAATTATGCACATCTATTACAGAGTAGCATAATGTATTAAATACATGATATGGCTAAATCAGGTTTTGGGTGGAACAAAGGTAAACCTGGAACTAAAATCCAAGGTCAATCCAATGATGTAGATCATTAGCAGCGTAGACGTAACTGCTGTAAACATGGCTGAACTGGAGCTATTTCTTTTTTTCTGCAGTCTTAGGAGTGCAATGCCAATAGATACAGGACTAATCAGACAGCAGGCAGGGCACACCCAGTAGCATCTGCCAAATCAGTAGAAAAATCTTGAAGCTTTTTCTTCACTCCCCTCTTCTCTTTTGGTGGACGGTGGGTTGGAGGATTGTCCCCTTAGCAAAGTCACATCCCAAAAGTAATTACTGAAAATGTGTCTTGCCATGCCATTCCCTCCCCATGAATATTAAGAAATGACTCTGCATTCTACCAGGTTGCGTAGCATCACGCCACTGATGTGTTATCAGCAGATGTTTTCTTTGACACGTTGCTCTGCAGTTTGGCGCATGAATCCACAGTGTTCAGTGATGGTACTCAGGAGATGTACCAGAGAAGACAGTCAGGCAGAGATATCAAGAACCAAAAAGCATTTAAAGCTCTGTTGAGAATAAAGGTTGGAAGAAGTGTTTTTTTCCAGACTACAGCAGACTTTCCAAAGACAAAGATATTAGCTGAGCCCTTAATTACCTCCTGTAGGCAGAGCTTCAGACTTCCACTGTATTCATCCAGAACAATGTACCTCAAAATTTCACCAAGGATTTTTCCTAGCAGGCAAAAATCTCAATCAGATGGTCTGACACTAGAAGCAATGAGGTGACTTCTAATCCAAAATGATGAATTAAAAGGCCAAAATGTTCCCTCTGAACATCTAAACCTCTAAGTGGGCATTTTGCTTAGTGGCAGGAGGGAGCAGCGACTGAGCTATGCAGCAACAACTGTACAATAGAAGATTCAAGAAGAGACTGAAGAGTATTTCTTCAGAGGATTGGTGTCAGCTGTCTTGAGGGAAGAAATTTTACCCTTTTGCTCTATAATCTTTAACAATGTAATTAAAATGCAGCCAATTCACTTCTGACATAACTGAAAATTAGACAGAATTTAAAAAGTGCAACGCTTAAGAGGCTCTGAATGACAAAGCACCTGCCTCAGTAGTTCTCCCCAGGAGACAATGGTAGCAATAAAGATGAACAGGTTATGATGAAACTGGTTAGCTGAGATGAGGATGCGTTTTATCTCAAACAGTCATGAAAAAGAATTCAGAGAAATAGCCAACTAAAGCAACAACGGTTGAGAAAGCAACAATAGAGACAGAAGTCCTAGCTGGACTGCTGAACCACACCTACATGACAAGGCTGCTACCAATTCCCCGTTCCGGGGTCTCTTCCTTGACTCAGACAATGGCAGTTTCTGAATCTTTGCTTTCACCACCCCAGAACAAAAAATACATGTTATAAAATCAGGTATCAACTGAGTTTAACAAACTGTAGCGTCTGGCAATAATTTTCTTTGTGCTTTATTCCACTAAAACCGCAACGGTTTGGGTATTTTTTCCCCCACTTTCTGCATATACACTACAATCTATTGTATCAGAAAACACAACGAAAACTTATAAAACTGTCATTTCATTTGCGATACTATCCTGCATCGACGTCTTTAGAACAGGACAAATAAAGTCAGAGCAGCCCGTAGCCGGACAATAACGAGGCTGAGCACTCAGGTAACAGCCTCGTTACTCATATGGGTTTTCTTTATTGGAATATATATACGCGTATATAGAGCTTGGGTCCTGAAAAATTCTCCGGACGACAGGAAAGTCCCACCGCCCAAAGTTAGACACAAAGGCGCGGCTGCGCTCCCGCCCGTGCAGCCTTTGCCGCCGAGAGGGAAAACGCCCCGAACCCCGCCGATTCGGCGTGGCAGTGAGGAACAGGAGATTGCGGGCGGCAGCGCCCCGCAGCCTCAGCCCAGCCCATCCCATCCACCCCCATCCCCAGCCGCCCTTTGTCCGCCCCGGGCTGCCATCGGGACCGCACTGCGGACCGTGCCACGCCCACCCGCCGGTGTCTCCGGGCAGACGGACTCGGCGGGCGCTGCGCTCCCGAGCCGGCCCCTCCGCCCAGCGATGGCGGGCGGGGGGCTCGCTGCGGCTGTCCGCAGCCCCGCTCCGCACCGCCCGCACCCCGCGGGAGAGGCTGGGCGGGTGAGGGATTGCGGCGGGACCCCGGGAAAAAAGAGCCGCAGACCGCGGCTCGGCGGGATGGGTGTCCGGGGGGCGATCCCGGCTCCCGGCCGCGCCCAGGGAGGGGAAGGGCGCCGGCGGGGGGTGTCGCGGCGCTGCTTGCGGCGCCCCGGCCCCCGCCGCCTCACCTCGCTCGATATTGGCGATGGCCCGTCGCAGGTGCTCCTCGGTCACGAGCTCGCCGATGACCACCAGCAGGTAAAACTTGCTGTCTAGGAAGCGGTGGGAGAGACTGGGCGAGGTGGAAGTCGGGTTGGGGATGCTGCAGGAGGGCTCCGAGTCCACTTCCACCACTACGGTGGCCATCGCCTCCGCCCCGCGGCTCCGGGGCGCTGAGAGGAGAAGGGCCACTCGGCGGCAGCTCCGCAGGCGGCAAGGAGGGAGTGAGGGCGGGCGGGGAGGCGGCGGCGCTTTTATATGGAGACGGTGCAGGGCAGGGACCTGGTGAGGAGGAGGAGGAGGAAGGGGGGGAGCCGGCGCATCCTCCGCGCCGCCGCCGCCGCGTTTCCAGCATCCACAGCTGATGTCATCTGCGGCAAATCCTCCCCGCGGCGGCCCCCGGAAGCAGGAAGGACACGGGGGGCGAACAACGCCCCGAGGGGACGCCAAGGGGTGCGCCCCGCGCCCGGCTCCCGACCCGGCCGTGGGACCCCGGGCCCGCGGCCTTCGCGTCCCTTGCTCCCCGTGCCCGTTCGGGGCGTCGCCCTGCCAGGCCGGTCACCCCGAGGTCCGTCCCGAATGCCATCTTTGAAGCAGGGCGATGAGGAGTCGCAGGTGATGGCCTGGCAGACCTAGGGATCTAATCTGGGAAAGCCGGCATCGGGGCTTCAGCAGCGCTCCCGACGCTGTGAAAAAGCAGTGCCACTGCCCAAGGGCAATTGTCTTCTCCTACATCTTGCCGTAGCGCTGCAGCAAAATTTCAGTCACACTTAAACACACACCCTCACCCAGCAATCTAAATATTCTTGCTAACTTTTTTCTTTTGAAAACAGTTCACTTAATAAGGTACTTCAAACGTAGCCTTTCTGCACATATTCAATGCTGATGAATATATGACTTACACCAGAAAAACACTGAGTTTGGACAAGCTGCTGAAACCCATATTCTTAGCTTATTCAAAGCTCCAGAAGTTCAAAGGCTTTTGGGTAAGTAATTTTGACCAGGTTCAAGAAACTCTAGGGAGCAATGATAGTGGAAAATTTCTACCATGGGAAAACCAAAGGTTTCATTCTTCTTCACATGGGTTTTAGATATCTGCTCCCCAGTACTCAGTGACAACCACCTCTGAAATATGTTTTACGCTCTCCTGAAATGGGGTAGAGCAGTCAAATAAATCATCCTGTCTGTGATGTTCCTCTTACTTTACTGACATAAGTAAGGCACTTGTTTACACTAAACCTCTTGTTTAAATACCTCAGGTGACATGGGATCAATGTCACTGTGACCTAGGAAAGGATATAAACTTTTGTAGCTTGGTTTTTAAGATAACCTCTGATCCCTGACTGAGAAGACACTTCTGTCTGCAGCTTCTTATGGTATGGGGTGCTGAAATTCACTGCCTGCTGCTCAGAAACAGAGTGCTTGCCTGGATGAACCAGTGCATTAGCCCTGGTACTTTGTACTTTGTTCCAGGGCACAGTGGACTAATTCACATGCATTTCAGGTTGTCACTACTAAGTTGTTTTTGTCTTACTAGCCTAGAAGCTATGGTTTCAAAGCACAAAGGTTAAAACACCATCATTATAAGTGCTGGTCCGTAATGTTTGTCTACAGCACCTAGTGGTTTTCATATGAATAGTTTCTCTGGATAAATACAGCACTGAGAGCCTTGGCTTATATTGCATGATGTGTTTGGATGTTGCATCCAAAGTAGACTGTTTTTCTTAACTTCCTTAGTGTGAGAGTTGTGAAGTGTGGACAAGCATTTTCACAGCCCTGTCAGGTGGCTGAGATGACACAGTAGTAAAGAGCAGTGGTGCTCATTCCTCACTAGAGCTGACACTGCTGATAGAACAAAGGCAATGGCATAGATGCAAAAGAACTAGCAGCAGTTTTAAGGTTTGCAAGATATTCAAAGGTACAGGGTGTTGCTTTTGGGATACTCCTTTTCATCTGAGCCCCACTGTAACTTTGCTATTTCCTTGCTAATCCTGTCAGTTTCCATGGGATGGTATAGATGCCTTAGAAATAATGTCCATCCCCTGTATGACCCCCTTCCTAATAATCTCTTCTAATTATAGATACCCTCAAGACTTGCCACGTGGTGCCAACTAGAGAAAGCTGGCTTCAAGCTTCTCCTACTGCAATATGTGGTTTTGGGATATGCCTTTATTTCAATCACCAATAAGAGCAGGAGTCTCTGGAGCATGGAAGTGACTTGTCAAGGGGACTTGCCAACTGGCAGTAGGCTGATACCGGTACCTGAACATAAAGGTAAAATGATTACTTGCCTCACAAGCACAGCAGGTTAAATGTGATACTCAGAGAAATGGACACCACTGCTCAAAAAGGCAATGTATGTGCTTTTAAACACTTTCTTATTTTAAGGAAAAATGGAAACATCCATAGCTGGAAAGATACCTGTGAATTGGAAAAGTAAAAGGTGAAAAGAACGTATTTTATCGGAGAATAAAATGCTTACATGTATATGTATTTTGTGTAGGAAATACAGTTATGATTGAAATAGCCTGCTCAGGTAGTCCTCTATTTTATACTATACTGTAAAATAATATGCAGCTAGAACATGGTGTGATAAAAGGTGAACTATTACAGCCAAACTGTCTTGTGATGGAAGATGTGTCACACATTAAAACCCTAAGGACAAGAAGTTGTCTTTGGAAGGAAATGGTCTTGTGCAAAACTCTTCAAGGGATGCAGACCTCTGCCCTTGTCTATTCATAAGTATATGCTGCATCATCTAAAATGGAAGGTGGACAAGAAAAGGTGGTTGATCCTCTCGATCATGTCTCTGAGGAAGCTGCAGGGTCCCAGCTCCATGGCCAGCATTCACACTGTGACTGGCCCTGTCGGTATCTCAGTCAGGTAGATTGGTTTGTCATCATCTTTCTCTATCTGGAAACTGATTTATATTCTGCAATATGGAGCATATAATCAGATCCACTGCTGGGTGAAATGTGGAGATGTGCTGCATAAAGCTGATTTAGTGTCCTGTGACCTTCCTGTTTGAAAACAATACCAGCTGCCTAGCTGCAGCTAAATCACATAGATATTGCCCCTTCAGCAGAAGAAGCAGCAACATTTGTGGACTGTGGAATATGTCTTGCTGTTTGAAGAGACAACAGTTGGGACCTGCACCTTTCTGGCTTTTGTTTTGGTTTGGTTTTGTTGTTTTAGTATGTTCAATAACAAATTGGAGTCCCCCAGTTGAATATGGTCAAATATTACATGTAGAGCTGTATTTTTTAGATGTAGTATTTTTTAAAGTAAAGAGGCAGTTTTAAATAAAATGTTTGAAGTTTAAAATGTGCTTCTTGGTGGTGTGTGCCATTTGTTACCCACTAGTATTCAAGCCCTATCTTATCTTCAAATTTTAAATGAGGTTTCAATGATGTACAAACCCTTAGGTTGGCGCTTTGTCTCAGGTCAAATGTCATCCCTAGCTTACAAGAAATACATAAACATGTGGATTACTTCAGACCAATTGATTTACAGACTAGGAAACAAGAGGGTAGAGTGTAGACAGGGACTTGGGGTTGAACATGAGTCAGCAGTGCCCTGGCAGCCAGGAAAGCCAACCCTGTCCTGGGGGGCATCAGGCACAGCATCGCCAGCCGGGCCAGGGCGGGGATTGTCCTGCCCTGCTCTGCACTGGGGTGGCCTCACCTCGAGGGCTGGGGGCAGTTTTGGGTGTCACAATATAGAAAAGAAATTTAGCTACTAAAGGGTGTCCAAAGGAGGGCCCAGAAGAAGGGCCTTGAGGGGAAGCCGTATGAGGAGCAGCTGAGGGCACTTGGTCTGTTCAGGGTGAAGAGGAGACTGAGGGGAGACTTCATGGCAGTTACAACTTCCTCCTGATGGGAAGAGGAGGGGCAGGCACTGATCTCTTCTCTATGATGACCAGTGACAGGACCAAAGGGAATGGCCTGAAGTTGTGTCAAGGGAGGATTAGATTGGATATTAGGAAAAGGTTTTTCACCCAGAGGGTGGATGGACACTGAAAGAGGCTGTCCAGGGAAGTGGTCACAGCACCAAGCCTGGGAGAGTTCAAGAAGCATTTGGACAGTGCTCTCAGGCACATGGTGTGATTCTTGAAGATGTTACTGTGCAGGGCCAGGAGCTGAACTTTGATGCTCTCCATGGATCCCTTCCAACTCAGGATATTCTGTGATTCTTTGAATTTAAGAACTTTACTGAAAGTGAAGTGTCTCAGAAGACTGTCTTCACTGAGAGAAATGCCAGTCTGATGACTACACAATGTGTCATGAAGTGGGTTCCTAAGGTAGGATTTCTTAAGGATAGGCAGGAAGGCCTAACTTCTAGAAATGGAAACTTGCCAGCCTACACCAGAGGTGACACAATCACAGAATGGCTGGTTGAAAGGGACTTCTAAAGGTCATCTTGTTTAATCCTTCTCAAGCAGGGTCACTTACAGTAGGTTTCTGAGAGCTGTGTTCAGTGGACTTTGAGTATCTCCATGGATGGAGACACCACCACTGCTCTGGGCAACCTGTGACAGTGCTCCATCGCTCTCACTGTGAAAATGTTTCCTGATGCATGATGAAGTCAAGAATATGCCCCCAATATTATAGCAGATAATACCTGTAACATTTTGTACATTACCTTATACTTTTCCAATGTGACATCATTCTCAATACTCCCACTCCACCTCACGTCCCATTTCCTGCAATCAGCACTCTACCATCCCCACATGGTCCAGCCTTTACCTCCCAGAGTTTCCTTCATGTGTTGCTCCTTTAGGGCATCTCAGAAGAGCATGCAGCAGAGGTGCAGAGGGACAGTCAGCACATCACCCTGACCCCAGCAGAGCAGAAGTGTCACCCTGCAGTTGCTGACCACGATGTGATTAGTTGTGAGCCCTTCACATCCCTAATCACGATGTGATTAGTTGTGAGCCCTTCACATCCCTGCGAACACCTGGACATGTGGTTAATAAAGACAACTCCTATTGCCTTCCCCCACTTTTTAGGCAGGGAAGCATCTTCATCTCTAACATCCCCAAGCTGGCACTGCCAGAGGAGCTTCTCCTGCAGCAGTGATATGGCAAAAGCCAGGGTCACCAGAGAGAGCTGTACTTGGATGAGCAGCCACAGACTTGGACTCCATGAGAGACTCTTTCAGAGCTTTATGTTTTAGGATGGCAGGCTTTATTTTTAACTACATGCAAAAATTACTTTACCAACATTCATTTCAAGTATTTTAAATATATTACTTGAATTTTAATGATTACTTTTTAAATTGCAAAGGAGATGAAGCTTTTATTTGCTTATGGTGAAATATCTATTTCAACTGATGTTTCATCTGTTTCCCACCCGTTCCACTTTCTCCATAGAAGAGGGGAAGTTAAAGATTAAAAAAAAAGTGAATAAAGCAACACTATTCCCTTTAAAAATAACATTTTCTCTCACTTTTAGATTTCTGTCTTGAAGTGAGAGAAAAATAACACCATGTAACATTTTGCTTTAGTTCCAAGTGGAAAAATTAATTATTTCTTATCAGAGTAATTTCCCTTTCTTTAGTGGAAAAAGAAGTTAAAAGTAAAAAACCAAAAAAGTACTTTATTTAACTGATGTGAGAATTAAATGAAAAAAAGAAAAGATTTTTCTCTGGACTATTTAAAAGGGACAAATTCTAAAAATCCTGATTTTACATAATTTTAACCTGAAATTTGCTATGAAAAGATCATGTAGCTTTACGTGAAAATAAAATGATTGCTTCTCTGCTGTGGGAGGGGAAATAGAGCAGTTTTAAGTCATTAGATCATGTTTCCTAGTTAGAATGACACTTAAAATTCAGCAATAAATGAAATAAAAGCGTTGAAGGCAATGGTACCCATTGTGCCACAAAGCTGATGGATAATTAAAACATCATCAGCTGCAAAAACAATGGTAAGGCAAAGTAATTGGCATCAGGCAGTAGTTCTGAGCTTCCTTTGAGCGCAGGGTTCAGTTTTGAACCCTTCTGAACAAGAGAGAGAATGGTCTATTGATATGGGATATAGTTTGGGTTTCAGGAGGTGGATTTGGCAGGTTTTTAATTCTTATTGAAAAACTGCAAATTACAGAATTTCATTTGGCTTCTAGGGGTAAAATACAATTTATCTCCTATCACACCGTCTTGAAGAACCCTATGGTCCAGAGTCTCCACATGTGCTTCCTTTCAAGCCACTTTTAGAGCTCATCTTGACTTAGGAAGTGGGGGCAAACCAAGCCATGGGTTTAGAATGACTTTACATACCTTATCATCTGCTTAATTTGGGTGGCAGCTGGAAGCTGAGAGTTCCTGCACCATGCTGTTGGCTGCTGTGACACCCATGTTCAGCCTGGCCACAGACTGCCCAAAACCTACCTGCCCTGCCAGCACACCCTGTGGAAGCCATGCTGGGGGACCACCAGCCAAGGTCTTAATCTTGTAACTTACTACAAACACAGAGGAGAAAAATGTCAGTGGGCTGTTGTTCACATGCTGCTCCATCCTAGATACTCAGGTGGCAAAATCTCTAAAGGCGTTGGGGTTTTTTTGTTTGTTTATTTTCCCTCAAAGCTGAATTGTCTAAAGCTGCCTCTGGGAACCAAGCAGCAAGTAGATATTTTACATAATATGCTCATCTAGTTTTAAGACGTGCCTTAAAATACTTTTCAGAGGTTGCCTGCTAGCTCTGCTAGTTCTGTAGGATTTAAAATTGCTTCCTATTATTTTACAAGTGTCGTATTCTCTAGAACACACTACAATAGAAATGGCATATTGCTACTGCGTAGAGAATAGGAAGCAAGAAATGCAGGCAAGCATTATTTCATAGAGTGCACTGACAGGCTTCTGAACACAGACTCTGGGGAACTGCTCCATCTTCCTACTGCAAAGGTCCAACAGACCCTGATCCTGCACTGGAAGCATCACAACTGTGCAAAGTTACAACAATTTGATGTTTTTCATAGCTGCAACCAGAGTAGTGCAGTACTTTGCACTCTTACCCAGGGCTTTTTGTCCATGCAAATATCTTGATGGGGTCTTTCATTCTAGTTCTCTTACTATGTAGAAAGTTACAATGCGTCCTATTCCTAAGAGTTTGTAACTCTGATATTGCCTAAACAGGGTTTAGCCATTCTACTGATGTAGCCTTTAGTCTTACTGTTAACTGTTTCAGCTACCACAGAATCTCGTATTTTTTGCATAGAACTTGATACTTGAACAGCATAAACCATAGGAATGGTTAACTTAATTTTATATATCTCTCAAAACAAATTCTGTTCAGATCACCTACAAGACTGACCATATGGTTCCTTTCCCCTTTTGTGCACTTTATTATTTTGGCGTGATAGCAACATAACTATTTGTACAATTTTGCCACATCATTTTGTCTTCCTTTTTTTTGTTTCCCTTTGTTTTCTGTTTATTATTTATTTGTCTGCCCTATGCACTCCAATAGGCTGACACAAAGTACAGATGATTTAAGGGTGCTTATTAATTTAATAAGTCATTCCTAGTCATTGGTATTTTGCAGGAGATTGGGATGTGCTGACTAAGGTTGCAGTGCAGAATTTACTGAATGGCCTGAGCAAAGGGTGTGCAGCAGGAGTGTCCAGAGAGGTTGGTAAGCTGAGCATTTTGCTAAAGGGCCCCGGCTTTGGGAGTGGACAGAGACTGCCACCACTCTGCATTCTGATATACAAGGGGTCACCACCAGGGTTTGCCTCGTGCCCCTGGGAGCACCTTCTAGTCCTGCCACAGCAGTGCCCCAAGAGTCCTGATGGAGCTGGAACCATGCCATGGCACAGATGGGATCTGCCAGGATTTCCTCCTAAGGATTATCCTGATTTTTTGTCAGGTATCCTTCTTGTCAGAAGTTGCATTATAACCTCTTTGGGTATTGCTAGACTGGTGTTACCATATTTTTTAAATTCATAGAAATTTTGTTCTTTCTCATTACTTGCAAAGGCAGTAGAAAACAAGTATAATACCCAGTGCAAAAACCCTGTGCAGGGCCAGGTGTTGGATTCCATGGTTCTTGTGTGTCCCCTGCAAGTCAGTTATTTCTATGATTGTCTTAAATATTCCATTCAGATTTCCCCAAGATAAGTTCAACTTCTTTGATGGTGGGTTTTTTTCCAACTTCTCCTTATGCTGGTTTCAAACACTTTTTGAATTCCAAATTTAAAAGGGTACAATTATTCTTCAAAGCTCAATGTTCACATGCTGCTCCATCCTAGATAGGTGGCAAAACCTCTAAAGGCCTTGGGTTTAGTTTTTTTTTTGTTTTCTCTCAAAGCTGAATTGTCTAAAGTTGCCACTGGGAACCAAGCAGCAAGTAGATATTGTATTATCTAGGTTTGTATTAGCCTGACATATTTTACTGCAGTTACCCTGCATGCATACTTTTGAGATAGCAGCTATTATATTGTCATTATGGAGTACAATAGTATATATTTGTGTATATAATGTAAATGATATAGGAAAAACCTCTTTCTCGTCACAGTAATACTGGAACTACTACTTTTTACATGCAGGAATATCTTTCTCCAGGACAGAAATGCTGCTGTTTCTGGGATAACACAAAGTGCAGTTGCACACAGTTTTGTGAAAAGGCATGATTAAATATATACTTTCCAAGCAAAGTCATGGAAATACATTGCATAGATAGAATGTAATCTCAATTTTTGGTTAATTTGAAGGAGCTGGATTTTAGCAACACGTGCTCAGACTGTTTTTTCATATTTCCCTGAAAAAATCCCAGTTTCGCAAACCACAATGTGTCAACTCTGTAACAGGAAGTAAGTTTACTAATAAATTGAGGCACAGTTTTATTTATCTGGACATCCTTAGAGAAGCTCTGCATTTTTTTCTTTGGAGGATTTGTGTTGAGTAGATTCAGTCACAGTAGATTATGTCATCACTGAGAGAAAGGACTCAGACCATCCCTTATGACCCATGGGTCATAAAATTGTTCATTGCTATATTCCTGCATTTACACATTTTATTTTTAACAGCATTAAAGTCATTATAGATGATTCTTTCAATGAAAAGTTTTGCTTATCTCCAGAGGAGACTCTGGATTAACTTTTAATTTTTCAACATGTCAAAGCTATAGGATCAGTCTTCCAGTTTGGCCACAGCATTTTCCTTGGGTTCAATTAGTGTCTCAATCTCTTTTGATAGTAGCAAAATCAGTAAGGAGTATAAAGCAGTTGTTTATGGCCACTTTTATAGAAAACAAAATTAAAACTGTGGTAGAAGGACCAGTAAATCTACATATAGAAGAAAACTGCTAAAGCCACCTTATGTTGCAAAGTACTGAGAAGACGAATGAATGGAAGGAAGGATTAGGAGACTGTGCTGGTTTGGGCAGGGATAGAGTTAATTTTTTTCACAGTAGCTACTCTGGGGCTGTGTTTTGGATTTGTGCTGAAAATGGTGTTGATAATATAAAGATATTTTCATTATTGCTGAGCAGTGCTTACTGCCAAAGCCTTTTCTGCTCCTCACACTGCCCCACGAGTGAGGAGGCTGGAGTGCACAAAGAGTTGGGAGGGGTCACAGCTGGGATGGCTGACTCTAACTGACCACAGGGATATCAAAGACCATAAGGCATCATGTTCAGCATATAAAGCTGGGGGAAGATGAAGGAACAGGGATATGTTCGAAACCATGAAGTTGTCTTCCCAAGTCACTGTTATGCATGATGGAGCCCTGCTTTTCTTGGAGACAGTTTGCCTATGGAAAGCAGTGAATTAATTCCCTATTTTGCTTTGTTTATGAGGCTTTTTTTCTTTACCTATTAAATAGTCTTCATCTCAATGCATGAGTTTTCTCCCTTTTACCTTTCCAATTCTCTCCCCCATCCTGCTGGTGAGGGAGTGAATGAACCGGGGTGTGTGGCTTAGTTGCCAGATGGGATGAAGACAAAGGACAGAGGTGAAGTGCAAAGGACACTGGTGAAGTGGTAACAAAATGGACAGGTAGTTATTTTCTCCCTCAGAAATATTTTCTGAAGCCTAGGTTTTGGTTTTATGCCCCAAGAATGATCAGGGTTGTTTATAAGCTTTTTTTGCCATTGACTTTGTCCAGTTAGGAGGCTAGCAAGGCAGTCTGGCTCCAAAGGGAATTGCTGGCAGGCAAAGCCTGTGTTCTGCTAGCATCCAGCACAGAAGAGGAATACATATCAAGGACTGTGAATATTTTTAAGATAAAAAGTTTCTGAATAAGAACAACATGAAATCAAGAAAGAGTCATGTTTGTTTTGGCTGAAAAAGATGCCCCAGCTACTGTGCAACCTTCTGTTAGAATATACTAGTACCTGCTTTCAGGCTGTTTGCACTGAAGGAAAAGCAGAGTAAGAGCAAAGAGGTGACTAGCAAGAGGGCTGTGATATTGTCAACTGAAATTGGAAAGTAATTACAAAAATAAAGGATGAGCAGATGAAGAGACTTGGACAGATAGAATAGGTATTGAAACAAATATTAAACATGATCACTTCTCTTCCCATGCATTCTTCTTGCAAGTATCAGCATGGGATTCATAATTGGGGGAAGAAGAGGGAGAGGGTTGGTTCTGGTGCAATTCCTCTTTGGCCCTAGCCCTGCAAAACCCAAGGCATTGCACTAAAGGTACATCAAGTTGTGCATGGACATCCCCTCCAACATGCAGAATGATTTCTTACGGCAGTGATTTTCTGTGTTCCCCATGGAGCAGAGCACTGGCCAGACCAGTGTAATCAGCACTTAGAGGGCACCTGAAGATTCTCATGCACCAACACAGGACACTGAAGCCCCTGCTGTAACCAACAGAACTGTTTGTCCAAAGCAAGGGCACAGCATCACGTCACAGGATTGTTGTACAGCATGCTGCTTCTCAACTTCTCTTCAAGCAGTGCCAACATGGTCTGGCTCCAAGTCCAAAATCTAATGGGATGCTCTTATGAGTAAGCATTTTCTGGGCTGAGTGCACTGTGATCTTCGTGAAGTACACATCTTTGGGGAGAGATTTCTCAAGATTGCTTGCAGACCCCTGCCTCATCTATCTCTGCGTTGTGCCACTGGTGGCTTGGCCTGTCCATCCACTATTGCAGCACCAGCAAGTGCAGGAGGAATAATGAGGAGCATTTAACATATCTGCAAATTGGTGCTGCCCTGCTGTCTAACCAGGGTAGCCACTAATATTTTCATTCCATGAGAGCTGTTTTTCAGTATTTCTTCTACACAAATTCCCATTTAAAAGCTTTTCCTAGGGTTTTCATACTGTTTTGCTAGGGGTTTTTTGTTGGTGTCGGTTGGTTGGGTGGGTTTTACGGGATTTTTTCATTTGTTTTATTATTTTTGTTGGTTGGTTTTTGTTGTGGGATTGGTTTGAATTTTTTTTGCTGAGCATGAAGAGGAAAACACACACCAGAATCTAATAAATACTGAAAGCAAACCTGGGTTATTTTGGGTTGATGCATCTACAGTGATATTTTGCACTGAGAATTTAATTAACAGTTCTCTTGATGATAAATAAACCAGAATAAAATCCAGTTTATCTTCCAAGAACTGAATTTGTCCTCTACTGTTAATGGCAGTAAAAGTTAATAAAATATGTTTTAGTGTGCAGAGTAAGCTTAGGTCATTCTGAAAGAATTAAAGGAGCCCACCTGCCAATGGAAACCATGTATTTTACATTTTTCACATAGATGTATTTATATTAAATAATGTGGTTGACCTTCATTGTTCTTCTGTTTTCTCATTTATAAACCACAGATTTTCTTGGCTTTGGGAAGCTCTTTGGAAAGGTAGATATAAATGCTTCAAGAACAGCAAAGTAAGAATTATTTCTTCTCTGGATTTTTGTTTCCATTCATTTTCTTCTGCTCAATTTCCTACATGTATATTTTGATTTTAAGGAATTTTCTGCTAATTTTATACAGTTGTTTGGGGTTTATACCTTAAGCATTTATGCTTTTTATGTCATGGATTGAAAAAGCAGGGAGATGTCCATGTGCAAGGGAGTGAAGGTGAGATTACGTAACACAAGAAGATGATCTTTCTCCTTTTCCAGTCTCCTAGCCTGAGGGGTCTTCTTATCTACTCTCCAGATGAATTTTAAGCATGCTGTGATAATATTAACAAAAAGAGCTTATTGTATTGAGAGTTTATAATTCTCACAGGGTTTAAAATCCAGACATACTGAAGAAAAGTCTACCATAAACTGATTTTTTTTATATGTTTTCCTGAGAGACTTAAAAGTTTACTGTGTTGGTGTAATAGTATATCCACTACAATATAGCAGCATAGCTTTCTTTTTACTTGTAATACAATGCCTCTGGCTTAGTATAAAGTCATTATGCAGTACGCCCAGTTTACTGAACTTCTGGAAGCTGATAACAATAATTAAAATACTACATGACAAGTAGTATTTTATTATGCAATCCCACAATGCCTCAGTGAGTTGTTAGGCACACGGCCAACTGCTTTGAACCACCTGGAAGAATTATTTTTACACCTTTCATGGATAGTGTTAGGGAATGATCTGATGGGCTTGCAGATCTGCAGTTATCACGCACTAATCACACTGGTAAGATTTCATCTTCTGAGTAACTAGGATATTGACTTAAGTGATAATGACCAGGGGTGAACATTACTGGTACTTTAATGACTGATGGGGCTAAACACATGGCCCAAGGCATAACAACAGGCCCTTAGTCAGCAGGCAGAGCCCCAAATGCAGCTGCGGATGTTGTTATACACGAAGACTGGCTGCAAGTGTTTCAGGTTTCATGAGGAAGGGGAAGAATAAAGCAGCATCTTTGGATAAGCACAGCGTATGCCTAAGCAATAAGGTATGCATGAGCCACATGTTCTAATTCTGCTTAACATTTCACAGCTGTAAATATGTAAATTGATCTGAGTAGCTTCTAGTCTTTTTTCTTTTTCTTTTTAATACTCAAAATTTTTGCAATCAAATGACTTGAACCATCTTAACAGGTTACATTTCCAGAAAATGGGATATCCTCAGTCTGGATACTTCATCTTCTGATGTCTGGTTTAAGCAACTATTGCCTTAATTTTCGAATTTGTTTGTGTACTTTTCCAAGCCTTTGCTCACACTGGGGCTAACCTCGGGCATAATGAAGTCACAGCAAAAATCGCAGTTGTTTTAGTGGGATGAGAATTGTTGTGTGGTGGTTTTACAGCTTCAAGATACTGCCAGGTTAAAATTTGTAGAATTTCTCTGGTCCAGACCACAATAACTGCATCTCTTGACTTGACTGCAACCTTAAGATCATAATTGGTCTGTCCTTGTGTATTACTACTTAGCATGGTGTGCATGTGCATTAGGTAACAATCATGTCAGAATTTCCCAACAATAGCCGTGACAAGTTAAGTTTGAAAATGCACCATGAGTAGTAGTTCTCTAAGAAAGACACCAAACTTGGGTTTCTAGATCAGGGAGGTAATTTCTGTCTGTTCCCTCTATTGTCAGGAGAGAATGAGATGGTATTCAGAGCAGAAGCCTAAATGGGGTGCTGTGAGAAGCACTCCGCAGAAGCATCCTTTTTTCTCTACTTGTTACAGTGGGAACTGAGGATGCTGAACCATTCAGGACACTAGATTAGATGCCTTAAAAAAATAGTAAATTAAAAATTATAATTTAAGTTTATCATGTTAAAATTTTGTATTGTATATGGAAAATAACTAAATTACTAGTTTTGCATAAAGGCTGAAGTAGTTTTGGTTGCTCAGCTGATGACAACTCATTGTTTCTTAGAAGATACTGAATATCATTTGTGTGTGTCATGGTTTGGGAATCATACTCCCCAACTTAGTGCTCCCACCGAGGCTGTCCAATCATGTTGCTGCTCTCTTGTTCCTCTTCCTCCTCCCCTGCCCTCCCCCTTTTCCTGCAGTGGGATGGAGGAGAACTGGAGACACAAAAGGTAAAGATCACAGGTTTAGGCAAGAACAATTTACTGGAAACAGCAATGAGATAAGAAAGCAAACACTAACAGCAACAATATTAACAACAAAAGTGTACAAAAGAGAGAGTGATTCACTTGCAAAATGCTCACCACAGAGCTTGACCCGACTGCGGATGCTCCACCCTGACTGCTGCTGCTCGGAACCTGCAACACGAGACCTTCCCTCTGGCTCGGAGCCAACGTTACCCACTGCTCCCTCTGCCATGCTTACTTGAGTGGAAGGAACTCCTTCTCCTCAGAAGAGAGTCCCTTTCCCCTGCCTCCAGCAATGATGTGAGATGGCATGGATAACCTCCAGGTCCTAGACGTGCCCCTTCTGACTACTGCAAAAATTAACCCTGTCCTGGCCAGATCCAGGACAGTCTGTAAAGGAAACTGAACTGAAGAGAATGAATACTTCGTCACTTGTTCAGTGGTTTTATTGCTGCGTTTCATCTAAGCTTAACTGTCCAATAAGGTGTTTCAAGGAAAATTGATCTTCTATTCTTAATAAGTCAAGGGCCTTTAAGCAGCTTTGCCTTCAGTGTTGCCTCTGGAACATCATTTTGTACTACTTTTTCAACATTTCAGAATGCAAATTCAGAACATATATTAACACAAAATTCTAATAGACAGACAGACAGACTGTGATTGTGACAGTCCAACACTCTTCAAAACTCAGCTGGAAACGCAACTCAAATTCCACAAGTCTTTGCCATTTGCTGTAACATGGAAGGGAATTTGTAACATGCAATGGTAATTTTGATTGCCTGGCTGAGTGGCAGACCAGTTGAGGTGGCTGTCTAACAATGGCTTGCTCTTGCACATGCCATGGTCTGGTGGACTACAGCAGAGGAACCATGTGGGGACAGAAGATGCCATTTGGTTTCTCACCTGTGACCATAGGGTCTGTCATTAAAAAAAAAAATTGGCATAACTGATCAGTATCTGGGCTGCAAGAAAAATAGGTAACTGCTGCAGGCATAGAGTTTGTGAGCCCATACACAAGGTTGGAGGTGTACAGTATTAACCTGTCATTTAAATCAATCTCGTGAAAGAAAAAATTATAGAAGAGGTTTGGGGAAATCATAAACTTCCTGAAAAACTTCTGCGTAATGATCAACAAAAAGAGTGTCTGAATGTATATTTAAATGTCTTATAAACTCTCCGTCTTAGAGAAAACACTTAGCAGAAATCTTTTGGCAAACTTCACTCATGGAAGTTGCTGACAGCAGTGAAAGGGCGAATGGCACAGGACATCTTGTCTGTAGTAACACGGTCACAGAGGCTTATGAACTGCGTTTCCAAGAGCAGAGCTGGACAAGATAAGAGGAGCTATCACAGCTTTCCTTTTCCCAGCTTTAACCCTGCCATGAATAGCTATGCTGCCTCTTGCTTCCCTGACAGCTTAAAAGAAACACAGCCTGTGACCATACTGTTGCCAGCCCAACATGTCTTCTCTTTGTTATCAAAATGTTTGCCACAATGTGTAACACTGGAAAGCACAGACAAACACAGCAAAAACCCTGCTTTAAGTTTTAATTTGCTTTTGTAAGCCCAAGGGAAAATGCCATCCATGAAGTTTTCCATGAAACGTAATAGGAGAATAGGGTGGGGAAAAAAAAGACAAGTGCGGATTTTCCTGCTGTGCTTCTCTCCTTGGTGGCGTGACAGGTTCAAAAGCTGGTTTAAAACCAGAGCTCTGCAGGTGGCTGCAGAAGACAAGCACAGTCTGTACTACCTAGCTCTGAAGAAATTTTCAGTTTGAATGCTTAGAAACAAGTTGCCCTGAAAGGTGCTATACCATCAGCAACTGCTGCCAAATGTGCTCCTTCTCTGGAAGTTTCAGGCTTTTAGCTCTAGGACCCCATCCAACTGAAGGCTCAGCAGTGATGATAAAGCAAAGCTAACAATCAGCTAAGCTAGACGGAGAATAGTCTCTTTGATGCAGATAAGGAAGGTTGCTTGTCTGAAACAGCAGCATTCAAGATTTCCTTTGCATTGTTTGTTTTACTTGCCTTTTTCTGGACCAGAGAAACGGGGGGCCTTGAGACTTCTGACGTGTACCTTGTTACGAAAATAGCTTAGCATTGCATTCCAGCATCAGGCTTGTACAAAATAGGATGCTATCTATTACAAAATGCCTATTCTTCACCTCCTAAAAACTTGTCAATATTTTCACTTTTTTCTGCTATAGTGCTTTGAGTCCTCAGACTTCATTAGTCCTATCTCTAATCTGAAGGCAATGCTGGAGGATGGCTGAACTCCCTCACACAGCACAGGGAGTTGTGCCAGAACAGATTGCAAGGAGAGTGATGCAGCACAACTCAGCTCCCTCCTTCTCTCAAGATAGAAACTGGGCTTTGAAAAAAATAAGCCTCTCCACTAGGCATGCTCAGTAGCTACCCACTGTCTGCTGATTACTGGCAGCATCCACTTACTGCCTGGAAGGTGTAACAAGCCAAGCCCCAGCTTTTTTCTGAGGTACAGTAGAGTAAATCACTGGTTTTGTAGTCTTGAAAAATATAAATAGTTGATGAGCTACAGACTATCATTGTTTCCCAACTTCTTTTCCTGCACTGTATTTATCACACAAGAACCAACTTAAAATCTGTCTTCATGCAAAGATCACTTATCTGTCCCTGCAAAATGAACTGTTATGGTAAATGCATTTAGGTGGATCCTAGATAATAATTTAAATTCCATTATCCTATACTTTGAAAGACAAAAAGACTTTACTTTTCTGTAACTTTGAGTTACAGATTTTCTCCTGCAAGAGCCAACTTCTTTAGCGCTTTCTCTTGAATTTTTCAAATGTAATATTTTTTCAATGCTATTAGTTTAATTCAACATTGCTAAAAAAGTCTTAAAAGCGCTTCAACAGCGGTAAATTTTATCACCTCCACCAGTGTATTGATCTGAGATTGGACAAGTTATTTCTGTGTATAGCAGAGTGTCAAGCTGGCAAAATAGAAGTCAGGATAAGGGTAAGGTCACCAATAAGAGTGAGAACAGAAGTACTACATTCAGAGCAATGCAGAAATAATAAAAGCCAAATAATTAATGTAAATTTTGAGGAAAGAATAAAGATTACCAAATTAAAATCAATGGTAATTTTTAAAATTAATTTTTTAATTAAATGCCATTTTTCTATGACAGTATGTGGACAATGGGCTTTTTGAAAAGCCTTGTACAAGGAGCTTATAGCTCCCTCGAGGTCACTCATCAGAAAGGAATATTATGTGTTTATTTCCACACATGAAAAAAATCAAGCAATCATTACTTCTAGGCCACCATAAAAAGGCTTGCCTGGTAATTCAAACTATGTGGGTTTTGACAAAGAATATTCATGTAGAAAAAGAACATTCACAGAACCTTATAGTAAAGTTTGTTCATTGTTTTCTTTGTAACTGGAACAATTCTCATGATTTATCATTTAACTCACACTGAAAATAGTTTGTTCTCTAATTTTTAACAGTTTCATTAGAAATTCCAGCCTAACACTTATATTATCCCCTGAAGCCCAGTATCATGGATCTTCACAGCTCACATACACTTCTAGTCTGAATGGTTTTATTTCAATTACTGCAGCTAGAATAGAAAGAATCATTATAACTACACACCCTGCATGATGCACACAGCAATATCATTGTTGTTGGACTACTTCCCATGGAACAGCCCCACAGCAGGATGTGACCCTCACTCTACACCTAAGGAGGCACTGCACAGCTTTTCCATTGAACGACTCCATGTGCTGCTTACCAGCAGTAAAGAATATATGTTCAAGAAGTGTTCAAGGCCAGCCTGGCTGGGGCTTTGTCAACCTGGTCTAGTGAAAAGTGTCACTGCCTATGGCAGGAGAGATGGAAATAAGTTTGATCTGTAACATCCATTCCAAACCCAACCATTCTGTGATGATTATTATTCCAGACAAAGCCCTGGATTACATGCAATTCCCCAAACATGCTAAAAAAATGTAAAATCTATGCAGTCGCATCCAAAACATAAGTGCATAAAGCCCCAGACCCTTCACTTGGTAATATTCTGTTTGGGGCCATATATCTCTCTTTGGTAATGCTCTTGTAGCATCTTGAACTTCAAGGATAACCACATGCCAGATTCCACCAAAATAAACAGGAGAGTGAGACTAGACATAAAGACAGTAAGAGACATACAGCCTCTCTTTATTTGTATTGTCATGGACTCTTTCATCCCCAAAAGAGAAGGAATAATATCTTTAACTCTGATCTCTTATCCTGGATTATTTCAGTTACTGTGTATTATTTTTTCCTAATCAAAGCACAGTAATCTCTTTCATCAGTAAACTTTTGGCTAAGAATCAGTTTTGGTGAAATAACAGATACAGTTTCTGAACTGTTGCAGGCTTGGGTAGGCACATCTGTAGATGAGGACCAGTGCTATTTCCAGGTCCATTAGCGAGAATAGGAGTGATGCCATGGTGATCAATGCAATTATTTTGCTTCAGATGGAAATGGCTTGGCAGGGACATTGCAAAGGGACATTAACTGAATTTTTTTTTATTAGATAAATGATGAAGATGGCTTCTACGTTGTTTTAAATGCACATTTGCTAACTTCTGTTTTCTAGTGTGATACCCAATGTATAAATTTATAAGCCAAGCATATGTCCAAGCAGAGTATTTGGTAATCAGGACACATGATATCCAGAATAGCAATTCAGTAGTCTACATCTAATTGCTGGACAATACACCTGAAACTGGAAAATACATAGAATGATAATAGAATCTTAGAATTGGTTAGGTTGAAAAAGACCTTTAGTCTGACAATGCAAAGTCCTCAGCTAAAACCACATCCCTCTCTAAGTGCCACATCTACACATCTTAAATACCTCCAGGGATGGTGACTCATCCACTACCCTGGGGAGCCTGTTCCAATGCTTCACAACCCTTTCAGTGCAGAAATTTTTCTTAGTATCCAATCTAAACCTCCCCTGGTGAAACTTGAGATCATTTCCTCTTGTCCTGTAACTTATTGCCTGGGAGAAGAGAGACTGACCCTCACCTCACTGCAACATCCTTTCAGGCAGTTGCAGATTGTGATAAATTGCATCCCACACCCCACCCCAACCCAAGTCCTTTTTTCTCCAAGCTAAACAACCCCAGCTCCCTCAGCTGCTCCTCACAGGACTTGTGCTCCAGACACTTCACCAGCTGTGTTCCCCTTCTCTGGACATGCTCCAGCATCTCAATGTCTTTCTTCTAGTGAGTGGCCAAAAACTGAACACAGGATCCAAGGTATGGCTGTTTCCCCACACATCTGATAAAGGATGGAGATTCTCATTAGGTCTTCTTCTGTTAATGTATGTGTAGAACAGAATATAGAATTTGTGTTACAGTAGCAATATAAATATAGAAGAAATATTTTATTCCTTCTTTCGTTAAGACTGCACTGACAAAGCAAGGGGTATACGCCATGGGTATAATTTTGCTTTCACTTAAATCCTTCATAATCATTATTCCTTCTCTTCTACTGAACCAAAAAAAAAAAAAAAGGGATATGCTCGTGATGGGTAAACTAAAATATGGTTTAAGGCTGTCTGCATGCTTCATATGTATGTACAACAGCATTCAACATTTGAAAAAACTAAAGTGACATACAGTTTACTTTGTATAGATATAGGCTTTTAATGCAAAACAATGGTTTAAGATTCCGAAATATGTTTGACAGCTCCCCTTTGATTTTTAGCCTGAGTGACGCTGGAGGTGTTGGATGGGTGCCATCAGTACAACTCTGAAAAAGACTACCCAGACCATTTTGATCTTGTCCTCGATCAGTGTAATGATATCCCAGGAGGCTGATGATGGAATTTCTTATGTTTGTGGCATGTCACTCCTTGCAATTTTGATGTTTCTACCCTGCAGTCATGATCCTATGATCTAAGATCCTGGAAAGAAACATCTGCATACTCCTGCCTTTATGGGTGCCTTTTTTTTCTTTCCTTTTAAGAAAGAAGACAGATTATTTGTTCATTTTTCATGATAAATTTGAACCATGATGAGACCATAGTGTGTAATTTTTCCTTATTTCGTTAAACACTGTCTTGTGGACTTTATTTTCCTTCACTTAAAAGAAGCCTGTTAATAGCCTCTTCAATGGTATGATTCCTTATTCAGTACCAATGTAGTAAAGCCTTTTCTGTAATTTCCCAAAACCCAGACATCTTCATTTCCCTGGGTTTCACATTCCTCCTTCAGCTGGCAATGCTGGGAATGCAATAATAAAAAAAAGTCAGATGCATACAGTAATCTTCCTATAAATAAGAGATATCACCTGGCTGTCAAAATGGACGATCTTCTTGTGTTTTACTGATAAATGGTGTTTATCTTTCATATTTAATGCATTAATTTTTTAAAAAATGCTTTGACTAGCAAAACGAAAACATCTACGAAAATGTGGTGCTTTCTTTCAAAGCACAGACACATATGCTCCATATCTCAGTAGCAGCACACTGATTCACAGCAACTACAGCTTTTGTAACATGCTTCTGGGTTAAAGTAATAGAAAATAAATTAAATGTTTGGATTCCAAAAAAACTGGCCAGATCTTTTATTTATTGAGTTATATAAAAGAACTTGCTTTTCAGTGGATGCAAGAGGAGGCAGGGAGCATTTGGATGCACCAGTATGAAACACCAGGAGCAGAATTACAGAGCAGTCTTTCTTCTGTCAGAAAAAAACATTGCCACTGTCTTATTGTCCAGAGCCAATTGCATCTCTGTGAGACTGGCAACTGCTTTCAAAAAACATTGCACTGACCTGTACTAATTTATTAATCCCAGCCCTTGAGCAGGCATTATTTAATTGCATACTCAGACAAAGTTTACTAGCAGTCGGGTCAGAAAATTCACTAAAGAATCATGATGAGACTGGATTTGATCTTAATATCTACATTGCTTGTCAAACCTTTTTTCATGAAATAAGAAACAGTGATGAGTTTCCACTTTGTGATGCTATTCTGAGTCTACACTGAGCTGCCAGAAGAGGTTCAGAAAAATTTAGGATACAAGGCAGAGAAAATCTATCTGCCAGAATTTTGAAAAGGGGGTCTCGAGGGCTCTGAACTGACTTTGAGATTTCTGAAGAGCTGACTGATCCGTTCTCTTCAGAATTTAAGGACTTCAGACAATAATGGCCTTTTGAACAAAGATAAATGTGCATTTAGCTACCTGCTATGTTAAAATCTCTTCTTCTTTGGTAAGGAGCTTTTCTACTCAGTGCCATCTTAACTCCATGCGTACCCCCCACAGAAAACTCCCCACCCAACAGTCGGAAGGTTGCACTACAGCATGTGCTTAGCTTTTGCTTTGATGGTTGTTGCATCTCCCACAGCAGGCAGTGCCAGTGAACCTGATATGGGTAGAGCAGCTCAGGCTGATGTGGTACCCAGATGCAGCTTTTGCTGGAAGCTGGCAGACCAGCTCTGTTTAGGCACTAAGGTCCCATCAGAGGTACTGCATGTATGCAACATTGCACACATGCAAAGCCTGGGCCCAAGGACACAGAATTGAGAGGATGGGCCTGCTGAACTTCAGGCTAAGCAATATTTTAGAAGCATGCGACCAACCATTAGTAGGTGATATAAATGAGCACATTGCACTACCAGATTGCCATTGCGATGTGTTGACATCAAAACAGGTGGAGTTATTCTGGATGTGTACTGGTAGGAAAGCGAGATCATTTGCCTGCACCTTATATGCGGTATACTAATAGTTGCAGTGTGATTCTACAGATAAGAAAAATAGCAGTCCTATATTCTTTTTTTTTTCCACTGCACATGGATCTTCTGTATTAGACACGTTTTACTCTGCAGCCTTTTAAGTATATCCCTTTTTTCCCCAGCCTCTGAGTCACCATGTGTCTGAAGTCAGGCGTGTCCTTTGTTGTACGGCCTGAGGCGGGGCAGGTATGGAAACTTGCTCTATGTTACCACACATCCATGCCCACTAGCCCCACAAGGAGCACGGGAGACCCCAGTGGCTGTCCATCCCCCTGTACTCACCCTACAGCTGCAGCCAGGCTGGACAATAGCCTTTCTTCCCTCACATGATCCATGCCGAAGCTCCAACAGTGTGAACAACAGAGTATCGGGCATGAGTATGACGTGGTGCCTGATACATCGTATATTGCAGACTCCCTGGATTGCGCACCCAGGGGTCAATGGGAATTTGGAAGTCTTAACAGCTCCAGGCAGTATTTTCCTGGGTTTTTTTCAGGATATAAGGTCAGTTCCTAGTCTAATGTGTGTATATGTGGGGATGCTGCCCATCCAATGTCCTGGGAAAGCTCAGAGAATACATCTATTGCAAAAGGACTGGGAATAAAAATTCCTGGTGAAATTCAGCCTGCATTCATAGCCACACAAAAATCATAAACCTCTTAATTTCCCAGTCTTCAAGAAAGTCAGCCAGGATAAAGAAGCTATGGTTTAATAACGTAAGAAACAAGCACACTGTGCTATGTAGAGCAGAGGCACACTCACGCAGAGGTAATAAGCCTTTACTTTCCACCTGGCTAGAAGCATGTATTTTCCTTGAGGAAAAAAGTATTTTCTTGTTGAATTATTCAGTTTTGCTTCATTTACACCCAGGTGTACTTTATGAGTACTATCATTACTCTTTTGTGTTATTTCATTACCCACTGCCTCACTTCCAGAGTGAACGGTTTGGTGGTGGGTATTGCAGAAATCTGAAAGAAAACAACGGTGACTACTTCACACAGATGAAAATGTCCTTCACTGGCTCAATTCTGGCTCTTCCTACAAAAGCATGACCTGTGCTGTATTCAAGGCCAACATTTTTCCACCAATATTAGAATTAAACAATTGCCCCAAACAATAGATGCATGAGGAGGAGAATAAAGCAAGGGTGACTGGAGAGGATGTTCATATAGATTAGCTGTGCACAGTTTAACTCACCACCTGCCTCCTCCTAACCTGCATGTTCAAGATAGCATTGAGTTTCACAAAGGAGTGAGAATTTGCCTGATGCATGTGGATGAAACGGCTGTTTCTTGTACAATGGTTTGTTAATGGTTCTCCTCCTGCCCCATCATGGTGGCTTTGTTTCAGCCACACTAAAAATAAACACAGTACACTTTCATTGTGGTTCTTTATATATAATGTATGTGCTATATAGAGAAACTAATGTGTGTATCTGCATGCATGTGCTATCTCTGCTTGTATGCACAAGTATATACACACACAAACACATTTTTCTATCTACATTCATTTACACATAAAAGTTTAATAGGAATAACAGTATTTGAGAGGTATATTAGAAGTGTATATCTGAACATTAATGAGAGAAAGGGAGTAAGAGAAATCCAAATTTAGGTTTCAGCACATTAGTTATTAATTATTATAATGAACACTTTGTCTATAAGGGAAAATACTATTATTGCAGAATTAATGGAAAATTTAAAACTCTTTATATATTTAATACATGAGTTGCTTATTCATATTTGTATTAGAAGAAAATAAATATATTGACTAACCCCTCTCAAAATTATGTTAGTAAGTAGCTGCTTAAAATAAAATGGTGACTAAAAATGTAACAGATTATGTCATTTTCACTCTTATTGCTACAGCTCCTGTTTTCAAACTTCAGAACTTCACTCAAACTGCTCTCCTAGGAGGACCTAAGCCTATGGCTTCTTGGGCAGCTGGCTTCCTTAGGAAAGGGCTTTTCCTACCCCTGAAGAGCCAGTTTGCCCTCACACACCCACACATCTCTACCACCCCACCAAGTTTTATAAAGGCTATTCTTTTCCAAGCACTGAGAAGCATCCTCTAAGCTCTAAAACATGAATGAGCTGGAAGGGTCACAGGCATATTAGGATATCCCAGTCCTGCAGATACCAAACTCGGTAGCCTAGGTTTGCTTCCAATTGCATAGGCTGATCAGCAGTGAAAGTGAACTGTCTTCAAGAGTACACGGTATCCCAGCTCCCCGTTTGCACTCTTATAGCTTTAGGTCTTTTGTAAGCAAACATGTTTCTTTGCTAAGAGTTTTGAAAGCAAAACACAGAGATGAATAATTTTTATTATTGCATTTCAGAAATGGCCTGATCTATATTTTTAACTAAAAATTTACACTCCACAGAACCCTTTCAGCTTCACAAAGGTCCCACAAAATATAAGGTCACAAAGATACAGCTTCCAGTTTTTCTCTTATAAGCAAACAAGCCCCTGACACTGTTCACTACCCAAGATATTCCTCCATGTCCAAAAAAGTCCCATTTAAAAGCCAGAGTGAGAAAAAATATCAAGATCCAAAAGACTACAGGGGACACAATATCTGCACAGGCCTGTGTGGATTTCAGGTGAGAGCTGGTCCCCTTGTTCATCACTTAACAAGGAGAGGAGCAGAATTCATCACTTGCATATAAACAAGTAGGTGAGCTCTGTGATAGATTGCAGCGACAACCCCCTCTACTCCAACAGCCTCCTAGATGGCCTCTGCCATAAGGAAAGCCTCAGGTTTTACAAGTGCCAAAACATCTCTTCTGTTTTCTTCTGGCTGGCTGTGTTTGACTTTTTGATTTTGTTCAATCCATCTTTCATATCCTCTAAGTGCTGCTTTTCTCCTTCCTAACTAGACACTTCCAAGTGTCCTCACTATAATTTCTGACCACTATGTCTTTGCATGTTTGCTCTAGGGAGAATATAAGCACAAAACCATTTGTTTTCAATCAATCAGGGACTTCCAAAATTGATCAAGCCTCTTCTCATCATTTCATAATGATTATTGTAATTTTCACGTTTTGCTAAATGAGCTTTTCAACAAAATTTTTGCTGTCTATGCTTTCTAATGGTTTTCTAATTACCAAAATTTATAGAGGAATTTATATTTAATAAAGCTGATGTCTGTTTGCTTAACACAAGGGAATGTTTGCTAATAAGATGGCACTTAAATAATCAGCTTCACAGCCCTCAGAAGCAATGCAAGAAAACAAGAAACTGCAAGTCATAGTGGATCTGTAATGCAACAATGCCCTCCACCCAAGCGTGCTGTGAGAGGAGGACCTGACCTCTATGAAATCAGCTAATCAAGACAGTGAAGACCCTACTTGCATGAAACAAAACCAACAGATAATTAGTATCTCAGGACAAGCTTCATGAACAAGATCAAGAAAAGGGAGGCTCTTAAGGCTGTTGCTGCAGCATTTTCCAAGGTAAGGGCTTTTGTACTGTAGGACTTCAGAGCAGACATTGCTCAGGAAGCTCTCAGTCAGTGAATGCAGCAACAAGAGGATGATTCCTATTGCCTGCTCTAGCCTCTAAAGTTTTCTCAAATGCTCCTCCCTCTCATTTCAGAAGCACTGTAAACTTTTGGTGTCCTGGCCTCTTTTTACATCCATGTATTTAGTGTCATCTCCCCAAATCTTTGATCTGCTCACTTTCCATTGTTGGAGAATCTTACAACTGAAGTACTTCCTTGAGTATGCTTCACAAAGACACATTAAAAGATAGCAGCACAGTTTGAATCCCAACATGCCTAAAGTGGCTTGATAACAAAATGTTCTTATTTTTCCATTTATATTATTTTTTGGGACATTGCCACCTGCCTCAGAGCCCTTGGCCATTTGCCATTACTTTGAAAGGGAAACTGCCACAAAAGTCAAAGGGTGATTAGCGTAACACTCAGTGACAGATTTGGCATGTTGCAGCTCTAATACTGAATTTGCTTGAAGGGTCATAGGATTTAACCACTGTTCATATCAACCCCCTTTGGCCATGCAATAGTATATTCCATCACTGATGCAGCATTAAAAACCTGAAATTCATTACACACTGAACTACCCAGAGTAATTTTGCTATCACTCACCCTGATGTAAGTCAGCTTTGGTACCACAGATATTGTTTCATGAGAGCTCTGCAGTTCTTTATAGCCATCACATTAGGCTGTCTCCATCCTCTTGCTACTTCTGCCTACCTTAAGGTTCTATTTTCAGTACTAATTTTTGCCTCTAAAACTGTATGTGAAACATACAGACAATGTGGTTTTGCTTGCAAGTGAGTATTGATTAATTCATTCAAATTCATACATTCATTGTTAGATACTTCCTAGCTGGCTTTTGCGTACATACAGAAATGCTAATTCTGCAAGCAGGTATAAAGGAAAGTTCAGCATACGTGCATGTGAACTCAAATACCAGTTTGAATCTTGCTGGCATTTTGACCTTTTCCACTCACCAGCTCACACTCAGAGGCAGAAATATGCAAAAATAAGAAGAGGGAGAGTCTCGGTTTTCATCCAATATATGAGCAGTAAGTGACTCTGCTGGAACTGGGCAATCATTTAATCACTGTGAGAATAAAGCTAATTCAGATTGATCTGGGATGAAAACACAAAGTTTTACTAATCCCAGCTGAAATACAGCAAACACAATTACTGTTCATTTGGAGAAGTAAAACTGAAGATTTGCCAACATTCTTTTACAAACCAAGGACAATTAATAATTCTACACTAAACTTTAGCAATTGAGTCCAAATGCTCATTCCATAGAGTCTAACCTCTAATAAACAGCAAATAACTTCTAGATCAAATTTTAAATATACTCTAGACTTGGCAAGTGGGCATCCCCATTTAAAATTGGGATACTAATCAGGATCTTCTCCAGGGCCTTTCAGCTGTCATCTGTGGGCTACTCCTGAGAAAGCTGAATAAGAAAAGCAAAGCCATACACATCCATTCACATACATGTGACATTCCCTGGGGAAATGCCACTCCACCACAAAGCAGCAACAAATGCAGCAGGTCTGGCTGGCTCTGTAAAGAGTGGCCTGCAAGCCCATTTTCAGCTCACTATGTATTATCCCATATCATTTCACCCTTGCTTTCACAAAGGCCTTTGCTACACCTTCCCTTCTGATTTGCCTCACTGTTCAAAGTGTCCATGACAAAAAATGAGTGTGTGGTGCCTTTCACTGTCTGACAGCATGGAGATGAAAGATGTCCTTTGTAAACAAGAATCCCTGCTGCTGCAATTTCAAACCATTGGGGCAAAACACAGGCTGACAAGCTTAAAACCCTTTTTCATAGTTCCAGTTCTTCTGTCAGGCCTTTTCTAGCTGAAATACTGTTTTTCTAGCTGTGTTACTAGACTTGCATCCAGTGTTTACACTGCATTACCAATATCTGCTGTATGTTGTTTCTGTCACAGTGTTTCTGATAGAATACATTTTGATTTTATAGTTCTCCTGCTTCCCTTTAACTTATGACCTTTACTGAATATGAACACATTTGTTTACAGAATGTCAGGCGAAAGGATTGAATCACAGGGGCTTGGCATCTGTGAAATGCTTTGCAATCCATTGCAGCTGTATTGGTAAAGTAGTGATGGAAAACTATAAAATGCCTCAGTTTAGAAGTTTATTCTGGAGGACACTAACTTTTCTTTGGATTGCCAAGCACATTTCACTTACCAAAATAAAGCCAAAGGCGTGTTAGGAATGACCCTCTTGACACTTTCCTAACACATTCTTTTGTTGACTCTTCTAAAAGCATTTCTGTTGTTTTCTTTATACCTTTATCGCTCACAACATCTCACCGTTCTCCTGAGTGGGCCCTAGGTGCTTGCATGAAGTGCTTCAGAAGCCAAATGGGGACTGGGTGAGTTCCAGAACTCAGCAGTGCTTGGCAGCAAGGTCCAAACTGCAATGCTGGGACATGGCAAGTTACAAAATAGAGGCAAAAAGCCATTTTGCTTTTATTTCAGCAATTCATTAAACACCAGCCACTCAGGATCTTACATCTCCATTGTTTACCAGCAGCCTAAAGGGTCTTCTCAATTTAAAAAGTGCGTGCATCTTGTGTTCAGAGAGGAGCAGGGTGAGCTTTGCACCAGTGCCTCTGACGAGGGGAAGGATTTATCAGGAGAAGGATGAGATGGACACGAGATTGCTTGTATGCTGTTACTGCAGATATTCCCCTAAGAAAAGCCTCTTCACACCCAAACTTGGAGCTAGAGAAATTCTGCCTGAGACCACCATTTAGGAGACTATGTAATATTTCAGGGTTTTAGGTAGAAGCTGATACTGGGTTAAGTAATTTGTGGAAGGCAAACACAGTTAAGCAAATCTTCTGCCTGCTGCCCACTGCCCCACTGGAATGCTCTGAAAGTGTGTAGTGGCAAGGCCACGTGCAATTGCCACCATCACAGACCACAGATGGATATCTTCATTCCTCTGGATGCAGCAGAATGGAAACCTTGCCATGGCTTCCCTTAAATGGGCACACCCCTCAAGAGCAGTAAAGGGCTGAAACACAAAAAATGGGCCAGAGATCAGTGGCACAGAGCTTCTTATATTTATCAGGCTACTGAACTGGTGCTTAGGTTGTTCTGCTAGCTACATGCCAATTACTGATGATTCATACAAGTTCTAATGACCTTGGCACTGGTCAGAACAACAACAGCATCTTTACTGTACCTGAAGTTAGAGGGCCTTGAGATTTTGGGATAATACATTAGGAACATATTTCTGGGAAAAAAAATCAAGAACCATGGGCCAGAAGGTGACAATGGCATTTATGTGTGGTCTATGCAACTGAGACTTAAACTGACATCCTAGTAAAATGTACAATCCACGTTTACCAGAGTTTGTTAGAGGCTCAGAGCAACCCAGCTGATCAAGGTTAAGCTGGGGTAGGGAGACAGAGAAAACCTTGTGGAAACAAAAGGATTGAACAAAAAAAAAATCTATGGAGGCCTTGGGATTTTTAGAATGGCTTGAGTTGGAAGGGACCTTAAAGAACATCTAGTTCCAAGACCCATGCCATGGGCAGGGACACCTTCCACTAGACCAGGTTACTCAAAACTTCATCCAGCCTGGCTTTGAACACTTCCAGGGATGCAACAATCATAATGTTTCTGAGCAACCTATTACCATGCTTAACCACATTCACAGTAAAGAATTTCCCCCTCACATGTAATCCAAATCTCCCTTCTTTTAGCTTAAAATTATTCCTCTTTGTTTTATCACTATCTGCCCATGTAAAAAAATCGCCCTCCATCTTTTTTATAAGATCCTTTTAAGTACTGAAAGGTTGCATCTACACAACTCTTCGGAGAATCACAGAACCACAGAATCATAGAATATCCTGAGTTGGAAGGGAACCACAAGGATTAAGTCCAACTCCTGGCCTTGCATAGCAACATCCCCAAGAGTCACACCATGTGCCTGAGAGCATTGTCTAAATGCCTCTTGAACTCTGGCAGGCTGGTGCTGTGACCACGTCCCTGGGGAGCCTGTTCCAGTGCCCGAGCACCCTCTGGGTGTAGAACCTTTTCCTGGTATGCAACCTAAGCCTCCCCTGATGCAATTTCAGGCCATTCTCTTGGGTTCTGTCATTGGTTACCACAAAGAATAAATCAGTATCTGCCCCTCCTCTTTCCCTCACAAGGTGTCCACTGCAATGACGTCTCCCCTCAGTCTCCTCCTGCCTGAACAGGCCAAGTGACCTCAGCCACTTCTCATATGGCTTCCCCTCATGGCCCTTCTCCATTCTCCTGACCCTCCTTTGGACACTCTCTAATAGCTGAATACCTTTCTTATACCTTTGGCGAACAAAACTGCACACAATTTTCCTCAGCAGGATATCTCAGGCAATGCTCTGATCTAATCCCCTCCCCCTAAAAAAAAAGAACCACTGCAAAACATAATAGACAATTATGATATAACATGCCTTGAAGGGACATGTGTCCTTACCTCTCATATCCTGAATTACAGCCTTGAGGATGAAGGGAGATGTGATAGAGACCAGGCAAGTCACCTAGACTGGCCCACTGGCATAGAACAAATAAGGTTTAAGTAGCAGACAGGATTTCTAAAATGTGTTTTGTGTGGAAAATTTTATGATTGTATGGAAAATTATTTCTCAGAAGTCAGCTAAGCTCTTAGGGCCATGACTTGTCTTCCCTGAGAAACCATGTAGATTTATTTTAAAGGGTGATTTTTCAATGTTATTCTGATTCAAAAGTTTCGTCTGAAGTTAAACCAGATTACTTGTAGGCTATAGCATATTTTATCTCTTCTTGATGTCTCAAACAGCTGGATCACTCAATTCAAAATTAGGTTGCATCTTCGAAGTATATTTATTATTCCTTTCTCTCCAGCTGAAATACCTAACCTTGTCTTTTCTCCACTTTTCGGTCACTGTATAAATGATGTACTTCTGGGCAGGCTTGTATTGATCTAAAAAAGCATTGTAAATTTTCCAGGTTCAGGTTCAAGTTGCATTAACTGGAAAAGGCAGATCACTGCAAAATGCAATATTCTCAAGATTCAATAAATCTTGCTATCAGAACGGATGAGGGTTTTCACTGCCTCCCCTCCACTTTCCACCCACCTCTTCAGAGGGAAGAAGTACATCTTGCTGTGCAGGAGGAATGGTCACAAACAAAGCCCTCACAGTACCCACCAGCATTGTTCTTCCCATGGCAGCAGTACCCACACTCTGGCTACTGCACAAGGCACAGATGCCAGAGTAAGAGAAGGGCTGCAGTTGGCAAGTTAATTGAAGTAGCATTGGCAGAGCATTTCAGGCCTACCAGTCATCTCACTGTCTTAATAGAACTGAGGTGTGTCAGGTCTGCATCAGTCACTTTTGTGATCCCTTTTAGCATTCCTATTTTTATTAGGGTTGATTTATAAAATTTAATGATGCGTGTCAGTTTCCTATTTTAATTCCCACAAAGAATTTTTTTTCCTTGCAAATGTCCTTTAAATATCAAGAATAACAGAATGCCATTTTGATTTTTTTTCTCTTCCTGTATATTTTTCATTGTAAAATCACTATCTTGGACATCTGGTCACAACAAAATCTCATTGCAAGGCCTGCTGCTGTATTAGACTTGTTGCTGACTGTTTTGCCATGGACACCTGGTCACAGAAATTTGTTAGCATTTATTCCAGGTCATGGATCTATTTCCAACATGTAGAGATGAAGCTTCCCTGCAGTTACCACAGCTACTTCAGTTCTGCATCTTTTCAGCATACAGAAGATTAAGGCAAAGACATTTCTCATGTGGCCAACACAGTCAAAATATCCTGGATAACTGAGAAATAATAAAAGAACTTGTGGCCTTTCAGGGAGATTGGACAGGGTGAAATCACAAATTCAAGTGTCTGAACCCTACTTTTTTGCTTCAGGGTGGGATTTTAATCAAGACTGTCAAACCCACTTTTATTTTCTTCTTAGCACAAGGAAAATTACAGATCTCATGTACTATCAGTGCCGTCAGCAAGAAGTTACATATTTAACCCCTACTCCTTTGGTCCCTGTGACTTCAGAAGTGGTTCTGTGAGAATTTGACTCTCTAACAAGCAGGATAATTCCTGAGAAATCCTGCACCATCTATTCCTTTGCAAGTCCTATAATCACACCTATCCACAAAGAATTGTACATTTCTTTTGACAGCTTAAAATGCTGAATTAAAAGCAATGTCTGATTTTACTCTTGGTTGCCTTTATCACCTGGGCTAAGGTCTGGTATAATACGGTCGCAACAAATCCTAATGGAGCATTAGCAGCAGAACTGAGCAGAGCAGCAATGCAATTAACTCACACTAACTGATGGCCTGGTGGGACTCACCCTTTCTTTCTCCAGCCATCTCAATGATGCTTTTACTCAAGGAAAGACCCCTGCACCCAACAGCAGCTTTGTCACTTCAAGGACCAACCAGGTCAACCTGCCCTGGACCTGCAGGCATGACCTGCCATCAGGGTTTTCCCCCATACGTGGATGTGGCCAGTCTGACAAGTTGATGAGAAAGAACAAACCAGACTGTTAGGGCAGTATCTCAAAGCTTGGGATGGAGACAAGCAAAGCAGATGTGCGTGCCTCAGTGGGATGCCCTCTGTCTACATGGGAACATTGCCATTTTAAAAAAACCCAAACCTCTGGCCCTCAGCTTTATCATTGGGGCCCACCTTGAGCTGTCTCAGTTTCCCCTGACTTACTGTTCAAATGTTCTGATGTGTTTTTCAAGGATTAAATGTTCTCATTATTTTTTGTTTAACCTACTGTTTTCAACCTTGGGTTTTTTTTCTAGACCCTATATTTTTAAGTTCAAAATTTATCCCTCTTCAAATTTTCTATTTAATTTATAATTGCTCCCTAAAACCAGAAGACAGATGAGCCTATCAAATCTGTTTATTTGGGGGGGAGGGGGCAGGGAAGGGAAGAGGATGGGAATAGTTAATAGCAGCTTTAGCATTAGGCAAAAAGAAATCACAAAATTCCAGGGACTGGTTGGCACCTCTGGAGATCCTCTAGTTCCATCCTCTGTCCCAACCGGGTCAGGGGCAGCATGTTGCTCTGGAGCATATTCAGGTGAGCTTTTAATATCTCCAACAATGCAGAACAATATTGTGTCATTGTTAAGAACATTAAAGTATCAATGGAAAGCCAGAGTTAGTTACAGAATTGTCATGCTAATTCAGTGTGTAAACAATTTTAGGCAGTATCATCTGAGACCTATGATGTCTCATTAACAATTTGGCAACTTTCTCTTTTGTTATCAGGATATTTTCAGTTGCATATTTCCATCTAATCCAAGAAAATTACTTCTATTTTCCTGTTTTCTGATGCTAAAAATTAATTTGTTTTGTAGACAGGGCATTTCAACCACTTGCATGATGCAAATGTCATTGTAACCAGAGCATCTTATAATGCTCAGTATCTCTTTAATACCAAATAGATCAGATTTTCTTGTGATACTCCAGGAAAGAGAGCCTTGGGTTATGACATCTTTAGGCACCTGTACCTGCAGGCTCGTCCCATATCCCACATCCTACACATTCCCAGCAGTGAGTGTGCCTCCTATCTCTTATCAGTTTATCATTTGATGATTCTCAGCCCCCAGGCTCCTTCAAGTGACATACAACACGGTACAGCAATTACCCCAGAGGGCCCTCAACGGCTCACCTGCATCTCAGGAAAGTACTCTTATAATGAATCCTCCTCCCTCTTGTCAGATATAAACCAGTCAAGAGAGTGTATACAATCTTCGTCTGCCCTTGCCTGAAGAAAGCACTGCCTGTTTTGCATCTCATCTGACATGCTGGCAAGGTCACTGCAAACTTATTACCCCTGGTGAAAGAACATATTGGTGCTGGGCAACCTGCAAAGGTGCATTGAGTCTGTTGAAAAATCCTGTTATCATTTTTCTTTCTTCTGATTTCAGATTATGACAAAATCTTGCTGGCAATTCAAAACTCAATTCTGCAACAGGGAAATAACTTAACTTCCACTGAAAGTGAGCACTTATATGTGCAAAATGAAGCATGAAAGATTTGGAAATGTACTGGGAGAGTCATTACCCTGGGGTGGAATGAAGTAGACTTTGGACCTTGGGAGATGCTTCTCCCTTACATGCTAGAAATATGTAGATGCATTTGTCATCATCACAGACAGGGTCAAATAGCAAGAGAAAAACTAACCCAGTCCACAATTTGGGACTAGTAGGTGACAGAGCACAGACACTGCATGAGATGTACTCAGGCTGAGACCTGGGAGCAAAGAAACTCAACTCCTTACAAGCACAGAGAATGCTGAAGTGACAGCTCACTCCCAGGTTGTGGAAAGCATGGGGTTACAGAGCTGTCACATGAGTCACAGCAGCAAGGTCTGTCACTGCTCTTGTCTCCTGAGAAGGCTGGATATGTATCAGGAAGGTGATCTCTGAAACAAACATGCTCTTTCACACAAAACCTGCCTGTGCATCTTGAAAAAAATGCAAGGTTTCTGCAAGCTCCCCTCCAGCCTGCATGTAAATCTCACAAATGCATCTGTGCTCAAGTGAAGTCAGCTGAGGTGATAAATGTCTCAATAAATCACACAGCTGAATTCTTCTTTAGTGCATCCACTTACAGTCTGTAAACAAACCCTGGCAGGTAGTAAACCAATAAACTTTCCTATGAAATTATTTATTTCTATTCTTCCAACACCCTTACAATGGCAATATAGAAATCACAGAAATAATGTGGATGACATTTTCTGTTGCTGTTGCAAACAAACCAGTTGACGCTAGATGTTCAAATGACATTGTAGGGCTACACTTTCAAAGCCAGCTTGCATTACCTTGATTCTGATCCCATGGAAGAAAATGAGGTCAGCTCTGAGAAATACTGCGAATCTCAGCCATGAGCACTATTGTTCATACCGATAAAGTATATTCCCCTCTGAGAAGGCAATAAGCCATTCAAATATGGATCACCTTATGCCAGACTGACTATGGACCCTGCCCCATGGATGGCTGCATCAGTGAGAGTCTTGCAGGTCAGACCATGCACCACAGACTGTGGTTGACCCAGCTTCAAGAGTCCATTCGAGGTCTCAGAGACAGTTTATGGCAGAGTCGGACAATAAAATCAATTCTCCTAATTTCTGGAGCACTGCTGCAAACACCATTGTTATTGGTCTGTCATCTATTCTTCAGTACTTATGTGGGGACACAATTTAATTTATGGTGTTTCTTTATGAAGTGGGTCTAGAACAGCTGGATTTGTCACAGGTGCAGAAGCAAAATATCGCATCAGACTGAAGGTGAATTACTGAGATCATAATCACATTCACAACTCAATCTCTTTCATTTAAAGGCAGTTAAGGTCTACTTTGATAGCACACTTTTTTCTGTTAATTAAAACATTATCTAAGTTCATTGTATATTAAGAGTAATAATTTTGGTGATACTTCTCTTGCCAAAACTCATGCTTTTTCCTTTTCAAAGTTTTTGTCTTACTCTATTTTAGAATATTAATACTTCAAAATCATGATTGTCCTTCCAAAGTCATAGCATAATTGTACTCCATTTCAGTACCAGAACATCATTCATCAACAATAAAATTAATTACCACAAGAAGAGTTCACAGTCAGTGTGCCAACTTATTTTTTAAAGTACCACTAGCAAAGGTATGCACACAACTATTCCTTGGAATACACTCTTCACTTTTGTGCTAATTTCCCATGATTATCAGTGCAATTTCACTTTCTTTTCATGGTACCTGCAGAGAGCAAATTTCAAATTCACAGGTTTGATATCCAAAACACCCTTCTCCAAATACAATCATTTCCCAAGCTTTTTATTACCAGCTGTATCCATCTAGAAAGGGCATGAAACCCTAAACACAACAGAGCATGGCCATGTGATTGATGGTCTAGTCAACATGTCTCAGTCTTAAGCCTGAATTGTCACAGCAAAATGTTTGCCATAAATCCAGAATTCAGGAAGAAGGGAGAAATTTTACAGAGAAGCTCAAGGATAGGAAATCAGGATTGTCTCACTACCATTCTGGAAACAGAAGGAGCACTGAAACAAATAAATCATGCACAGCTGACTTATTTACTCAGTATTCAGGACATATTTGGAACAGTATTGCTTTAGAGGGGAGGTTAAACTCAATGTTGGTGCAGTCTGTGCTGTTAGGTGACTCATATTTCTTTAGAGACCAAGTAGTTTGGGGTTTCTTTTCTGATGGCCAAAGTGCTTATATTCCCTTCTTGTCTCTCGGCCACAGGGGATTGTCTGGTAGGCCTTGAAATGTAGAGTGACAACATCAAGGGGAATACTACTAATAAAGGAGCAGCCATGAGGGGAAAAGGAATTAAACTTCTGCTGAGCCTGGCTCTGTTTCTCTGTTCTCTAGGAATTAGTGCTCAACCAAGCATTCATAAAAGTCAGCTGCAAACTTACAGCAGCAGTCAAGAATGTGATTTCACTTAGTGCTTTACCACAGAAGTGCTCATATCGCAAAGCAGCGTTGCTGTTAGACGCCTATCAAATAAAAGTAGGGCAAAGATGCTGGAAGAGAACAAAGGGCTTGGGGAAAAAAAAGAAAAAAAATGAAAAAAACACCAACTTTTATTTTTCCTTGAAGCTACCAGCAGGTATCTCTCTCTCAAGGCCTGTAACTGTGCTCTGTGTCAGTGCAAGCACAGGACAGAGGTTTTCAGGAAGTCCGGTGTAACACTGTGCATCTGTTGGTGTTCCTTACGTTATTTGGCGTGGTGACATGCCTCCAACGACGGTGCGGCTGAGATGGCTGTGGTGCCTCGTGGGAAGGGATGGCATGCTGACAGGCATGCCTGACGGGCAGTGATCCCACGGAGGGTCTCGCTGGAGCCAGCCAGATGCCAGACCTCAAGCCAGATGCCAGCTCAGTAACATGACTTGTTTCCTGCTCTCCACACCACTGCTGAGCTGATTCTGTCTCCCCTCTGCTTTCTCTCACGCAACAAAGGCTGTTTTACAGGGAGGGGCATTTCCAATTCAAGGGTAGAAAATCTGTGTATTCAGTATTTTTGGGGGATGATGAGGGAAAATAATTACACAACACCACACCCAGTTGCTCTGGTTTTGTCTGATTGCTTAGTAAATTTTCAAAGAAAAGCAAGTAGTAACTATAGAAACTGTCGCATCATATGGTTGTCTGTGTTGTCTCTAAGATATGGCATATCTTTTAATAAGACATTTGAATTTTTTTTCTGCCTTTAGAAAACACTATACAATAATTAGCTGGGCTTTGTTGTGTGTGGGTTTGTTGTTTTTTTAAAAATTATTAGTATTTCTTCAGGTTTGCTTTTCCAACATTGAAAGGAGTACAATAAAGAAGGGTTTGTTTGGAAATTCATTTCTGCAAGTTGAAATTACCAGTCATTTCAGATTGTTTGAGCTTCATTTTTAGCAGCAACATGAGTTCTTATCACTGTGGAAGAACTACCATTGCAAGATAAGTATAGTAATACTTGCGTATAAAAGTAGCAGTCAATCCACAGCTCAGTGGGAAGGAGAGGTGAAGAGACCATATGCATAAAAGTCAAGCAGGCCCCAGTTTGATGGCCAGTAGTTCAAAACTAAATGTTTACAGAGAAAAAAGCACTAGCTGTTTGCATTGACTTTATATATTTGAGCTGTCACATAAAATGTAAAATCTTACAAAAAACACTGATATGTGCAAAACACCTTGAATCAGTGAAGTTCTTGGTAAATATATTTAAAAAACCACAGTGCATGTAACCTCCCAGTGATCATTTCCTTGTAATCCATGGTGACCTATTTCTATTTTATTATATTCACCATGACAGAGCTGAGAAGATATAAATCATACAATGGCACAAATCCACTGAACTTTGCTTTTGTTCAAATTTTCACCTCTCAGTTCCCAAGTGTGTTCTTTCTTTTAGTTCTTCCCACTGAAAGGAATTGAGGACTTTTGTCAGAAGTTTGTGATGTGCTGCCTGGGCTTCCTGTTTTCCCACAGTGAAAGCCTTTTTTTTTGTCAAATGTTTCTTGGGACATTTGCATGAATAAAGAATGATATATACAGTGGTATGGGATTATTTAATGAGATCCCTGGATGTTTTCCACTCCTTCAGTACTGCCTCCAGCTCAAAACAACCTGTTCCACCAATTCAGCCTGCTCCCTCAGCCTCATGTCCTACTGCTCCACCACACAGGGTCAAGCATCCTTGGTCATCCTCAAACAGTACCATCACCATGTGTATAGTTGCTTATCTTTTCCAGCCCCTCTGTATTCTGAAGCTCTCCATTATGTCAGCTGCCCTTCTTGTCTCAAAGCAGGCTTTTACCTGCTTAATTCTGCCAGAGCTACCAAGCCTATACTCTCACCTGAAGCTGCACACTGCCCTGTGCACTCTCTGTGCACAGTGCAGGAAGCAGCAGGCAGAGGCAGAAGCATTCCTGAGGCCAGACTGAGTGCTTCATGCCCTTATTATGGGGCTGGAGAGCAGAGGGGACAAAACTAACCACTGCTATTGGTTCAGATACTGCTATCAGATACCTGGGTGCCAACAGTCCCAGGAGCTAGGCAAGTAGCTCAGATCAGTAGGGAATCTGACCAACTGGCCTAAACGGTGTCTGTGTCCTGCACAGAAATACAAGCCTAGCAAGCTTGTATTTCTATCTTCATACACTGCTTAGAGCCACCGCAGCTCTTACTCTGTTGCCACCAAACGCAGGAAGGGTTCTTTTTGATAGGTGGTTTGTTTTTTTTTTTTTTAAATAATGCCTTCATCACATACTTCACAATTTAACTCCTGGAAAACTACCGTTAATCAACCATAGCAGACTGGCCATGGTCTGAAGACTGGAACGAATTAAGAAGTACGCAGATCCTGGATCTCTATCAAGCATTACTTCAGCAGATTTTTCAGGCCAATTTTGAATGAGACACTGGATAAACCCTACCAACCAAAATAAACTTGGCCAGTAGATACTTTTTTGTATCAGTTTGGCAAATTCATATTGAGACGTCTGCCTTCTGCTAGATCTTGAAGTTACAAGGACAGATGATAAATGGAGGCATTTCCAAGGGGCCAAAGAAGTCTGTTCACAGTCCAATGCTATTTGATGTATTTTCATTTAGATGATGACACACATACATCTGGAAAAGTCGGAAGATGAGGCAGAATTGGTGGACTAATGAGTAGATCGTGTTATGACTACTGTCAGATCTGTTATCCCAATGGTAATACAACTTCATGCTAACATGTCGCAATATATCAATGGATATGCAGGTAGGTGTGAAGGGCTTTAGGGCACACAAATACAGTCATAGTTTGGAAACACAGGATTCAAAGGGTTCAGAGTCAAGCAGGTTAGCCCAGTGACCCTGCTCTTCCAGCATGCCCAACAAAACAAGCAATCAGCACAGAACTGTGAGCAGAAGTAGGAATGTGTTACTCCATACCTATGTGTGACATTTGTACAGACACTATGGAATCCCAAACCTCTGCTGGGAATCACTGTGATGGACACATTGCAGCATTGAAAAGAGCTCATAGGAAAACAAGGAGAATGACAGGAAGTCCAGGACAAACTATTCACCGAAGAAGCACAGTCTAGTCAATTTAGCAATGGAAAGGTTAAGAGGTGACTTGTTGCCTGTCCAGGAGTAGCTGCATGGGTAGGTAATTACTACTAGCAGAGCTCTTCAGCAGGCAGGGGCTTAACAAGATCAAATGGATAGAAGCAGAAGCCAGATGAATTCACAGTTAAAAACCCCCTCCTGTTTAAAAAAACAGTAACCAAAAGAGCAATTATCTAGGCCAATGTTCTCACTTCAATGTTTTATATCAAAATTCCTTTTTTCTTTAAAGATGTGTCAGGAGTTAAGCTCTTGAGGTAGGAATAACTCAGTTAATTCCTATGGCCTAGTTACAAACCATGACAACGGCTGCACATCTGACTTCCAGGTCTGTGTAACAGACCTCTTTAAGAGAGGCCAGTGCAGGTGCCTGGGGAAGGCTATGAGACAGACTGGGCACAGCGCAGAGGTCCCACAGGGCAGTCCCCCCCAGTCTCCTCTGTTGACAGTGCCAGGAACCAGCCTGAAGAGAGCTGGATCCCTGGAGCAAGCTGTTAGCCTCTATGCACCACAAGAACAGGCACAATGACCAACTTGCTGGAAACCAGCACAGGCAGTAAACAGAAATGCCACCAGGAGAAAGAGGAAAGCAACAAGCCTAAGGAAGGCATCCAAAGACAGTGGGAAGTCTGGGAAAGAAAACCCTCCCTGCTAGGACCTTGGGCCAACGGCATTGCAGAGCGCAGTCATTTTCCTCTCACCTGAGGCCACCTTCCCCTATAGCCAGCAACTGCTGCCATGGTCCCTTGGGTTCTCTTTGCCCATAGGTAATACTAACATCACTCCAGACACCCAACTGCTGCAAAGGTATCAGACCATCTCCAGATGCCCCCTAATTTCTTTCCTTTTCTCTCATCCATGCTCTAATGATACTAGTCATTATCACCTATCAGCTCTCCTTCATCAGGCCTCCTGCTCATTATCACTGTCCATCTTCCCAGTTTTCCTCCTTTCCCCACACCTCTTAGCAATGTGCAATGTGATAAAGAGTCCAGCATGCAAATCCTTAAGCACACTTTGTCCCTGCTGTGCGGCCACCAGGAGTAGGTAGATGCCTATTGGAAAAAGCCATATTCCTTCAAGGAGCTAGAGTGTTTCCAAAGAGAGCCTTCCCAAAAGGGGTTTTTGACAAAGGTGAAAATTTAGCACAGAGCGTCCAAAAAACCTAATGTAAAAATGTCATAGAAATACATAAAAATTAAAATACAGTCAATGCCAGGGATAAGAAACTAGAAATTATCCAGTGCTGTAAAAAATAAAAGCACAGGGGAAAAAAAGAGTGTTAAAGCAAGTGCTATTTTAGAAAAAAAAGGTAAGGTTTAAGAAGCCAACAAAAGGGGAAACAGGGATTTACAATAAAAGAAAAACAGATGTTGTAGGTAACCAGACGACTGTAGCAGTTACCAGGACTACAGACCTGGTCACACAACATACCTGAAAAACTATTGCTGTGTCCTTATTCACTAGGAAAGCTAAAGGTTTGCACTGCTCAAATAAAAATCCATCAGCTGTTTGGAGCGAAGACTGCATCCATGTAAGCATGACACACCATCAGTGCTATTGCATTAAACAGAGTAACAAAATGTTCTGCACAGCTCCCACAAGAGCAGGGAACTGCACCAGCGACTTGCCTAGAAGCCATCATTAATTCTTGAAAAAATGTTACCGGACGAAATTCTGCTTCCATTAGGAAGAAGGGCATTTCATTTTCCATTGCAATTGGCAGCAATCTATTTTTGGTTCAGTGGTACATCATGTTGAGACAATACATCTCAGTGACCAGGCTACAGCCTTGTGCTTCTCTGGACAGCTGGCCACCAGCCCCCACAGTGCACTGAATGTCGTCATGCACCAACAAGACTTTTGTCATTGATCTGCACATTCAAACCTGGATGGCATTTGCAGAAGACTCATCCACTGACCACTTCACTGCAGTAAATCCCGGGAGGTCTTAGGTCAGCTCCATGCTGGTTCAAGTGACCTTTGCTACTGTCAGCATGGGATGGACTCCCACCAGAGCCTATCCCACATGAGTAAGAAACAACAGAACTGTTCCCACGCCTGCAGTTAAAAGCCATGCAGTATCCTTCAGCCATTAGAGTGGCCCTGTTTCATGTATCGGTGAAAGTGGTGTACTCTGTATAGTCAGATGACAGGAGGCAGGGTATAGTGTCATTTCAGTTCCCCTTCATCAGCCACAGAGGCTTTTTAATTGCAGGCTGTATTCCACAGGGATTGCCTTGCCTGTCCCTGTGGTGAAGCAGGTGCTGTTTACCATGTTCGTCCTCCCTTAGGAATTTTCAAAAGGGTAATAGCAGCCTCCTTGAACTAGGCCTGTAGAAAACATGTTGATGAAAATATGAGTATTCAATCCTATTTATTGTCTCTTATCAATTTGAGAGATATTTTAGCTAAATCTAGCATGTTACAGTTTATGACTATCCGCAGATGCTTCCAACAGGCTTCCCTGGCTGCATTTCATGTCAGATCAGATCCTGAGGTGTGCCCATTGCCACAAAGGTAGCCTGATGTGGCTCTATGAGACTGCACCTCTGATAGCTTCATTAATACTCTTTATAGTAAACTCTCTTCACCACAGTGTAACAGCAGCCTTACTTTCTCTATGTAATGTTGCATTCAAGAAAAAGCTCTGGTTCCATGGGGAATAGAGAAACTCCCATTCTAACAGATTTCTCCCTTTTCCCTGTTACAATCAGTAAAAAATCCTTGACTGGCTATCCTATAAGTTCAGTTTTTTGAGAAAAGTATAGGCCTTGTATTCTACATGTTACACAGCTGTTGTTTTACACTGGTATGTCTGAGTGGCAGTTCAGCTGGTAGCAGTCTAGCACTGTGCATATGTAGAAAAAAGGATGTACATTGAATAAGCTCTTTAATAGGAGAATGCTTGGTTTCCATTTCTGATTGAAACAAACTGCAGTCATTTGTGCACAAACCTTTCTTACTAGAACAGTTTTTAATAGGCTTTTACAACACAAGTGTTTAGGAATTGAGAGACCTCCAACTTGCCTGACTAAGCAGGCAATGAGTGCTCTCCCAATGACTGCCCTGTTCAACTGGGTTACAAAGCATCTACCTGATACCCAGGAAAAAAAGTGCAAAGAATAAATGCTAAACATTTCATTGAAGTTTCAGCTATTATTTGGTTTTGTCCTTTGAAACGGCTTTGTTCTTTGAAACAAAATTTTCTCTCTGAAAAACACACTTTTTGCTGAGAAAGCATCATAACAAAGCAGGTAAAGAATTTCAAGAAGTTATTGCATAGGAAGTGCTATACCAGGTTAGACCAAATCTTCATCTTATCTCATGTCCCATCATTGGCAGCTGCCAAAATCCAATGCTTGGGGCAGGACAAAGCTAGTGTGTTTTGAAACTGCTCCTAAACACTGTCCTGGGAGCAGCTGGCAGCACAGGACAACCTCAGCCAGGGCAGCTGAGTTTGTCATTCGCAGCTTCCAGTGGACTTTGCTTTGAGAAGCTCAGTGCCTTTTACATTACTGTGGGATTTTAGCACCCGCCTGTTACTACTCCTGTGCCCAGGAGTTCCCATGCTCAGCTGCAGGTCACATGGAAATTCACATTCTTGTGGCACAGCATCTGATGAAAGGGGCATTGAGCTGTTTTTCCTCTACCCACATGCCTGTGTCTTTCAGGTGTCTTCAGAGCCCTCTCAACTCCATCGTGTCAGCTTCTCTCCAGGGTAAAACCCTCTCATTCCTTGGGCAGAGGCTGTCTTGCCTCCGGTCAAGCCCTGCACGTGACTGGGCTTTTCTAACTTCTGCCATATCCTGTTGAGACACAGAACCAGAATTCCACAGACCATCCAGCATGTGGGCACACCAGGGATTTACACAGCATCATAAGTAGATATTTCCTATCCTCCTTCCTGGTAATTCAATTTCAATTCCTAGCAAATTCAAGTTATCTGGATTGCTCTTGGTTTTTTATATGTTCACAGATCTAATACAATCTTACTATCTCATTTTCAAGTGCATACAGCAGGAGTGTCTTCAGTCCAGAAACTAAGAGAAACTGCTCCTTCCTTATCAAAAGTTTAGATTTTTGTCATTTCATAAGATGTTCATAAAGAAAGGGAGGCTCTGCTGGAAAAAAAATCCCAGCTGGTTAAGGGAAGAAACTTCCACAGGCACCAGGCTAAACTATGAGGTACATTGTCATCTGATTTTTCACAACACTAACTTCTACCCCAAGAAAGGTGTGCTTCTCCCAGCAACACTGAGCAAACTGGGTTGCCTACAAGGCACAGCTCCGGCCTCGCCCATCACGCACCCAACAAGCACTGTGACTGTCATGTTGCCAATTAGAAGACAGCATAACTAGTTAGACAGATCAACACATTATAAATTAAGTTCTAGGGGCTGTTAAACCCCGATATATGAGTTAACCTTTAATTAAAATATTTATAAGCACAAAACATCTTCTCTTAGCACACTGCACCAGACAAGACACTGAAAATTAATTGGCCTGATAAAAGTTAAGGATTAAGAAACAGTGATAATCAGAAGAAAAGACAGCAGATGCTGTTTTTATGTTAGCCTTCCCTGAGTTTACAATCAGGAGACATCAAAAGAAAAACTGCAGTATCTCCACAAGTCAGTCACGTTTTCTATAAAAGGTGAAAACAGTAACTACATTTCAGACAGTAGGTCAAGAGAAAACAAATGTGTTTGAAAGGCTAAGTGAAAAGAGTAACATGGGACATTTCTAAAAATGCTACTGATGTTAACAGAAAGACATGAGCTAGCACTTTAGCAACAGACAGAATAGTCAGCGGCTCCTGATTTCTAACCCCACCTTCCTTTGTGGGCCTCAGCAAGCCAAGATTGGTATCGATCTGAGGCACTTGCAAGGCTCTGCCATGTCAGTGCTTTCTACATAAATCAACAAGTTTTAGCAAAATTTGCAAGCACTTTCAGGAGTTTCTGGCACACCTTCATTTTTTTGGTGTAAAAATAGCAGATCTTGGGCATATTTTGCATTTTGGTTATTTCAGTTCCTGTAATGAGGAGCATTATTAGTTCCTTGGCGGTTTTGTTGTTGTTGTTGTTAGAGAAGTAAAAAGGAAATTATCACATTCTAAGCTGATGTGTAGGGTCTGTGTTATGCTCAAGAGATAACACTGCTCATTACCTTGGAGAAACATGCCTGTGAAAATTTGTGCATGTTTTATAACCATAGCAAGAGATGACAAATACAGTTCAGGTTGTGACTGGTTGAATTATTTGACCTCTTCTGTAGAGGAGATGTCACAGAGCAGGGGACAAGCACTAGCCTTGTGCTTCCTCCAGACTTTCATGTAGATTTTGCAGGGCAGGATGAACTATGGGCCTGAATCCCCTTGGCCTGATGGAGTTAACCCTCACCATTTCACCTGCTGGGCCAACATGCCTTCTTTGACTGCAAGCCTGTAACTCTGTTTTATTCAAAAGGCTCAGGCCAGGCACACAGACAAATGACACTGAGCAAAGGGCTGAGCAAGTGGCTCATCAGTGGCTCACCCAGCTGCACATTCTTACTGCTTGCTCTAAGTGCAAGGTGGCTTATAACACTGCAGGCAAGCCATTACATGTGTCTGCGACTGTTAAAATCTCTCTGAGGTTTGTATTCATTTCTCAAAGCATCTATTTATAGGTGAAAAATAATCTCCATATTTTTAGAGACACATTTGCTGGACCCTTTTAGTGACAGCAGCCAGACCTAAAATAGCCATTCACTTAAAAAGTAAGAGCTTTTCCATACCCTTCAACTGAGACAGTGGTTTTTTGCACATATTGAAATTCCATCTTAAGACCACATACTATGCAGAAAATGCAGGTGTCTCATTGCAATCACACCCCTGCAACAAGTGTGCCAACTCCAGCCCTAAAGGTAGGGGTGGACAAGAATTGTAACCGAAAGCTAGAGAGGAAATTATCTGGTGGGTAGTTAATAACTTAGGGTAAAAACAAGGTTAAAGCTAAGGTGTCCTTGTGTGACATTTGGGGTACTTAGGAGTGAATTGCAGTAAATTTTGTAACAAAATCCTGATGCTGTGAGTACGCATGTATTAGTCTGTGGAAGGTAATAGGATGACTTTTCTGAGAAAGGTGTGAGGTCTAAGCAGCAGTCTAGAATTTTCTAACACTTGTTTCAGAGCTAAAAATACAGAGGAAAAAGACGTGAGAAATTAGCAAAGATAAAGTATGGAAAAAAGGACTTTTTTCTTTGAATATCCTGTAGAATTGGCTGCAATTTGTGATGACAGTTACATGTTTAAATGCAGATGGAGTTGCAAAAGGTCATATGTGCTATGCATAAAAATGCATAGATATTAATCATGATGGATTATTGCTACCTTCCATTGTGAGGTACTTCTTTATTTTAGGTAGAGTCCTAGGAAAAAAAGTACTGGATTTGAATTTGCTGCTACTGGAAAGGATGGAAGTCAATAGGCTACTTGGATTTAATTTGAAACATTTGTACTTATTACAAATTATTAAGAAAATAATTTATGTTAAAATATAAACCAGAAACTCTAGCAAACAAGAAGGGCAGCAAATAACCACATCAATTTGGGAAGTAATTGAAGAGCTGCACCAAAAATAGAAGCTAAGAAAGTGGGGGGATTCTTCAGTGATTATAAAGGATTTTAGAAGGTTACACAATGACAATCTGAAAGGTAGGTCAGACCCAAATTCTTCTCTGAAGCTGTGCATTTTGCCTACTATATCTTAGTCACTAGGTTTTTCTCCTCTCTCTCACCACTGCTATGATAACTAGAGACCATCTCCCATCCCTTTGTTCCTGTGACTGGCCCTGACCCGTTCTTGTATGCTGTACATTTAATGAAATTTACTTAATCCGGTTTTACTGCAGAAACTGAAATATTGCCCATTGGTGATTACTTCCATTTTCCCTTTCTCTACACTGCAAGCTCAGCTAACATGTCTTCACAGAGGACTCTCCCATGAGAAAAAAAACCCATAAAAGATTGTGAAAGTAAATGAACAGCAGATGGAGAGAGTCACATGTGAATAACCATCATGGCTTGTCTTAATTAAGTGGCTCATGTCAGTGGTAGTTGCAAAAGCTGATGGATTGAAGTGACTGATTTTTAGCAGTCAAGGTGCAGGCATTAGATGGACAGATCTTAAATGTAATTCTGATGTTTGTATGAAAGTATCATGGTTAAATGATTGATAGATAAATAGATATAAATAGACATATAGATACTCTCTCTGTGTTCGTATTTATGGTATTTCAATTTGTGGCTCCATGTGATCTTGCTTCATCACTTTCCCTGTAGATTAATTTCTACTTCTCAGAAAGCTTGTGCAAACAGGTTTTTGCAAAGTTAAAGCTTCTCCACTATTTCATAATATCCTCTTTTCTCACTCTCTTCTTCCCCAGTACACAGAGAAAATTCACTCCTGCTTGAGAAATTGAGGCCCATTGCTTTTATGTCACAGCCCCATGAACTCTTAGATTGAATTCTGCTGCAGATACCTCGCTGCTCTGAAGCAAAAATTACACTTACGCTGTATTGTGGTTTGTCTTCCCCTGCATGCAAAGCGTTAAAATGCAGCTTCACAACTATGAGCTGAGAGAGGGTGAGCCTTGAATGGACAGCAAACCTCACCCCCAGAAAGCCTCTCTGTCAGGGACAGACAGTCCTGGTAAGGGGCCAAAGGACCAGTTTGCTATACACCTCCTGCACTGAGGACTGTTGCAAACATCTGTGAATTTAGGCAGAAAACATTACTTCTAAACAAGAAAGTGAAATACATTGTGCCACTTAAGGTCTGAAGCACTGTCGTATGGTTCATAGGTATAAACAGAGAATCACAGAAGTGTTGGCTGGGATGGCACCCTGGAGATTTTTTTTCCTCTGATCTTCCATTTGAGGCAGGGCTTTCTCCAGCTCTCTGACAGGTTGGTGGGGCTTTGCCTATTCAAGCCTTTAAAGCCTGTAAGGTTGGAGACCCCTCTGTGAGTTGCTGCATCACCTCCTAGAGAGTAGGATGCCTGTCCTGAGCTTGCAAGCTGCAACACTGTGGCCTCATCTCACAGGCTGCTCCTACCCCACCACGTTGGCAGTCACCCCTTGCACAACTGCAGACAGCTTTTAGATGGTGCTGCAGACTCCTCTGTGCAGACCAAGCTACCTCAGCTCCTTCAGTCCTTCCATGTGCCTCAGCATATGAAGTCTCAGTAGGTTTCTGCGAGACCCTCACAGGTTCCTCTTGTCCCTCTTGAGCAGGAGGCTAAACTCCTTGCACAGCATCCCAAGTGCAGTCTCACCCAGGGCTGTGGAGAGGGAATTAATAACTTCCCATGGTACACCGGCCATAATACCCAGTATCTGATGTGCCTTCACCATATAGTGCCCACTGGAAAGGACCATAGGAAAAATCTGAGAGAATGGAATTTATTTAGCAGGATTAAGAGTTATTTTCATGCAAGCAGTACTTGCTGATAAGCATGTGTTCTACTGCTATTACTTTCTTCCTGAAGTTCATCAGACACAGGACAAAGACAAGAAATTGCTTTTGCAGAAGTGATTAGGAGTGTGGGAATGTACACAGTCCTCTATGACTTGTTAGCAACATAGATAAAACCATTCACAGCTATCTTTCTCTTTTATTTTGAAGTCAATATGGAGCATGCATAGACATGATTCTAAACACCAAAATTCTTTAGCCAGGCAGTGCTCAGGAGAGTCCATATTTCAAGGGCATGGAAATTATGAGCCACAGCTGAAGAAAACTACTACCTGCAATTGTTTTGGAAGATTTGGTATGAGAAGGTACTGATACATTTTTACTAGTGAATGATCCCTAACTGATTAGTTATTTCACTTGCAAAAACTGGGAGCTTGGAAAGCACTGTTTGTAAAGCATAATCACCGGGCTGCTGAAGGTGTAGGAGACTGTTGTCTCAAAGGCAGAACCAGGCTATTGCATGCATGCCTTGGCATTGGACATGCTCACAACTTTGCAAAAGCTCAGCATCTCTCCGATTAATATGGTACACATGACAGGAAAAGATCATAGTGTTTCTTTAACAAGAGCTCATGAAGATTTCTACGATAATTGTGCAGTTCCTGTGCACTGCTGATTGACCTTTGTCTTTGCTTGGCAGAAACAGCAGCCCCCATTGAGGTACAGGTGCTGTTCAAACGAGATGTAATCACAGGATTTGTATTTATGGAAAACCAGAGCATCAGCAGCAAGATACAAAACATTTAACAGTATTTTTCAGGCTAGCTGTTACAGACTGCACTCATGATCCCAGTGGAAAAAAGCCTTTCCATAAAAAAACAATTTCTCAAGACAGAAGAAAAATCACTTCATTTCTCATTCCAGCAGGAATGGAATGTCAGCTGCCAGGACCCACATGCCAGATGTGAGTATGTCACAATTGCTCTGTATCCAGTCTAATACTGCCTGTCAGAAGTGAAAGGCTGTCAGGTACTGGTATGAGCAGGCATGTGTGAGTGTGTGCATGTATCCAGCAAAAGTTTGCATATGTGTGCATACCGAGTTTTTAAGTCCACCAGAAATGTTTCCAGGGCAGAAAGAAAGATTGTAACTTCCTTTTTTAAAATGAATGTGCCTTGGTCATTGAGGATGAATTAGGGCTTATCAATGCTTCTTTACATCAGGGTTCCAGCCCCTTTGAGGAGGCTACAACAGATTCTCTAAATTCTGTGCTTTTTAAATAAATCCATTTGTTCATAAGGAAATGACACTGAAAAAACATGAGAGAAAAGAAAATAGGGGCAGCAATGAAGAAAGGATATTCACAAGTCACGGCCAGTGCTCAGCAGCTTCCACTGTCACCTGTTGTAGGAAATTGGAAACATGGGATGGTGGCAGGTGCTTGCCCCTCTGCAGGCACACCTAGAGCTGCTTGCTGGTGAGCCTAATAGTCTGAATCTCTGTTCTCCACTGCATGGAAGAAAGTGATCATTTGCTTAAAAGAAGTGCATATTTGGAGTAAAATATCCCACGGCTTTTAAAAATAGCTTTAGGCTGGGATTTTCATGACTCAAGGGAAATAGACAAGTGCATGTTAGATTTTGTGATTTTGGTATGGTAAATTAGAAAAAAAAGTATTATAGCATTTACACTTTCTTGAAAAGAAAATGCCATGTATCTACTCATTATTTTTGTAAACCCTTCATCCTGAATTCACAATATTTTCAACTTAGAAGATGCAATATCCTAGTGCAAAATAAGTCACCACTCAGTCTGTCACCAGTATCATTTATGTACCAGTTGTGGACTCTACACCACGCAGTTTACCTCTCAGAAGTCATGGCTGTACCAATCTGTGTGGATGATCGCAGCCTTTCAGCTCTCTGACAGGCATTATGTTTTCAGGCCAGCGAGCAGCTTGCAGATGGACTCGTAAAAGAGCAACAGTGTGTAGTCTCAGAGAGCCATAAGATCCAGCCCCCACGCATTGCCAAGCGTTACTTAATAGAGTGTTTAACACATTTTAAATTTAAGTTAGAATTGTGATTTAAATTTTATTTTACTAGTACATTTTTGTTGCTACACTTTCAACTAAAAGCTTCAATTTTTGTTTAGTCAAAGAAAGAACTTGCACTTGCATCTGTGGTTCCTGGAGAAAGGTGTACCAAGGTGCAATGAGCACACTCTGTGTACACTACCTCCATCAGGACAGTGAAGCCACATGATCCCCAAAATACTTTCAGGGTATGAAAGGGCTGGGGCCTGAGATCTGGTCAAGAGCAAAGGACTAGAGCAGGAACACCTGCAGGTGCTGACTTTTTGGCAGGATTTCCCCCAAGCAAGCATACACCTTACTAGAAGCAAATAGCCAACAGACACACCGTGGCTCCAGTCAAGAACTGAAATGTCACAACTGGACTCTAATTTCTCCATAATGAATAAAATATGCACTCTGGTCTAATCTAAACATACACATAAATATATTGGTAAAAGGCACATGATTAAAGTGGTTGTAATCTCCTTAACACAAATGAGAGCTGCCATTTTCTGTGCAAAGCTAAACATCACTGCCACACTGCAGTTATGTAAGGTCTACCTCACAGTTGGTGGGGAAAGACGGGAGAGAGCATGTGTGAGAGCAATCAGTGAATAAAAATAAGACATTTTGTCCAGGTCCAATAAATCATAGCTCAATTCAACAAAATGAAGTATGCCTACCAAGCTATAAGACTACTACTTAAAAATAAAAACTCAGGGAAATAGTACTATGTTTCATGATGACAAAGATTGCATAAAGCTCCCTTATTTTAAATAATAAAGGATATTTCTGAATAACACCCTTTTAGCTGCCTGCTGTGCCTGTGCACACTCAGACCAGTGATCAAGAAGCTATTTTCCCAGGAGATTACTTTTCAGGAAGGCACTCCTGTGTGAAATCTCACTTGTAAATTAGGAACTGGATCTATATAACATAAATTTGATGGGAGACAAATTTCTGGTGGTGTTATTCTGGTGGTTGGTCTCTCTACACAGTCCTGGTATGAGACAAAGCATTACACATTGCTTATAGACTCAGTGCAATAAAATATAAATAATCAAAAGCTTTTTGATTAATAATCAAAAGCTTCTTTTAGCACATATCTTCAATAATTCATCATTTTTTCGTATGAAGTGTTTTGTTACATATTATCCTTCCACAGTTTTCCTGATTAACCTTGGAATTGCATTATTTACTCTATACCTGCCTTTTGTGTTACTGTTTGTACGTTCTGGGAATTTTCTTCTCCCATACTCACCATTTTCCACATCACATGTAAATTACCACATCTTCTACCTCTAGTAACAACTGTTAGCAATAATAGGTAACACGATTACATCATTCAGTGTTTTAATTAGGATTAGGATTCAAGACCTGCAGTTTCTTCCTCCTTTTTACTGCATGTGTACTTGCAGTCCCTGGAGAATTCAACCTGCCCCTCTGGGTGCCACAGAGCATCACTTTACTGATGCTCAGGTGACATATGATATAAGTAACATCCTTCATGAGACCAGATTGCCCCTGATTTATTAACTCACTTTATATTCTATGAACTATTAAAAATAAAAACAAAGCCAAACAAAACCAAAACAAAGTTAAAAAACTACCCTCCCCCAAAATTTTGAAAAGGTTTATTGTTCGGCTTGCAAAATGTTACCGCTTTTTAAAACTTACAAATTTTGAGGGAGAGCTTCTCTAGACTAGAAAATGGATTTCAGGCTAAAAATGTCTCACCTATGACCTGTAGAAACATATATTTAATTCATTCATCACTGTGATTTGATTTACTATGCCTGTTTCTGCTGCTATCTCAGTCACCAAAATCTACTGCTTAAACAAGTAAGGATGAGCTCAATCCCTGAAAGTTTATTTTAAAACACTTTTATTTTTTAGGCTACTTTTACCATGCTTTCCATGCCCATTAATTGATTCAGTTGTGTGTTTCTTTGAACAGGAATGTTTTGTTGCTTTAGTACTTCAGAATGGGTTTCTTTTGCTGAAGCTTTCTTAGTCTTAAAAGAATGTTTCCAAAAACCATGAAGGAACAATATTGAAGAGGGTAAATTGTGGAGACTGTAGATAGGAGGCTCAGAGTAAAAATGGTTTCAAAATATAATCTGTCAGGAAATTGGTTGCTCCTCACACTTCGTAATTAGCATTTCACTAACCTTTGGGAAAAACAGACCCAGAGCAAGGCAGAATTCAGCTTCCAAGGACAGATACAGAAGGCATTCATGATTTTACTATAATGTCTCATTTACATTTTTGCTTTGTTTCATATCATGCACTGGATATTTCTGTAATAGTTTGCCATTGTGATTGTTCTGCCATATAATATTTATCTACCTAGATCTCTGTGTGTGTTTATGTTGATGTGCATGAGTGTGATCCAGCTGGCACAGATACTTTCACCTGTCTAAACACATTTCTGAAATATGCCACGTGAGAAATGAAATATATGGTTTATTAAGTAAGTACATATCAAGCCAACTGAATATAAAAATTCTATCAGTTCTTACGAGTATATGTAGTACATGTGTTTCTGACGCCTGTGTTTTCTCTGATTTGTCACCTTTGTTCAAACTAATCAAAAGAGGCAAACAGCAATATCTTTCTTTCATGATCTTTGTGGGGCCAAAAGGATTGATATTTCTATATTTATCCTGTACACTGGTATGTTTAAGTTATACTTCACTGAATACATCCCTTTTTATGGGTAGAGCAGGAAGTCTACTCACATTGCTAAATTTCTTCCAGACTGACACTTTAAATACTAAGCCCAGACTTAAATGCACAATTAGTTTTCAGCAAGATCTCCCTGACTGTGACTTTTAAGACTCGTTGAAATGCACATTTTGGTAGTGTTAGCTGCTGTGCATATACCAAAGGGTATATGTTGTTCAGCACACACAGGTATTTCTGTACTGCTGAACATGTTTGTGAAATGTGCCAGCTTAAACACTACATGTATCATCTGCTCAGTGGGGGCATCATTGAGCTAGACATGACTTTCTTCCCTTAACCTGGCAGATGTTCTAGGTCCAAGGTAGTTCCTGCTAGATGTCTGGAAATGCCTACTGTTTCTATAAACTAATAATAGTAACATCACTAAGTAAAATGCTTCCTGACATACATTAGTGCAAAAGATCAGGCATGCCAAAACAGTAATGGTGAAGCAGAGGGGGTGAAGAAAATCAGTACACATAACATTGAAATAGGGCCTGTCACACTGACAATTTAGTAAAAGATAGCTTCATCTTGGATCAAAAGGAACTTGCTTACACATCACATAGTCCTCTACAGAGCCAAGATGAAATGTAAAATTGCTTTGCAAAGGTCTATTTTTTTTTGCACTTACTGCCTAAAAATTTCGTATTAGTCTTACATGGTGAACCTGAATAAAAAATGGAAGCAACATCCACACCAGATGGAATCAGGTAATTTATCCCCTTTCTTTAAACAACGCGTGGTGGAAGGGAGGTAAGTGATTGATTCTGCTTATTTAGTAGACAATTACATTGATTGGTAGCATAACATGGGCAAGAAGGATTGCTCTCAGTCTCACCTGTTGACTATCCAGAACAAATCAGTTAGTTTTGGAGGAGATGTCATCAAGAAGAGAGACGGAAATTAATTGTGCTAGCAACACACCCTGCTGCCCAGAAGACCAAAGTCCTTCAGGGCTACATGGCAGTGTTGGCTTTGAATTTATGCCATTTTGGACAAGATTACTAAGCTGTGCCATCACTGGTCCAAGCTTTGCAACACAGTTGATAAACAGACTCATTTGTGGCAGCAGGTCTTCAGACTTCGTGAGGAGGGAGAGGGTATTAACCCCACAGGTATAGTTCACAGTCAGAATGCTTTAGATGTGCTTCAGAAGTAGTCTTGCACACTGAACAGAAAGGTTCCCACAAAAAGTTTCTTCCCAGTGTGCTGGGAGAGGACCCCAGAGGAAGCCTCCCTGTTAAGATCAGCACCATGCATACAGCAGCTGCCCAAACTCAGCATCAGGTATTCACATTACATCTTTATGTGAAGTTTGTATAGGAATGAAACCTGCAGAGTTTATAAAAGAAATTATTAAATGTACAAATGAGACCTCTGTCATCAGATCATAGTGCTAGGAGAGGCCAAGGAGAAATAAAAGGTGTAAACAAAGCAACAGATATATTCACTAAGCAAGCATAGAGACATGAAGCAGAAATGCCCGTCCCAGCATCCAGACAGCACAACCAGTGAGAAGGAAATCAGAAATAAGAAATGCCATTTTGAGTGAAGGGAGCTTGCTTGGAAGCAACACAGGATGAGTGATGTAGGATTATCCCTGCCTGCCCTGCCCCTGCGTATGCCAGCCCCCTGGACTTCCTCGGGCAGGGAGTCATCTGTAGACAGGGTGATGGGGTGGGAATGACCCTTCTTGATAAGCACAGTACTGATGATTTTCTGGTTTCATTCTGTGATTGCCAGCATAATATTTGACCCTTTTTGATCGAAAATAGCATGCTTAGCCTTTTCTTTCATTTGACCCCAGGAAACTTCTCTGCCTTCAGGTGTCAAATGTGTCAGCAAGAGATGTATGGCTTGTGAAGTGCTGTGCACTCTCCGCAGGTTAGAGAGACTCAGCAACACTAAGGGCAGTTGTCTACTAACCTGCAAGGTCCTGACTGGAGCTGCTAACATCAAACACCAAGACTGTAAGGAGATATTGAGGTTTATCAATAACTGCAAACTCATGACAGTTACTTACAGAAATAAAACCTGATTTTACTTTGCTAATGGTCTCTGGGCTTTAAAACCAAAACCAAGGGTTTTGCTTGCAGACAGTGCAGTTCAGAATGCAAATGCAAGAAAACTAACCACTAACCCCCAAACCAATCAACAACACACAAAGAGCCAAAACTATACTGTTCACAGTGCTTGTAAATGATGTGTTTGATAAACAGCTTCCACATGTGGAATCACAAATTACAGTTGGGACTGCAGATGTGGCAAAACAGGGCAGTTGCCTTTGTTGGGTGCTCCCCAGGAGATTTGGATGTGTACCGTGGAGAGCTGCAACTTGTCCTCACCTTACAGCTGACTTCCAGTGTGACCCTGGGCAAGTAACTTAACTCCTCTGTGCTTCAGATAGCTGGTCATAAAATTATGCTTTCATTCTAAATCTTTTAGTGACCTTGTTTATTTACACTGTATACTTATTAGAGCAGATACTGTTACTTACTGTGTGTTTGTACAGCAGGTAGCAGATAGCCTGACCTTGGCTGGAGGTCACAGGTGACCCACTATGTTGTGAGAAACTAAGAGCCTCAGGATGTATCTTATCAACAGAAACTAAAATAATGTTAACCTCTCTCTTGTCCCACGGCTCTACATTGAAGAATTTAAAAGTCTGCAAAACCGTTGAACAACACTATAGATATGCACGGATGGCATGTTTTTCTCTAACATGGAGAACGGAAGACAGTGGGTTTGACTTCTCCAGCATATGGGGATATTTGTTACACTCAGTTCTTCTACTTCAACAGCAGATTCAGTTTGGCATGAATCCTCAATTACATGACTTCTCTCAGTTCAAAGAGATGTAAAAGCACTATCATTCCAGGTGCCTGTGCTAAATTTAGAGAGGATATTCAATACTGTAGTGTTGTTTTCTTGTCAAAGGCAGAAAAAAATCCCCATGTAAAGCAGAATATTACCAAGCCTGTATCTGTTAGTTCACCTAAGGATGGAGGCACTGAGTGGCTTCTGGCAGAGGACACCAGTGGGACAGCTGGTGGCAGAACAGTTTGCAACTCCAGAAAAGCAAGTCCCAGCTCTGCACAGTGAGTGCTTCCATGCTTAATTTTTGATCTTTTACTTAAGTGGTCACAGCACTGTGCTTCTTAGCAGAGGTAGCAAAACCCTTTCTCAACTGCAGAGTCTGCAGAGTCCTGCAGACAGCATGTCCTGAGCTAAGTGCTGCTCCTCCTTTGCTGTAATAGGTGCCTAATCTCACCAGGCCAGAGTAGGCTTTGGTCCCTAAACCTGTGTTGCCCCAACAGCTCTGAGAGCATGAAACAAACCTAAAGATGCATCCACTCTTGTTTCTTCTACAAATGCTAGCAATTATTTTTCCTACGGGCAATTTTTTATTACGTGTAAATGCCATATTGAGAAGTTGTTCCTTCAGAACATCCCTAGGTCAATCTCAAACTCACAGCTGGCAGAGCCAGACTTATCAGGGAGGGCAAAACCTTTAACTTTTCTCTTTATCAAAATAGTGGCACCCTGCTGGCAGGACTGCACAGTAGAAACAGGGAGAGACACTGGGGTGCTTAGGGACACAGCTTTGCATTAGGGGAAATAAGGATTAACTTTGCCCTGGTGCCATAGAATCAGCAAGGAAATGCTGGAAAGGCTGGAAAGCAAAGAACTGCAGGGGGTAGACTAGACCACTTCAGTATAAAAAATAGCTCTGAGAAAGGTTCTCTGGAGTGGGTAGTCGAAATTTCCACGTTGCAGGTTTTGGGACATGCAACATCAAACATGCAAAGCAGCTCAGTTGGACATGCCAAGGATTTTCACTGCAGTTAGTGGCTGTCAGTGGTGTTTACCATGCGCTTTCTACAAAGTCCACTGATCCTTCTCTCTCTGATCCACAGTAGAGAGTTGAATTCTGCAGCTATGATAAAAATTCCTCTCCTTTTTGGGATAATGATAAAAACCCCACCCAAATTTAGCATACACACCCACCCTTCCCAAGCTGGCCAGCTGTGAAAAAAACCTGTGCCTGCTGTATGTCTGTGAATGAAACCAGATAGAGGCGGGGGAAGATGGGACTAAAGCCTGTCTTGCACCGTGCTTCCCCCGCGTTGCTCTGCCGTCCCTGAAGCTGACAGAAGAACACTACTTCAGCTCCTGTTCCACCTCGGGCATGTCTTGCCTCAGAAAAATCATCTCTCTCTCAGCCAAGACACCCTGCTCTTTAATGCAGCCATCACTCTGTGGGAACCAGTGAGTACTCAGACTGCTCTGTCTCTATGACTATAGCCCTCCATCCAGATGCTCGACTTCACCTAATTCTTACTTGACTGGACTTTGAATATTGCAGTACCAGGATTCCCAACTACATCTGGACGTGCAGTGTTTGGAAGCTGTTTGCTACCAGCTGTACTTTATGTAGTATGGTGCTGTGGAGAAGAGATTTTAAAGCCACTGAGGTCTGTCCTGGAGGACAAACTTCACCTTTATCAGTGGCCACTTACAGAGCAAGGTCCCATGTCAAAGAAAAATCAAAGAAGGTATTTCTTTGAAATTCCAGGAAACCAAAATATATTGGGAAATACTGAAAATAGTAAAGCAGGTCACTGTGGGTTAAATTCCTGCAGGCATAAGGCATCAACAGCATCAATGAGAAAACCCAGGAAAGGCAGTGAGGGCAGCAGGGCTGCAGACAGCCCTGCCATTGGTCATTGGCTGCCCCCATCCCTGCCATTTGTCCCCACAGGCAGCTCTCTCCTTTGGCAATGACAGAAGGGAGCAGCCCCAGGCCCAGGCAGGCTTCCAGGGAACCCTGCCTGTTTGCAGCCAGAGGCAAGGCTCATGAAATCACACTGTGAAGCTGAAAGGCATTCATTCTGCTGTCTTTATTTTTTCTTAAGACAAGGAAAGCATTGGTCTACAACCTGAAGACTGCTGTGCCATGCTGACAGCATTTCTTGTAGATGACCTCAGCATTTGCTCATTCTGACATCACTGTCAGGAGCAATATAATTCAGGCTGGTGTCCTTTGAAATGCTCCCTGGGCAGATTTACAAGAGAAATAAAGCCATGTGCCCTTCTGGACAGCAAGCCACTATTTACTTATCTTTTCAAACAGTCTGTGAATAGTAATGAGGAAGGTTTGAAACATTCCCTTTGGTCAATTAAAAGGTTCACTGCTGATCACTTCCAGTGCATTAAGAAATGAGGGATTAAACCCTAAAGCCTTCACAGCATATTCAGTAGACTTTTGAGGAAGCAAATTCTGGTGCAGAGGTCTTTAAAGAATTTCAGTATGATCTCCATCTTGTGCAGAATTAAAAGTTGCATGTTCAACAGTTGCTGTGCAAAAGAAGTGTCAGTTGATAAGGAAGGTAGGAACGGTTTCATAAGAGTCAACAATTGCTCTTTTTTTCTGAAATGAAAGGGAGTGACCTGAGCTCTAGTTCTCCTTTAAACTCCAGGAATAACCTTGTGCCTTTTTGATGTATCCCATTCTTCAGAAAAGTTTCCATCCTTGTATGAGTATTAACATAGTATCATAAAAAAATGAGGATATCAGAAGCCGGACAAAACTGATTCATACAGTAAGACAAACATATTGCCTAAACATGTGTGCCTTTAGCAGAAGATCAGCATGTATGCTATTAATAGTAACTTCCCTGCACTTTTTTTTATCAAGCACTGAACACAGCTCTGCACTGTACCTGTGTTTCAGATAACATGAAATCACTAATTGTAGTCTGACCACATTCAACTGAAAAATCAGACTGCCTAGGTCCCGAGAACTGCATCCTGCCAGTACATCTGCAAGAGCCAAGGGTGCCTACCAATTTATGCTGATGCTAAGTTGCAGTCATATTTCCTTCACAGTGAGCAAAAGGCAGATATCATTAGCTACATGCAGAAAGGAATGAGGAGAGGAGTCTAAGTTAGGCCAGGGTATCTCTGTTGCAATTATTTTGCACCCCTCTGCAACTAGAAAGGGCTGGTAATTTAGGCAAAGACCTCTCCATCCACTGCCGCTTAGTGCTATGTGCCAAGACGTGCCTTGTTTACTTCCTTTTCCAGTTTATTGATCCATTATCAAGATGTCTTTTCTCCACAGTTACCTCCAGATTCCTGCAAAAATGAACTGGCAACTAAAGCATACCAGGAAATATTTTTGGCGACTGTCTCAAAGACATAGTGAACACATGACCACCATTCAACTAGATGACCAGATATGATATTAAAGATAAGAAAGGCATGGAGTTCCAAAACTTCTATGGTCTTTCATGCTATTTTCAAGCTTCCAGAGACTTACAGCACTCTACTAAGTTGCTTACAATCCTGCTTTAAGTTTGCAAACTTTTTGTGTTTAAGCACAGCATGCTACCTGCAAAGTGATTTCTTCAAACGGGAGCCAAGACCTATACATTGACTTATTCTTTCTTGCTACTGTTATTGCAACATGAATTGCTTCAGAATTGTACAATTATTATCACTTATGTAGCTCAGTGAAGGAATTTTAATAGGGAGTTCTATCCACATATGTATTTTGCTTAAAGGGTTGTGTTCAAAAATAAATTGTGCTTTTACAACTCTGTAGCATGTACTCAGAAGTTACTTGCTTTTCAGTATATCTATAAAAAAGCCCATGTAATAATTCAAAAGTGAAACTTCCTGAAAGTGATCCGCTAAAACAGCCTATGTATTGCCCTGGTGCCTGATTTTGTGCCATGCTTGTAATACCCGAGTAGTATTGCAGCACTGTTAAAACGCATGAGCTAGAGGCTTCCTGTGTTTGTTTCTTGTTGAATTCAGTGGAAGTGATGTTTGAAATAAAGTGGAGTCTTAGATAAGTAAGAATAGTGAAGAATTTCACCATGGGGCTCAGAGGCACATGACAGATTCGGTTTGCATGGGCCACAGGGAGCCTAGTGGGAACTTAGGAAATAAATGCAAACCTTTTTCCCTGCCTGCTCATTTGCACCATAACAAGGCATAGACAAGGACTCAGTTATCTGAGGCTGACCTCAGTCACAAGATAAGTTGTGAGAGATATTTCTCGGCAGGGAAACAGGCATGGTTTTCAGCTTTTTTAAACAAACAGCTTGTTGTTTTGCCACTGTTGGCCTGGGTGCAGACAAAATCCACTTTCCACATAAAGTTTATCTACCAAACAAAGGAGCAACTCTGGTTCTCATCATTCCCACGTAGCACAAATCCTGCCACCTGTGATAAACAAGAAAGAAAAAGGTTGAGTTTTGGTTAATTTCTCTTCTGTCCTGTAAAAGCTAGTTATGCGCCTCCTTCCTACCAAATATAGTTTCATAAGTGTCAAAATGCAAAGAGGCTTATGTATTACTTGCATTCTGCTCTGAGTTTGTTATTGTGGAAAAACATAAGGCCAGCACAACCCTTCTTTCCTGTCTGCTTGCTGGCATTATTACCAAACAGGTCACAACAGAAGCAAGGGGAATGCTTACAGGGTGGACTGGGCTGCTTCTCACTGCTGTTCACTGGAGAAGGAGGTTGGGAACATGTCACACCACTTGGTTACAGAGCCATCTTTGCTCTTAGGTGGATGGGATGCTAGGACAGTGCGACAAGGAGTAATTCCGCCAGTCTCAAACTTCTAGAGATGCTATAGCTTTCTCCAAGACAAAAATTAAAATCTCATGAGCTTCCCCAAACTGGAACTCCAGAAAAAAATTTGATCTAGGTCAACTGAAACATTTTCCTTTTCCAACATTGTATATTCTTTTTCATTTTTATTTCAGTTATTCTATGTCTTTTATCTTTTTTTACTGCAATTAAACAAATGAGACTATGTTTCAAAACAAGAGGTTTTTTTTTCACTTGGCAATTCAATTGATGATAAATAGCCTTTCTAAAGGAGAAAACAGCCCAAAGATCTCCCTTCTGTGGTTTCTTCCCACTGCACCAGTAAAGGTCAATAACAGTCTGCAGTCCTGCGATAACATCCAGCTGTTGACCCCCACCAAATCCTGCTTGTCTGAAGGCCCAGAGATTCACTTCCTATATTGGATACAAGATCACTCTATGCCAAGCCATTCATTCCTCAAGTTGTGATTCATCATGGTAGGCACAGGACCTGGCTTCCTTCCTCTGGCTGAAGAGCAAACTTTAGAGCAAGATATTAACTAATAATAAGTCTGAAATAGGAAATAGGGAATGTTTTGGTATGAATTTTCAAATGGATGTCATTGGTGCTGGGCCTTGTAACACTTCTAAGTTCTGCGGGCATGCCCATGAATACAGCACCTCAGCCTACTGTACTTACGGCAATCACACACAAAGCAGTCAAGCTGAGTTGTCCTTAACTGTCAGAATACTTTGGGGACATCTTTTTACAGTATTTGAATTAGTAGTCCTGGCTCGGATTTGTCTGATGAAGGATGGCTCTTACTTTCCTTATCTCACTGTCATCTCTGGCTTCAAGTTTGAATTACATTTTATTACTTAACATCTCAAGGGAAGTAGTGGGCAACCAGCAGTATTTAAATCTGAGAGGTCTGTGTCTTTAGCCAGTACCAGTGCCCTCCCCATAGACAGAAATCAGGCATCCCAACTTGGTCCATTCCCACATCACTCCAGATGGAGGTGTTACAATATAGAACCTGCTTCTGAGCTGGAGTAGAAAGTTTAAAACTTGCTGAAGTTCAGAGGTGGCAGAGACAAAAGTACATCTTCCCTCTCCATCCACTGCCAGCCCTGGGACCACTGTGTGCCAATGCAGATGTGGCTGCCATCAATAACTCCCATATCCTTATTCCAAATGGATTCAGATTTTGGCAGTCCCCAGGAGCAGCCCTGACAGCTAACATTCTTCCCTAACCTTTGCCATCTGCCTGACAGTGAGACACAAGAGTGCATGGACATCTCCTTTGGGACACCCAGTAACCTTCAGTGTTGTGTGAGAGAGCTCCTGGCCTGAACATAATGAAAAGTCTATTTGCAACATGGTACAGTTACTGAATGGCTGAAAATTTGCATGCAAATTTCAGTGCTGTAGACTTTTAGGGCTATTACTCTGCTTGTTTTAAACTGTGAAGACACTTTAAAAGATACTACCATAGCTGTTTGCAAATGCCCTGCTGCTGCTGCTGCTGTCTGTGGTTTCATTCATTCCTCATCTACTGTGACTGCCTTATTCATCTGTTTTGTGTCAGGCATTTCACATAATTCAGTATCTTTTAAACGAGCTAGAATTTGCTCTGCAATTATGCGTAATGTTCATTTCTTAATCCAGCTAAAATAACTGTAGCTTTCATGGGATCAGATTTCTACACACTGCTTTCTATTAATACATGATGTAGGTGTTGCTGGTGCAGTTACACTGCTAGAAGAAGCAGAGTGTGCAGAATCCACTGATCATCTGTGTACATGAGTCCATTAATCAGGATCAGGCTGATTAATACAGTTTGGGCTGCTGTACTCTGGGATGCAAGGGATCATGATCAAAACTTTCATGACTAAGGAATTTGCATATGCAGTATTCAATACACAATAAAGGAAACTGCTTTGAAATAGCAGCTCTTACACTTTGGTGCTTGGTGTAGCAGAAAGGTTTCCTTGAAACCGCTAAGGATTGAGGTGTATAATCAGTTTCAGCCCTAAGAACAGTCAGATACTAAATACTGGTGACAAAACTACCCATTGAGTGCTTATAAACTGCTTCCGTACAGATCAAAAAGAAAAAAACTCAAGATCTGGTCAAACCTGAAAACCAGGAAAACAAAACGTTTCAAACACACTTTGGAGATGCACAGCAAACTCTTCAAAGTTTTGTGCTTCCCTGCCCATCTCTCTTTAGAGAGAACAGAGTTGATTGCAACAGTATGCTTCGAGGAGTTTTTCCTCCTGTGTGCAGACCTCTCTTGCCATAGCTACAGCTGCTTGTGGCAATCGTGCCACTGCTTTTACTACAGAATGGGACACGCTGCAGAATTGATGTCCATTAATAAAACAACTCTCAAAAGCATGGTTATGACCTTCATCTTCAAACAAACCTTTTCAGGTGTGAGTCCAGCTGGAACTGACTCTATGATGACTCCAAGTCATAAGGACACTAGTAAAAGCCCAAATATCTTGAAAATAAATTGCTTTTCTGTGAATCAGCTGATAAAATTTAACCTCTTGCCATAACAGATAATACCTCATTTGGAAATAAGTATCCTTGATTCTGAAACAAGGATAGCAAGCCTTTCACTTCAGACTTCTAATGAGTTTAGTACTGCAAAAATATACTTTATAATTTATATATACTTTAAATATAATTTATTACACTTTAAATGCAGCTTTCCATTGCAATAACAAGGTGATTGCCAGTAGGCATGGCAAGGGCAACACTGGGCAATCTGAAGCAGATCTATAAATACAGGTTGCACATTAAGAACATGCTGGTCTCATTTGGTGATGTCACTGCAAGCCATAGAACCCCCTATGTCAGCAAAGACAAGTCAGAAACCCATGGCTACAGCTATGAGTTCTTTGCAAAGCAGAATAAAAGCAGCTGCTTCAAATAAAAGTAAGTACCTGTGCAAACTGTGCCAAATGTAAAACAATATGAAAACACAAGGAAATCCCTCCTGGACTGCAGTGATAAACTCCTGGTGTCACCAGGACTGTGGAGTCAGCAACACTCCACAACAGTTGGACTAATGCCAAAATTTTGTGCAAGTCTCACTTTTGAGCTCGGGTGGTTTTCCTCAAATGAATTAACTGAGGTGAGGAGAACAAGTATCTGCAAAGCTTGCAGAATTCATGCAGTGTTGCTTGACAAATACGCTTTCATGTTTCCTTTCATTTGCTCAGATTAAGAGAGGGAAGAAGAGCGGTGACCTGGAGATTCTTGGCCTACCTCCTAGCTGACACAGGGAGCACAGATGCTGTCCTTTTCAAATTTCAGATCTGCTACTCCTACAGCATGCTGAGTTTGGTGGACTTCCAGTTTCTTGTGGTAGTGATGTACAAAGCAGTTTCCCTACTCCAAATCTCCAGGGGCAGCAAAGAATAACCAGATCATCTGACAAGCGGAATTACATGATGGGGGTAAACAGTGACAGTAAGAAAAATGGTTTGATTAGAAGGGGAGATGTGTTTTCAGGAATGAACAAGATGTCACAGGAAGAGCAGATAAAAAGTCATCAGGATATCATCCTAGACACCTTGACCTATGCCCAAGGGATGTTCTGGAACTTCATGGAAACTGTGTTTCTTGTACTGGCTAAGACACTGAAGGAGAAGGCTAGAAAGTCTTGCTAAGGCCTTCCATTACATGCTTCAGTAAGAATAAACTTCTGAAAAGGAGAAAAAAAGAAAAGTGAGACAAAAATTAAAATAGAGTTCCCACAGATCTAGGTGAAGCAGAAAGACCAGTCAAAGTGACCGCCTGAAAATGAAAGTGTTGACTAGGATTTGCCACCTGGGTCTTGTTCATGGGTGCTCACCAACCATCTCAGTTCTTCCATGTGATATATGAGACAAACAAACTGGCCTACCCTATCCTGTGTTTTCTGCTTGCCCAGGCATCTTCAGGAGAGGTCTGTGTGCCTTGGCAAAAACACCATCTGAGCAGCACCAAGACCAGGTAGCTGCTGTGTCTCCTAGAAGGAGCCTGGGGCCACCTGTAGAAGGCTCAGAGGGGATTTATTGGCAACTTGAGCTCAGCCCCATTCAGGTTGCCAGAGGCTCCTTTGGCTGGCAGGTACACGTTTTGTGGTCCCTGGTTTCCTGGTAGACAGGCCCCACCTTTCCCTGTAAATACCAGGTCGTCAGACAATTAAGGGACGTGCAATAAAATCAGCAGGAGGTAAGCCTAAACCACATGAAATACAGCCTTCTTTACCAGTACACCCATCAAGAAATAACTTCTGCAACTTAGTGCCATAGGACCCTGGGACAGATGGCGTCAGCATGGTCAGAAATGTTTTAGATGAACAGATAGACCACTGTTCTATAACAGGATCTGGACAGGATTGTTCAAAGGTGTATTTACCAACATATTGTGTGCAAGTACTATGGCTGTAGAGTCACAGGAGGAAAAGAGGTCCCTAGAAAGGCTGAGTCTTACATTTGTGCCCCATAAACTTCTCCTCTCACTGTGGCAGGACACAGACTTCAGGGCATGATCTGCCAGCCTGATCCCACCAGGAAATTGTTGCACCCTTAATGCATCACTGTGTCTCTTGCAAAAAGGTTCATCACATCTGGGTCTCAGATGGGCTACTGGAAGTTTTCTTTACTTTGTTCTAAAACAATAGCTCCCATGTACCTCACATGCACCCTCATAGTCCTCCTAGGGCACAGTATCATATTAGGCAATGATTTCAAACAAAGCATTGAGCAAAGTGAATCTCTCACCTGAGGACATGCAAGCACTTTGCAGTCTCTCTTAGAATTGAGCACTGGTATCATTATTTAAGTGCCTCATTTTTCAGACTGTTTAAACTAGGTTGGATGCGCTGTGTAAGGTACATGAGAACCAGGAGAGATGTGCTATAAGCTCCAACACCACACGATTGTACTTCATGCAGTGAAAGCCAAGTACCCTGACACACAGGACAATCAGTCATGCACCGGTAGCCAACAACATTCTGTCGTAGAGGGAATCCCCACCAACTCGAGATGCTACATCACAGCACATTTTCTTTAATGGAGAAGATTTCCATCTCAGTGCCTGAACAGAAAGAGCCAGAGCTGCTGCAGATAATAATCTTCCAAGTGATGCTATCAAGATATTTACACGTGTACAGCCTGGGGCAAAAAAATGCAGTGCTGTGACATGGCAGTGATGCACCATTTGCTTCCTCAGAAGATGTAGCAGCTTTGCTGTGCTCACCACAGGCTCACTGGCTGGGCACAATCAGATGTGACTCAGGACTGTCTGACTCAGCAGCTGTCAAGATGGCAGGTCATATGCCAGTACCAAAGGTCTGTCACTCTGCACTCCTACATGGCAATACAGAAGGAATGTGTGTGATCTACATGATAGCTGTAACACTCAGCTATTAATCACATGGATGCATAGAGCTCCCAGGGTAAGACTGAGTACAAACATTGTGGTTCAGCAGGAGAACAGCTGTTCACCTTTTTGGCCACTCCATTTGTGGTCTTTTGAAATCTGACTTCCCTCGCTGACCTTACCCTGCAGTAGCTGTATGACATTGTGCTGCAGAAGAATGACGCTGCCTGGCAGGGTGTCAGAGCCCACATGCCCAGTTATTTGAGCCTTTCTGGTCCTGACATTGGGTGGATCTTATCTTGCGGTGAACATCAAGCCCACATCTCATCCCTCTGAGATAATAGGGAATGCTCACCTGGGTCTTCTAGGATCAGGTGTTATTTTTGGTGTCTCCCTCAAAAATGAGTCTTCACATACCTTCTATGCAAAATCAGGTTCTCTGCAACCTGTGGAGTTGCATAGCTTGAGGCACCCAAACTGAAAAACCCTTTGTCAGAGTTTATACTAGTGCTGACTCATTTCCTCACACAGTATCTGCATCAAGACAGAAAGAGATGTGAGTACAAGTTCAACCATTCCCAGTCAAGTTTCCTGTGGTAAAAGACAGTTTTCAGAAGCTTTTACAATTCTGACAGGATGAGTTCTTTTGCATAGGTATCACTGATATCTTAATGCCTTCACCTGCTAACAACTTTCCTTGCTATCTCTTCATTTATTTATTCAGTATTAACCACAAATTTGTTAAATTACTCATCAGTGTAACTGCACTCCTGAATCTCTGTGGTCTTTTATTTACCCTGCCTAGATTTATTTCACATAGAAGATTGGCACAGCTCCCAAAAGACACAAAACTATCGAAGGATTGATTTCCATTGTGACAATTAGCTGTTCATTTCAGTTATAAAGCAAGAAAGCCTGGCATGTAGATGACATTGGGTGAGACTGTTTACAGTAAGTGCTTCAGTTTGGAGATTTAATGTAAAACTGTAATAAACACAAATTGAATTTATTTGTTGTAACAGTGAAGCTTCAATTGCAATATTTTTGTCAGGCCTGGCTATTCTACCCAGCAGTGTAACAACAACTACACAGCTCCTATGGACCTAAGAAATGAGTGGAATATTTTACCTCCCTTAGCTCAATTCCTTCTGAGTACTATACTACAAGTATTACGTCCTTCCTCATTTGCAATTATTTCCACAGATAACCTTATTTTCACTTGCACATAGGCTATAAGTAACTCAGTAACTCAAAGGGAAAACATCACAGTGATGCTGTAGATAAAGTTAACTACACATAAGAAACTTACAGACCAAACGGCAAGGATGATGCAGGGTTGATTATTGATATTGTATCAGAGAGCCTGTAATAACCAGATTAAAAATCATCAGTGATAAGTTGTCAAACACAGAACTATTGTCCTCTGAGGCATGAACTTTAGCTACTGCAATGATGACAATGTATTTCCAGTGATTTTTGAAGATCTAATGTCATTCAATCATTACAAGTCTAGCAGAAAAATAGCTGATAGTTGGCTCAAATATCAAAACAACAGACCCCAAAGCCAAGCCAAAGCTCTGCTGAGGCTTACTACTGCTACCAAAGGCAATGTAGCAATGTACCAAAGGCAAGGTATTTCACAGTGCAATGGACACAAGGGAAAAGATGTGGGCACTTCCTGCATGTTCCCATCACCTGCTGTGATTCTGGTTCACCAGTACACCCCAGCCTGGAAGGGGCAATGGCAAAGCTCCCCATCTACCTTTTGAAGATCAGAAAAATTTCCTCTGCTAGTTCCTCCTGGTGTCCGAGCAAAGCTACCAAGCCATGGGCGAAGGTACCCAGATGCTAAACAGGAATGCCAAATGAGGAATAGCCCCAGCCCCACCAAGCACTGGGATGTCGGCTGCTTGGCAGGAGCAGGGGCTGCAGGCAGCAAAGACAAAGGAGCAGCAGCTGATCCTGACAGAGCTCTCCTGCCATCAAAACATGTAGGGCACAATGTGAGATCCTAGTAATAACACAGTTATTATCTATCATCTCCATGTTACTGTCTTATTTTTTAACAGGGAAAACAGGCAGTTCATTTTTTTGCTTTAAAAAGAGAGAATATACTCTTCTATTCATCAACAATTGATCATATTTTTCCCTTTTTACTGACTGCCAACTGTAAGAAACTACAGGATCCACACCTAGAAATGATAGCAGTCCTACACTGAACTGTGCTCTTTTGTTTGCCATCTGAATGCAAATACTGACATGTAATAGCATAAAAGCTCACCACTGACATCAGCAAACAGTAGTCACTTTGAATAGTGCTGTGAAATAAGGCAGCACTATCAGAAACAGAAATTAATTTCAGTTGAATAGCTTTTGATGCAAACTGTGCAAATCTCCATCTTCAAAGATAATGTAGAGGAGACATAGTGTAGGCTGTAGATAGTAAGTCTTAGCTCTTGCCTGGCTACTTGGTCATCATCCCACGGTTTCCACTGGGTCAGAGCCCAGCATCCACTGGCTTTGGCATGGGCTCATCCATGGGTTGCAAGTGGATCTCTGCTCCTTTCTGGACCTGTTATAGTTAGATTGTTAAAATTTTAGAGATAAATGTCTCTGCCCAAATTAAGGTTCAAATGAGACCACAAGCCAAAGTAAATAGTATGGATTCTATTTAACAATAAATGAGAGAGAGACAGAGAGAGAAAGAGAAACAAATAGAAGAGTGGTGGGGGTAAAGAAAGATATTGACAGAGACAGATTAAGTAGAAAATATCACTAGTCTGAGGATCCCAGTGATGTCCCGTTGATCCTCTCTGTGAGGTCTTCTTGGTGGTGAGGGTCCTTCCCAAAAAACATTGAGTCCAATGGACTAATATACATTTAAACCAGGTGGGAATGCCCAGGTACCTTCCCCAGAGGAGGGCAAGTTTGACACTGTCTCCTGCAACAGACCCTGGATCATTTGCATCCCTTTGCATCACGTGCAGTCCTCTGGTGCAGGGCCTCAGGAATGAGTCTGGGGAGCACTTTGTGGGGGTCTTTGATGGATTACGACCCCTGCTCCATTGCCTCTCACATGAATGTCCCGTGGATGTAACCTTCCCAGGGTTAGAGGTTTTACAGCTGAGCCACTTTGTGTAATTGGTGTTCACTGCCTCTGACCAGGCCACACACCCAAGAACTCTCCTCCTCCCCCCTTAGCTGTGGGGTGTGTGCAAACATGTCTGCAGCAGGTGGGCCTGTGGGCTATGGACTCCCCCTGTCCTGGATCCAGACAGAGATGATATTCAGGACAGCTGCTGCGTTTGGCTTCCTTCAGTCTTGTTTACTTCTCCCTAAACCTGAGATGATTGAACAATAGTGTCCCCTTCATCTTATCTCAAGTCCCTTAGGCATCTTAACATACAGTCCAAAGTTCCAGACAGGCACCTTCAGGCAGAGGTGGGCTTCAGTGAAAATCACCTTCTTTATACAATTTTGCCATAATGGGCAAAAGGTTCTTCATAACAATGTTTAAGCCATTAACCATAATATTTAGTTTATTAGTCTCTCACAGGACCTCCATGTGCTGCAGGGACACAGCTGCCTCACAGGGGTCTGCACCACAGGGTGCAGGGGAACCTCAGCTCCAGCACCTGGATCACCTTCTGCCCCTCCTACACTAACCTCTGTGTCTGCAGAGTAGTTTTGCTCATATAGTCTCACTCTCTCTCTGTCTGCAGTTTCACAAGGTTTTCCTCTCCTAAACAGGTTATTTTGGAGGTGCAACCACCATTGGTGATGGGCTCAGCCTTGGCCAGCAGCAGGTCCATCTTAGACCCAGCTGGCATTGGCTCTGTTGGACATGGGAAACACTTCTGGCATCTTCTTACAGAAGTCACACCACTTAGCCCCACCCCACCCCATCAAATCCTTGACACAAAACCCAAACATACATAAAGAGTGGTCATTTCTCTAAGATGCATCCATGTACCACACGAGTGTCTGAAACTTCCTCTGTAGCGGGTGACAGAGGCAGGACTGCACTACAGTTTTTATTTCTTCCTGCAACTGGGACTATTAAGACATTATTTGAGAAACCAAAGGAGGGGTAATTTAAGTATACCAGGGAGGCAGGATGAGTAAATATACCATATAATTTTCTGCAAACATAAACTGAAAGGGATAAAGCTAAAAACAACTGTTTGAATTTGTGCAAGCAGACAAGCAAAACCAACTGAGCAAGGAAGAACTGCAGGCAACATTGAAAATAGGACAGAAGTCTTAGAATCTGATAGCATTTAATTTCTATTAGTGTAGATCATTTAATTTCAATTAATGTACTAATACAAGTTATAGGATCTTGGGAATAAAATGTCAAAGAAAACAAGACCTTTTTGCTGAACAGAGGTTTTGTAATAAATGCAGTCACTTATCTGTAACTTGTGCTTCTGCAGTTCTTCCAGTGTTATTAAAAGTCACTCCAACAGCTTTGAAATTTTAGGCCTTTGACACATCTGCTTATATCTAGTCCCACACACTTCCTCAACTGCCAGGAGCTTGAAAGAGTACTTCAAGATCAACCTGAAGACATCTGTCAGGAACTGCAAATAATGAAGAAATATTTCAAAATACAGTTTTGTTAGCAGCAATAGAAGTTATTTTAATAAGAAAAATACTGCAGGGTCATAGTTATGTGGTCACTTAGTTTGGAGTAATTAATCAATACAGTGTCATCAAATTATCAAAGTAATGAATTATCAAAATATTGTTTACCTTGTGCCTATGTGTGACATATGTGCAGACAGTGTTTCTGTGTGCACAGTGTTTCCGTGCAAACTGAGCAGGCAGTAGAAAAACTACCATTTCTAGGTCTCATGGGTGTAAACATAGGTATTAATTTGCAGCATGGATTACTGAAATACGTTACTAAAGTGCTAATTTTTGTGATTTAAAAAACCATATTTAACAAAACCTGACATTACCATTATTTCATTTTTTATCAGTGTAATCCAGGGAATGAATAGAACAGCATGCTATGGATCCCGGCCTAGGCTCTTACAACCCCCTTAGAAACTAGACAAAAGAAAACAATTAATTTGATTAATAAAATGGAACTTTGATATGTTCCTTTAAATTCTTGTCTCAGGAACTTCAGATGGTGCATTTAGATATTTATGTAAACCTTCTGTCTACCACTGCTCAAAAAATTTACTATTGTTTTAATAAAATATCTCACTTTCTTAATTTCTGGATGTATAGAAATACTGGAGCTTTATTTCCTTGGTACATTCTAGCACCTCTACATTATAACAAGATGAGAACAAATTCTTGGAAAAAGCTTTTGTGAATAAAAACAATAATCCTGTTTCAAACGTTTGTATGTAATTCAAATGGTGGAAGTAAAGGAGTATTTCTGAATGGTTTTTTATCCCCCACTGAAAATACTTTATTAGTGAGAAAAAATACTAGGTCATGTGTTTAGATTTACAGCTTTGGTTCTAAATGATACCCTGTCACAAGACTAACTTTAAATGTATGAGTAGTCTTCTAAATTAAATTATTCATTTTTCCAAATTAGATATGCACATAAATAATGAATACACATTATGATAATCAAAGAAATTAAAACAATTACTGACAATCAATCCAGTCCCCATACAAGCTAGATGCAGATTCTGCATCTTTTTTCCACCTTTCTTGCAATTCTAAAAGTTATTTTTAGTTTATGAATAAATTCTAATAGCAATAGATTAAACAGATGCAAAAATGGTGAAGGATGACAGAATATCAAGTGCTATTTTCATTTTCTTTTATTGTCCTGAAATTATGTCTTCCCTTTAAAAAAACCCAGATTCATACTAAACCCGTTTTACTACAGCTCTGTTAAGTAAAAATAAAAATCCAAGGCTGGAAATTTCTAACTATCTCTCGTCATGCTTTGCCATGGCAGATGGTCTGTACTAAGTAGAGGATGTTCCTCATGAACTCGAGCTTTCTGTTAGGTTTTCATTAATCAAGGTATCACAGCCATTTCAAACTCCTCTGTTTCTGAAAGGGGCTTAGTTTTACAAGGGTCTGCATTAGAAATCTCGCATTACGGGTCTTTTATTCTAAGTATTTAAAAAAGACTTCAGGCAGAAAATTTTGTTTTTCTCCTATTTGTTCCATATTTTGTCCTGTGTACAAAAAATGCAGCCACATATAAAAACTGACTGCGACCTCAAAATTCTGCATTTAAGTGAAAGAACAAGGATTCAAAGGTCAGCCAGCTACAATATATATTGAAATGGATTCCAAATAGAGACACTGTTGGAAAAAGTAATAGAATATTGACGTCTCTACTATTAGTGTATCAAGAAGGTAAATAAAGTGATAAATTACTATCAACTGTCATTGCAAGGATACAGTAAGCAAATGCAGAGCCTTCTTTCTAGATCTCTTCTGTTACTGCTTAATGCTGATAAAACATTAGTTCTTGGATCAAGCCCCAGGATTGGAGGCAAAGCATCAACACAGAAAGCAGAGAGAGAACTTTCAGTTCTAAGGCTATTTTAAGGGCATCTCTTATAGAAACAATTTGTTATCTCCGTGCATATGCTTGTGGATTTTCTGTCCTATGCCTCACTATTAAATGGTGGGGGAAAGCTAGGATCCATTTCTGACTTGCATTTATAACTATCTTCATTATCATAAGTCTGTTACATTTTTTTAACTGATTGTACGCAGGTGTTTATCTGTTTGGCTGCTAAACTGACTACCTGATTTTATTAGCACATAATGCTCTGCCATACCAACATCACTCTTTGCAGGCCAGCTCTCTACCAGACCAATTCCCATAACGTGATCCTATGACTCAACAAATGTACACAGATATTGCTCCTAGCCCATGTTCCTGGTGGTCGGTGTTGGCCGTGAATGTACCCTGTTCTACTTAATAACCCATAACTTGCTTTCTCCATAGGCTTGCGGGCAGGTAGGTAACAGTTATTGAGAAGGAGAGAGCAATTGAGTGGGAAATCAAGCAAAAGTCTATGAAAAGCTGTAAGAAAAAACCTTGGAAGGCCAACATTTATTAGCATTGCTGTTCTTGCCAGTGAACTTAATGAACAGATTTAGACTAAAATAAATGAAGAGAATGCAAATAAAAAAACTTAAAGAGTCAGAGAATGCCACAGACAGGAATACACACTCCATGAGCACTGATTTTTCTCATTTATTCATGAAAATATTTATCCTCCAGAAGACATACACCTATGCAGTACATGTTGCCTTCAGTTAATATGTCCCAAGACTCTACTCGTGCAGCTTGCAGTGCTTTTAAGGAAAATCTAAGCATCTCACAGCATACTCCAACTGTAACACACAGTGAAGGCTGCCCACAGGTACAGCAAGGTGTTAAAACAAGACAGCCCAGTTCCCAGCAGAACCACAGCAAGAAAAAAGCAAGAGATACACCAGACGAGGGCAAATATGCCAAGCTGCATGAGAATAGCAAAGGCAAAGGTGATTATGGACTTAAGTCAAGGTGAAAATAAGATAGTGCTGCAAAGGGCAAGTGGGAAGGAACCAGTTTGGTCAGGTGGGAGAGAGAAGGGCCAGGAAAGCACAGCAGGGAAGGAGAGCAAAGAAGGAGAGAGATTTTCTGGCATTATAGTGTATTGCACAGGCCCTGCTGCAGAGCAAAAATTTCATCTGTTTTTCTCTTTCTCTCTTTTGAAACAAGTGGGAATCTTAAAATCTTGACCTTTTATAAAGATTAAGCACTAAGTCATTAAGTGCCCAGCACTAAGCCGACTGGTATGGTGATAGGGTGGTCTCCAAGGCTTTTTCTCTACCTGCCCAAGACTGAGACAGTAGATGGCAGTGAAAAGTATGCCAGTGCTCGTTGGTGCCAGCTTGCTCATTACTGTAATCACTATGATGCACATCTACTGGTCTACAACCAGTATTTATTAGCAATTACTCATATGAAAATTCAAAAAGGGTAGATGATGTGTAACGGATTTAATATTAGTCCCACCATGCCTAAAGATTGCAGACCACTCTCTAGTTTATGAAAAGAGTAACAGGTAGAGCCTGAGAACAAATTAGTGCAAATAGTTTTAAAAGCAAGTGTCAAATCCCAAAACCTATTTGACCTTCTAAACCACAAAGAACTGAAATGTGATCTAAATGTTGCTTTGCTCTAACATATCTTTGCAAATGGAAGATTATTATGCTGTTAGTGCAAGTCCATGAAATGTATTGTATTCTTTCTTCTACTAAACCAAACATCCAAAAATAATATCTTTCCATACTTTCCATTTTAAACATAATGAGCCAAATTTTCAAGTGACATAAAAAGGTCATTTTCAAAAAACACCGATCAATTATATGACTGATTTTTGTTCAGTTACCTTGACAGCGCCTACATAGCAGGTAATTTGTCTTCCAGATGGGCAATTATGTATCACACAGGCACAGAAATGCAACTGATCTTACACAGACTGCAGCTCTTAAGGATTTGGTGCCTTTCTGATAAGTAGAAAAAAAGAGCACAATGAAAATCTGTTTCCCTACTCCTTATTTACTATTAAATCCATACATGACTTTAACAGTTTGCATATTTTCTGAAATCAGGTTTGGCTCTAGCAGTTCCTGCAAGACATTTGATTATAATGAGAATGTAATCCAGTAGCGCTGAGTCTCTCAGAAACTGTATGGAATTTACTGCCAGGTCAATTGTTCTCATCTATATGCTTCTATGCAGATCCCTTTTTTTTTTCTTCTCTCCTTGAAAGAGCTTCTGCAATCTTGCTTGATACCCATCGATCAAAGTGGTAAAGAATGCTGTGTATCATTAAGCAACATCTTCTGGTCCAGTAACTCCATTAGCCCTGCAGCTGCTGCTGAAGATGCAGCATGTACACTCTCACAGCAAGTAAGGCTTTCTTAAAAAGCTGTGAGGGTGTGTGGTGACGGCAGGGCTCCTGCTCCTTGTCTAGGACAGGCAGTGCGATCTAGACTGCACCTCTGGCCCCTTGACTGCTCATGAGGCTCCAATGGCTCTGTCTTCATCCTCTCTCAGCACTAGGATGTTACAGGGAGTTTTATGAATCACCCCCTTCTAAGAAATAGCACCTTTCAAGTCACATTAGAAGGCATCAGAAGAGTTTTGTTTCTGCCTCAATTGCTCTCTGTTTGCCCCAGGGCTCCTGGAGAAGTCTGCAGAGCCAGTCCTTCACATTGTGGGTCTGCACAATCTCCAGCCTCCCAGAATGAGGGAAACACAGACTGTCCAGTCTGTGTCTGTTTCCTGAGTGCCAAAGGCAGAGCCTAGATAGAGGGTCCTCTCCTCAAACATACTTACTACCCTTCAGACAAGCAGAACTGGCCCATTTTCTCAGGCCAGTCATGACTCCATGCATCACCCATGAGGCAAGTGTTTGCTAACCCACTGAGTGGGTCAGTAAGTTGGTTATCCTTCCTCCCAAGCAGCTCATTTACAATTAGTCATTTAGAATGCAAGGGCCAAGATGGGGCATAGGCTCTCACAGCTTCTCCACCTGGCTGTGGAGTCCATGCATGCCTGTCCTTCAAGGGGAGGAGGGCAAAGACAGTGCCACCATTTCTGGGTGAGAGCAGGCACTGGAGGACTTGGGGCAGACACTGGCACACTCTTGGTCCATAGGCAGCTGGCATGAAGCATGCTGCAGAAGCAGAGACAACGCTGAGCCCAGGAATGGGTTCAGTGTTGCCCTTCTAGTCAATGAGAACTCAACTACAGTTATATGAAAGCCTTTTGCAGAATGTACTGAAATTAAATGCATAAATAATGTGCAGCAGTGGATTATCAGAGCAGGTGACAGACACATAATACAGATTTGGCAAAACCCACTTCTACATTAGTATTGCAAGAGCTTAACTGCAAGTATTGGTTCTTGCTACAGTATTTAAAAATTGCCTTACTTTATGGTCCTTGCTTCACAGAGTTGCCACAGTCTTCTGTTACTGAAAGAGAGAAAATAATATATATTTTTAAAATGCATTTCTACTTTGTTATCTAAGGGATATAAACAGACAGAATTAAATCTGCTCCCCAGCCCCTACAGTACCAGCCATTTGGAGGGCTGGCAGTTTTCAGGGGCAGAGGAATGCAGAGAAGACAAAACTTAAGGGTTAGCAATTGGTGTGGATATGATTGGTAAGATATGCCAAAAGTCTAAGTGGCTATATTACAAACCAGATCAATTCTGCTTTTATGCAGATTGCAGAATCACTTCCCATGGTTTTTGACCACTGAGCCCTGGCCACAGGAAAGTACTCTGGCTCTTGCTGCTGCAGCCCTAAGTCTTCTGGAGCACCCAGCTATATGGTACCTAAGAGAGAAAGCAGAGGCCTGAAAGCTGGGAAATCATTTCTTCTCCCAGGTTTAAAAAAAAAAAGGGGGGATTTCTTCACTTGGTTGAAAGGTAGATTTGTGAATCAATGCCTGACAGCATTGTTCTAAAAAGAGGCAGAAGGCTTAAACAGTCACTTTTATGTGCGTTTTATGGCCTTTGATTTTTTTTCCCCTGCATTATCAAATTTTACCAGGATTTGGCCAACTCTATGTGATACCAAGACAAGAAGTTCTGCCAAAGTGTTTGCTTGAAGGTAGGAGAAGAAAGAAGACAGTGTTCTTCAATTTTATGTCTGTGATGAAGTTTATAAGGTCTGCATATTTAAAGTACTTTGCATTGTTCCTGCATAATTCCAGCCTTGCTTTAGAAGCAAATACATGACTGATCATCTCAGTTGCATTCAAAAGTTTCCATTTCTTGACATCAGCTGACATTTTGTGAATTATTTACAGTGAGACACTAAAGCATGCATTATGTCTCTCCTAAAAGCTTAACTCGTCAAGGCAATTGTCTAGGCTTCCTGACATTGGAACATCTCATCCAAAGACAGTTTGCAGAAACCAAACTCACACTTATGGCCCTTCAAACTAATCACTGCCATTTTATCAATCTGCAGACTCAGACAACATAATATAGCACAAGGAGCCTTTGAAAATTAGTGAAATCCATAGACTAGGTTTTCTTCTGAAGGCAGGAAACTACCCAGCTCACAGTGGGAACCTCTGAAAGACAAACAGGTACAGGCTCTGCTATGAACATCTCCCTCACCAGCTGCAAATCTGCAATACTGCCATACCAGGGAAGACACAGTCCAGTTCAACAGATCCCCAAAGTCATGCTGTTAAATGACTTCCAAGAAAAGACGTTGAGCTCCTCCAGGAGATGTGGGCAGCACTACCATTTGAGGCACCAGAACACATGTCAAATAACAACAGAAACCCAAAGGCTGCACACTAAAACATGGCACAGAGTAAGGATATTGACCCAACAGGTTAGTAGGGATTGAGGACTAGGACTTCCATTCACAGAATTACAGAAACATAGAATGGTTAAGGTTGGAAGGGACCACTGGAGGTCATATAGTCCAACCTCTCTACTCAGGCAGGGTCCTCTGGTGCATGTGACTCATGACTGTGTTCAGGTCACTTTGGAGCATGCTCAGGGAGGGAGCCTGGACCACAGCCTCTTTGGTCAATCTCATCCAGTGCTCGATTGCCTGCACAGTAAATAAGTTCTTCCTCATGTTCAGGTGGAACTTCCTGTGCCTCAGTTTCTGCCCATTGCCTCTTGTCCTATTGCTCAGCACCATCAACAAGAGCCTGGCTCCATCCTCTTGACACCCTCCCTTCAGACACTTACATACATTGATAAGAACTCCTAACAGCCTTTTCCAGACTGATCAGGCCCAGCTCCCTCAGATTTTCCTTGTAAGAGAGATATTCCAGTCTCTTCATACTGAGGAGCCCAGAATTGGACACAGCACTCCAGATGTGGCCTCATCTGGAGGACTTAGCAGAGGGGCAGGATCACCTTCCATGACTTGCTAGCAGTGCACTTCCTAATGCCCCCCAGAATACCACTGACCTTCTTGGCCACGAGGACACTGCTGCCTCATGGACAGCTTGTTGTTCACCCCCAGGTGAAGGACCCCCAGGTGCTTCTCTGCAGATCTGTTTTCCAGCAGGTCAGCCCCCAGCCTGTGCTGGTGTTTGGGGTTATTATTCCCCAGGTGCAGGACCCTGCATTTGCCCTTGTTGAATTGCAGAAGGTTCTTTGTCATCTCTCCAGTCTGTCAAGGTCCTTCTAAAGGGCTGCACAGCCTCCTGGGGCATCGGCCACTGCTCCCAGCTTTGTGTCCTCAGCGAATTTCCTGAGCAGACATCTGTCCCTTCATCCAAGTCATTGATGGAGAAGTTAAACAGTACAGGACAAGTACTGAACCTTGGGGGACACAAGTGACAGGCCAACAACTAGACCCTGCGTCACTAATTACGACCCTCTGGGATCTGATGTTCAGCCAGTTCTCAATCCACCTCACTGTCCACTCATCCAGCCCACACCTCCTGAGCTCCTCTATGAGGATATAATCGGAAAGCATGGAAAGCCTTTCCAAAGTCCAGACAGATAACATCCATCTACTGCTTTCCCCTCATCCATTCATGCAGTTATTTCATCAACTAAGATGGTTAAGCGTGATTTATTTTTGATGAATCCAGGCTGACTGCTCCTGATTACCTTCTTGTCTTCCACATGTTTAGAGATGACCTTCAGAATGAGCAATTTCTTCCCCTTTCTGGGGACTGAGGTGAGGCTGCCTGATCAGTAGTTCCCTGGGTCATCCTCCTACCATTTTTGAAGACTGGGGTGCTATTTGCTTTCTTCCAGTCCTCAGGTATCTCTCCTGATCTTCATGACCTTTTGAAGATGATAGTGAGTGACATAGCAATGAGGTCTCTCAGCTCACTCAGCACTCATGAATGAATCCCATCAGGGCCCACGCACTTGTGGATGTTAAATTTGACCAAATGGTCTCTCACCCAATTCTTCTCAGCCAAAGGGAGGTTTTCCTTTCTCCAGGTCTTCTCCCTGGTCTCCTGGGTCAGGGTTTCCTAAGTGGTAGGTTTGGCAGTAAAGAATGAAGCAAAAAAGGCATTCAGTATCATAGCCTTCTCTACGATCTTGGTTGTGGAGGCACCTGTTCCATGCAGTAGCAGACCCACATTTTCCATAGCATTTTTTTGTTACTGCTATATTTGAAGAAGCCCTTTTTGCTGTCCTTACTCAGATTTCATTCCAGCTACACCTTGGCCTTCCTCATTGCAATTCTGTGTACTCTGACTATATCCCTGTGTTCATCCTAGGTGTCCTGTCCCTGCTTCCACCTCATGTATGGGTTTTTCCAGTTCCTTTCTCATCCATGCAGGTGTTCTGTCCCTTTTGCTCACTTGCGAGCCCATGGGGATGGATATACCTTTCTTGAACCTGGAAGAAGCAATCCTCAAGTACTGACAATCTTGTTGGACTTGCTTCCCTGCAGGGCTTGTTCCCATGGCATTCTTCAATGAAGTTCCCTGAAGAGGCCAAAGTAAGTTCTCCTGCAGTCTAGGGTTACAATCTTACTTGCTGCCCTGCTTCCTCCTTGCAGGATACTGAACTCCACAATCTCATGGTCAGTGTCGCCAAGACTGCCTCCAACCGTCCTTGTTAATTAGTATAAGGTCCAACAGCACACTTTTTGTCATTGGCTCCTTCACAGCCTCTATGAGAAAGCTAACCTCAGGGGTAATGTGAAAGGAACCTCACGGATAGTTTATGCCTTGGTGTGTTGTTCCTTCAGCAGATGTCAGGGTGATTGAAGTTCCCCACAAGAGCCAGGGTTTGTGAATGTGAGGCTACTTTCAGATGTCTGTAAAAGGGCTCATCCACCTTCTCCTCAGCAGACAGCCTGTAGCAAACACAGCAGTGTCACCTTTTCTAGTCTGCCCCTTAATCCTAACACATAAAATCTCAACTTGCTCATCATCCTCCCAAAGGCAGGGCTGCAGCTGCTTCCCTGCAGTTCTGCAGTCCAGCAGGCTCTGGGCTGAGCGTGGGAGCAGCTGAGATCCCCATCCCTATTCACAGTAACTCCACTATAGCATCAATGTGAATTTTACCTTGGCAAAGGTGTCTGCACAGCTACTTGTGTATATCACCATTATGGATCATAAACATAGACCCAATTGTGCTGTTTTCTGTAAGGGTAAGTGACGGTTTTCTTGGGAGGGCATTTGCTGTTACTATTTTTGCTTGGAAAAGAGAAAGTGTATGAGGCTAATGCCTAAGCATGCCTAACTTGAAGTGCATGCCAGTGTTTAAGCACAGATTTCCCTGTTAAATGCAAGACTCAAGCACACAGAAGTTTTCTGAGCACATTTATCTTCTCTGTGTCATCCAGAAAATCCATGGGCCAAGTGGGAACTGGTCAGCGAGCTCTTAGGTCTTTATGGACCTACAGAACTCTCCCACTCTAAGTAATAGTTAAATCCTAGACTAGTTCAAGTACAGGCTTTAGAAAAACAATATTGTATGAATAATTTTGGATTACATGTAGATCATTCAAAACTTTCTATGCCCTTAAGACATGCTGTGTAATGCAGCAGCAGCAAAGGACAATAAAGTCACATTGATTTTTTTGGTGATTCAGAAAGAGCTGAGTTTCAGCATAGAAAACAATCGCTTTCCTTGTAATTGATGGGCTACTATACCAACAGAACAGACCAAGGTAGGCAGATGGCAAGATTTATCCCACTGAGGTAAAGATGAAGGCCATTTGAGATTGTTGTTTATTTCGATAAGACCAGTGCATTGATGAATTCTCAGCCTGTTTTGTTAGTATGTGTGAAAATACATAACTGTCTTCTACCTGTTAAGTCAACAGCATAGAAATTCTCATCATAGCCAATATAATGTGAAGAACAGTGTCAGGTACCTGTCTCCTAAATCACAGAATCATAGAATCAGAGAATGATAGAATGAAAGAGACCTTAAAGATCATCTTGTTCCAATCCCCCTGCAATGGTCAGGGATCTTCCACTAGACCAGGTTGCTCAGAGCTCCGTCCAATATGGCCTTGAACACTTCCAGGGATAAGGCACAGATTCTCTAGGTAACCTGTTCAAGTGTCTCACCACTCTCACAGTAAAGAATTTTTTCCTAATACCTAATCTAAACCTACTCTTCTTTCAGTGTGAAACTATTCCCCCTTGTTCTGTCACTACATGCTCTTGTGAATAAACTCTCTCCAGCCTTCTTAAAGGCTCCCTTATCTGCTGGAAGGCTACAATTAGGTCACCCTGAAGCCTCCTCTTTTCCAGGCTGGACAAATCCAATTCTCTCAGCCTTTCCTCATAGGATAGGTGCTCCATCCCCCTAATCAACATGATGGCCTTCCTCTTGACTTGCTCCAACAGGTCAATGTCCTCCTCTCTGTCTTCGGGGTGACCACTAAAATGTTCTCTTCCTGTCTAAGATGTATGCACAGTCACTCTCACCATGGCATCTGGTGACACTTGCAATACTGTGTCATCACTTAATACTCTTCTACGATCAGAGAAACTGAGACATATAAGACCCTCAGTTACAAGGAAATATCATGTACCAGGCTTAAACTTCAGCCAGCAGATTTAAATTCAGAGTTACATCCTTTGTAACCAGGTATTTGTCTCACTGGAAGAAAGCTCTTGGGAGAATGGAAATGCAGGTACTCTTTTAAAATGTTGTCTTCAGTGCCTTGCTGGCAGTAATGTAGAGAAGCAGTTATGAAACAGCTGTTTGAATCTGAAGGTGTAGGATAACACTTTACTCCAGACTTTCCCTTCCTTTCTTTCCAAAATGCCTCTTTTCCAGCTGATAGTATTTGCTTGAGTCGCAGCATCTGACTAAGGACTTTAATGGCTGAAAAATTGCCTAAGGGTCAGAAACCTCTGGCTTGGTTCATCCTTGGGTCACTGCATTGGTCTGAGACTGTGGACAGCAGCTGACCTCTCCGAACTATTTTATGGCCTGTAGTGAAATGCAACGATTGTACTTGATGCATTGTTTAGAAATGTAATTGATTTTAAAGAGCTCAGAGTCTCTTGGATGAAGCCACTAATAGCACACAAAGCTGTTATTGCCATTCTAAAACTTGCTGAAACAAAATTAATGCTATAAACAGCAAGACCCTACCCAGCAGTCTAACTAGGGTTTCTATTTTGCACATCCTGTTCAGAAAACCTACATGATAAAGTATGAAATTTATACTCTGCTCTGGTGAATTGGGCAATGTGTTGAGGGTGTACTGGCAACTAAAGGGCACACTGCCCCATATCCATATCCACACAGAAATGTATGTGTGTGTACAAGGGTGTTGCCTATTATCTAAACACACATAAGAGAGCATATGGGTGCGACAAGGTAAATGCACATATAGATTCAGTACAGTTTGAATATGAAACTTTCCACATGTATGTATGCAAAAAAAATCTTATTTGTCTTCATCAGTTTCACAAGCTTTGCTCAATATATTCTTCTGGAGGAACAGCTGAAAAATGTCTTATGTATAACTATGCTGCAATAGGCAGACATGTAAGAAAGAGGCAAACAGCAGTAAAGAACTCCAAGCAATTTGGCCAGGAAAGCATGCTGTGGTATCCCTGGCATTCTTTCAGAGAGTTTCAGAACTGGTTTAACTGGTCAGCCATCTGCACAAAACTTTAAAAACCTTTTCTGCTATCCAGTATATAATCTGTAGACCGGTTCCTTTCTGATAGAGCACAAGCTGTGACAGTCCCATATTTTATGCACAGCAAATCTGAGTTCCTGTAGATCAATCCATCTGGTATAAATTAGTGTCTCTGTGAAGAGAAGTATACGCTCTTGGGTTTTTTATTCACCACAAAGGAAAATGTAAATATACTGTTTCTCTTGATATGTTTTTATTCATCACAGAAGTGTAAATATACTCTTTCTCTTTGAAAACTGAACATGGCAAAAATACAGCAATGTAGCAAAGGGTAAGGAAAAGCACACCATTAAAAACAAATGAGTGTAAATTTTTTTTCCTTACTGTCTCATACAACTTACAACCAGAGGCCATTTCATATGTTTATAATCTCTCAACAGCACAACTGTATTCCACATATGTTGCGGCTGTTGAAAGTGCCACTGTTTTAGGGTTTTCCCCCGTTTTGCTGTATGCTATGGTTTAGCCTTACGGTTCTTCCCCTAAGTTAATGTAACGGTTTATCTCCCTGTTGGTGTACACCCCATTATGTTAATCCCTCTGTCAATCAGCCATAAACTCTTACCCCAGTTCTGGAAAGTTCTGTCTTGTTCAGTTCCCCATTGGTGCTGGCTCCCTTTCTCCTCCCTTCTCCTTCCCCTATTGGATGTAACCCTGTCCCTCCACCTTGTCTCTGCCCTTGGACCCTCGCCCTGTTGGACCCTGATGCTCTCTCCACCCCCATGTAAAACTACCTGTACGAGGTGTCCGCTGGTTCTTTGTCCCTGGATTGTTTTGGGCATGGATCCCTGTTAAACCTCGGAACGCTATACAAAGCGCGCCTCTTTGTCTCTGTGGGCTCGCTTGGACCGTGAGTGTGTGCGCGCGTGCCTGCACCTACCGAGCAGGGAGTGCTTGCTGCATGTGCCGGGGTGGTTGAACCCCTGAGAGTGGCTCCACGCGGGACGCTTCTCAGAAGGCCGCCTTGCACCTCGACCTCGTCCCCCCTCACCGTGTTCCCAACCTGAAAAGGCGCAAAGCGGCACACATATAAAATCACGGGGAGAAATTACTATAGAGAAACTCCACAGAGTTCTATGCCAGCCTACTACATGGCTTTTTGATCTGCAAATGGGGCTTTTCCCAACATCATGCAGCATGAGCCATCAGATGCAGATTTAATGGTCCAAGCTGCAGCTGTTGCCACTCACGAGAAGAGGATTTTGGCTCTGCACGTGTCACTGTACAGGATGGAGTACCCAGGTAAAGCATCACTCCCATTATGTATCTTGTGCAAGTCAGAAGAAAAATAAGCTTTTGCTGACAAATGCAGCCGTGATTTTTTTTTGCAGAATAAAGATTAGCTCACTTGGTTAAAGCATGGTGCTAGTAACGTCAAGGTTGCAGGTTCAGTATGGGTCATTACCTTACGAGTTGCGGGTGTATTCCAACTCAGAATGATCTGGGATCTCTATCAGTGAAGTGCTAAATAGTGTTTTGGCAACAACATTAAAGGACAGTTTTAAACCAGCTCTTTATCCCACAGTTTTGCTAGGTGTAGAAATAGAAAAAAATTATCTGAAGTTTTATTTTATTCATAGCTTATGGTCTCAGTCCACCAGTTTCTGAGAAGCACCATGTTGATACTGCTGGGCTAAGCTGTAGCACTTGAAACACTGTTTTACAGACTTTACTGATAAACACAAACAAGAATCCCACAATAATACTGATTTCTAATGCCAATGACAACATTCCTATTGCTAATACTAGTGCCAGCATCAGAAAGATGCTGGTCATCTCAGAAATAATTAATGCTGACAACAAATTGGTAGGAGTGCCACAGACTGCTAAGGGATGTAATTCAGGAGCCTGGGGCTGGCAAAAGGAGCAGAGACATTGCTCCTCCAGAGTGGCTGCACCAAGAGCTGCCAACACTGCCACAACACTTCAGGGAGGAATTCATGCCTTTTTCCCTTTCAGGAAATGCAATTGTCTGTTCTCAGGGAGAGTGAATATTGGACCTTGCAGAACAGCCCTCAGACTGGCCTTGGACCCCTGTGAGCCCTACGGAGCAAGGCTGGCTGAGCACACAGTGAAGCTGGAGTAAAGCAAGGGATTTGGCTCAAGAATTTCATGCTTCATGAAACACATGTGAGGAAAAAACCCTTCCATGAACATGCAGGTTTCTCCAAATTGTAAAAGACCATCTATGCTAGAAAGGCAACCGCACCCTAGGCTGGATCCAAAGCAGTGTGGCCAGCAGGGCCAGGGAAGGGATTCTGCCCCTCTGCTCCTCTCTGGTGAGACCCCACCTGCAGTGCTGCATCCAGCCCTGGGGTGTCCAGCATAAAAGATTACGGACCTGGACTGAGTCCAGAGAAGGGCCATGACGATGATCAGACGGATGGAGCACCTATATTAGGAGGACAGACTGGGAGACTTGGGATTATTTAGCCTGGAGCAAAGCAGGCTCTGGGGAGACTTTCTAACAGCCTTCCAGTACCAAAAGGGGGCTACAAGAGAGCTAGAGAGAGACATTTTACAAGGGCAGGTAGTGACACGGCAAGGGGGGGGAATGGTTTTAAATTGAAAGAAGTTAGGCTTAGATTAGTTAGCAGGAAAATACTCTTTACCGTGAGTGTGGTGAGACACTGGAACAGATTGCCTGGAGAAGTTGTGGATGCCTCATTCCTAGAAGTGTTCAAGGCCATGTTGGATCAGGTTCTGAGGAACCTGGTCTACTGAGAGCTGTCTTTGTCCATGGTTGGGGATTTGAATAAGGTGATCTTCAGGATCCCAGCCAACCCAAGCACTTCTATGCCGTTATTTTTTTGCAGATTATAAAATCAGGTAGGGTCAGAGAGAATTTCAACAAAAGTAAAAATGTGCATTGAAGAATGTAATTATATGTATGAAAATACATCTTTTTGTCCAAATGTGTCTCATAGTTAAGATTTTCTCCCCATTGCTTGTAATTACACATAACAAGTGCCTGACCTCTTAAGGAAAGCTGCATTTATAAACACTGCTCTTTGCTGAGTTTGGTTTTGCAGGTTTTTTTGTATCCATGTCTGACAGTGTTGCAATTGCAAGGCTTCTGGTGAGAGAAGCACAATACTTCTGCAATTTCACTCAGTATGGCCAGGAATGGTTTTTATATCACAGACCAGCATTTAGCTTATGCACTGCCCTTTAAATCAATGTGCTAGGTACACACATTAATAATTAATATTGAAAGGCAATATAAAAATCAGACAATGCTGCACATCTAATCCAATGCGGTTACACCAAAGCTGAATTTAGCCCACTGTATTGACTTTTACAATTAAAAACAGAGGCACAAATAACCCAGCAGCTGAGAGAAAGAAAAAAACCCAATATGTTTTCATGGAGGGAATGTACCCAACAACTGAACAACTGTGTTAAAACCTGAAATACAAACATGTATTTCTGTATAAACAAAGCGTTTGGAAAGTGCTTGTGCAATGCTATGGTAGTATTTCTCTTACAGAAATAGGTATGTTGAAGAAGAAAGGCAAAAGGCAGCTTATAGTAAAGTGGGATGAATCTCAGCAATAACCAGGTTCACTGCAGTGAAGTACACAAAGCAGTTTGGGAGCTTTGGTTTTAATAAACCCTCTGTCGTTGGAATTTTCACAAGTGCTTTTAAATTAGCTCTGCACCTTCTTTGTTGCATGAGGACAGCCTGTGTGTGCATCTATTACCAACATGATGAATGTCAAAAAAGGCAGAATGCAAATTCAAGCTGCAGCCTATTAAAAGTGGCCGTGCCAGGGGACTGTGGAGCAGCGACAGCTCCCTGCTAAGTCACTGGCGAACCCATGGTCTGTGCTCTCCACTGCACACACACCCCCCACCCCAACAAGTCCCAGAGCAAACACGCTGTTCTCTGAGAGTTTGCCCCGCCAGGCTTCACCAAGGACTTGGTTTGCCAAGTGTTGCACTTGAAGGAAGTAAGGACCCCAGCACAGCTGAGGTGTGAGATCATTTCTGGACAAGGCAGTCCAAACCCATGAGTGCTCCCCACTTGATTGGATGCATAGCCCTGGGAGAGGAAGCATATAAGAAACAGCTTGTACTGAGACAAAATCAAATCAAGTAACTAAAATCTTTCAGAACACCTTAGAATTGATGTGGGTATCTATAGCCTTGTACCCTGTAACTCTGTCATCAACACCGTGCATCACCGCTTAAGCTTCATTTTCATGCTTAATACTTGCAAGCAGGATCTGTTTTGAAACACTGACTTCCTGGGAGGCAGAAAGCTTTTCCCCAGTCAAGAAATCAAATACTCATATCCCCCAGTTATATAACAGTTTACTTCGCACAAAGTTAATAACCCCACCATGTAAATTACACCTACAAGTTTCCAAGATCTTCTTTACCCCATCTATGGGCACCAGGCAATATCTGCAACCCCAAGGAGAAAATACATTCCAGCTACTCCAAAATGTTCAGAAGTTAACTCACAAGAGTTGCTTCGTGCTGGAGCTTTTAGAGACACTAAAATGTTCACAGACAGATGAGCAGGGTTGCAGAACTGAGCAACAGCAAACATGAACTAATCACTCTTAAGACTGCACAGTAAGATGTAATTTCTTTCAAGACTGGTTTAATCAAAATAAAAGATCATCTCTGCTCCAGGCATAACACTTGATAATGATGGCATTTTGCATTTGGATCACATTAGGTGGAGGAAGGAACCGTTAAGGAATAAAAAACCGTTTCCCTATGGATATTTCACATTGGCATCTCTTCTTTTACACCTGTATTTTACAATGGTTGTGTTTCACAGGTGTCTTTTCTGAGAAAGGAAATGGCATTGGACAAACACAGTCTGAAGCATCCAGGGGAACCCTGGTACTTAAAATTTCAGATTTTGTGCCCCTGTTTTATGATTCAGTAATTCCCAGGAAACAGGTTAGTGGTGCCTTACCTTGTGGCACAGAAGCACTGTTGTCTCATGCTCAGTGACAGCTGTGAAAGTAAAATTCGCATCTCTTTCGTTAACACAGCCAAGAGGAATTGGGTACAAAAGGATAAAGGCATGCTTAGCCTCTTACTGCAGGCTAATATGTCATTGCTGTTTGCCTATACCTTCATAAAATATGTATATATATATATATATACACTTTCCTACCTTCATAAAATATCATCACACACATTTATATATCCAGCTCCAGCAAAAGTTTCTGAACATTTGTCGTGCTGGGCGTTGCTCCTCTGCAGGTGGTAGTAGGAAGTGAAATAAAGGAGTGCTGACGCCTGGATGACATAAAGAGGCCAGAAGTAACAGCTGGAGGCAGCTGAGAAGGGATAGTGAGCAGAGGATGAGATCTGCCTTCTAAACAAGCGTTGCTTTCTCTATACCCAATGAAACTTTGGTATTTTCCTTGCTCAGAAATGAGTACTGGGTTTTGGGTGGAGCATGGTGGTGCTGTGGGTGGTTGGACTAGCACAGGTTTTCCCATCTTTGGCCTGTCCTAAGTGACATGGAGGATGAGAGCATTCATGGTGAGAAAAGAGCAAATTCAGAAGAGATCGGTTCACCCATGCATGCCTGCAAGGCCTAGGCTTCAATTTACCCATCTGTGTGGGTGCTCCTGGGGTAGAGGAATGCTGTATTTTTTAATCTGCAATAATTGTATTTCCACCCCAATCTGCACACTTTTCAGCATCAATTTGGCTGTAAAAGCAAAGACACTGTCTGGCCCTGCTCTATTCCCACGACCTCTCTGCAATTTAAGGACTCTGCTGTGTGGCTTCTTATGCAGTCCTTTGCTGGACCCACCAGCTGCAGCAGGAGGTCCAGGACAGGGATAGTCTGTGTGGTCTCACCAGATCCACCATCATGGCATGATGCTGGGGCTGGTAGAGGAAGGAGGGAAAGAATGACCCAAGGGCCTCTTGACACAAGCATGTTCAAGCAGCAGCTAGGCAACAAAGTTCTGTGTTGCTGGACAACCATGGAAAGCATTTTATGTATTGTCTATATTAAAATTGTATCTATATGAAAATATATGTAATATATTTTCCCAAACTAAAACCTGATTTTATGACTTCTGCAGCTCCACATTGCCACAATTTTCCTCAAAGGGCTGGTGGGGGGCTGTGTTTTGGTTTTTATATTGAACACAGATTGTTACTATAGAAATGCTTTTATTCATACGGAAGCTGGGGGTGCATGGGAGGTTGGGAGGAGGTACAGCTGGGATAAGTGACCTAAGTGATCAAAGGGATAGTGCAGACCATATGGCATCATGCTCAGAATATAAAGTGGGGAGAAGAAGAAGAAAGGAGGTGTCTTTTGGGGTGTTAGTGTTTGTCTTCCCAAGTGACCGTTACATGCAATGGGGCCCTGCTGTCCTGGAGATGGCTGAACACCTGCCCATGGGCAGCAGTGAATCAACTCCTTGTTTCACTTTGCTTATGTATGCAGCTTTTGCTTTCCCCATTAAACTGTCTTTATCTCAACCCATGAGTTCAGCTTTCTCATTCTCTCCCCAAACCTGCTGGTGGGGGAGTGGGAAGGGGGCTGTGTGGGGCTTGGCCGCTCCCTGGGGTTCAACCATGATACTGGGCCAAGGAGAAGGCCGGATACCCAGCCTCTTCCAGGGGCCTCCCCCAGTGCCATACCCTGGACCATCAGCTGCTCAGCCATTCCACTGAATTTTGGGCAAGCTTCCCAAAGCAGAGACACAGGCTTCCCACTGCAGACAGTGACAGAGGTTTTCACTGACAAGTTTGTTGTGTTCAGTCATTGTTTCCATTGATGCTCTCATAGATCCTAAGTTACTGTATTTTTGTCCTGTCAAGTGCAATGACCTGTATTAACCTTTTTAATGCAAAGCAATCATCTACTTATTTCCCTCTGCACATGCTGCTTTCAACAACAGATTGATAATGAGAACACATAGACAGACAGAAACCACATGATTAGGCCTTCATCTCAGAGGACATTGTAGCATCTGTCCTGATTTTCTTCCCTTTATGTCTTAAGCATTGCCTTTCTCAAGGATAAAGAAAAAGGAAAGGAGAAGCAGGGGAAAAGCCACTCTGCCTGACATTTGGTCCATTGCAGAGTTTTTATGCTTAAACTCAGCTATAGTACTAATTTCTGGTACTCACACACAAGGCTACACTCACAGATAATTGCTTGTCTTAGCTACTACTTCTTAATGATCTCCCCAAGTGTCATAGCATGGGGATGTGGTGCCTGGCATCTGTTGGTTGCATGTGCTTGAGCACACACACTTCGGGAGTCATATTTTAAATACGGTTCCATAAAAGGGAAAGAAAAATTCCTGACGTGGCAACAAAGCCTCAGAAGGAAATTATTTGGTGGCAGAGGGAAGGTTAATGAAATGTGTAAGGCAACAGAAAGAATTTCCTTTTTTTTCTCCAGTGCTAATTGGGCATTTGATAACTGACATTAAGTCAGAATCATAGTGCTGAAGCAGAGTGGTCTGGAGAACGAAATACAACACAAGCCAACCCCCTGTTTGCTATTGGGGTAGAACACGGATTTGTTACAAGATTTCTCTCTGCAGCACTGCTCCCTTTGGTCACAGTTTGCCTAATTCAGCACTTTTTGTTAGTGGAAAACCGGTCTCATATCTCATTGTTGCTATTTTAATGCACAAAGCAGTGAGGGTAAAGAAAGCACACCTACAGCTACACAGTCAGGCATGGTGACTTCCCCAGGAGTGATGCATGGCCCAGTGACCCTTGCCGCTCATGGCTCATATCTCCAGCAGCATCTACTAATCCCAAGGGCAAGTGCTTGCCAGGGAATGACACTGCACTAAATGTTCAGGGATGGGCCAGTCTGTGCCAGGGTAGAGGAGCTGCTGCCTCCCCAGTGCGAGAAATGCAAGACATTTCTTACTGCTCATTGCTGGAGACCTGCCATAGGTCTGTGCGTGTACTGACAAACAGCAGCACCTGCAGCTTAGAAACTTACTCAAAAATGTAAGGTGAGAGCTTATGTTTTCTGGTACTTCTATGTTCCCTGAAGGCAAGGAAAACACCTAAAAACTAAATATACATCTCAGTAAGAGGGAAGAGTTAAGAAATACATAGCCATGTTTGATGGGAATATATACTGCCACCTGTTACCAAAGTTTCATCATACCAGGAAAAAAAGGAGGTAGAAGAACATACCAGAGAACACCTTCAGTCTGGAAGGACATAAATCACACAGCTAAGTGGTTCACAAATACCACCTTTCTTTAATGCTGTTGACAAGAAATCCAGAACTTAACTAAAATATGTGTTACTCAAAAATAACTCATGAAGTAATTTCTGCAAATTATCTTTTTTCTCACAAAGAGTTTCTAAGAACTGGTGTTCAAAATTGTTTTGCTGTATTTCACCCAGCTAATGAGCCCAAATCACTGCTTTGGTCATGGCAATGTTTAGACTTAGATTGCTGTAGGAAATTCATCCATTTAAAAATGGCAAAAATAGTTTCCCAACACTGTTGCAAATTACTGACATAACCCCTGCACATCTGCAGTGCAGAGCATAACCTCCATTTTCAGAGCCAAACAGTGCTGCTCAGAAGCAGCACTGGTAGCTCATCTCAAAGCCCCACAGCCTGGGTGTTGCTGACCCCACCTTGGGGACCTCCACTGGATGAACCAGTGGGACTGTTGGAGCTGGGTGGAGGGAGGATGGTATTTCCAGTGCAACGCCTGAGGGGCTGTGAGCTGTCCAGCTGACTCCCTGTGCAGATACCACAAAGCTTACCAGATGGTCACAGAAAGGAGGGATAGTACACACCTCTCCTCCTTGTTGCCAAACAACAGCAAAGTCCAAAGTGCAGATGCTCAGCTCAGGGGACACTTGCTAGACTCATGATTTGAAGCTGTAGGGTGTATTGAGGCCCCAAGACTGAGAAACAGTGAAATACTGCTAATATCTACCTGAGTTCAGATTACCAGAGAGCCAAATACAGAGTGGGATGATTCACATCTGGAGAGACCCACACCTGCCAATAACACATGGACTCCAATACTTCTGGCAGTAATTTCATTCTCCATGTTTTATATAAGACCGTGATGAAAGCCTTATGAAAAATAACTGAAAACAATTGATAATGATAAGAAAGAATCAAACAGGCTGAAAAGAGAGGGTAGATTTTTTGCTGCTTCTGTCATATGCTTATATGAAGAATAGTATAATTTAAATTGTGAAACCATTTCTTAAGCACAGTTTATCTCATAAAACTCATTATGCAGCTTTAGTTTAAAAAGGAGAATATTTTAATTGTGGTGACCTTCTTTAGAACTTCTTTGAAAATTACTGGGAAAAGGCATTATCCAGGAGCTACATATTCCTTCACCATTAAAGGGAAGAGCTTCACAGGATCCAAAACAATAACTGAATTACATTGTGAACAAAGATAAAAACTACCATTAGAGCAAAACATTTAATTTAAAAAGTCATGAGTTTTGGCAATGTTATAAGCTTTCATTATTTAGGTCACATGCCAGCTTCTCATCAAATAGAATTATAAAGAAACTTCTCTGAAAAGGTTAATTTATGATTGCCCATTTCAGAACCTTTTCATGTGTGTCTCAAAGCTTCTTCATTCATTACTGAACACTGGATTAGATCAGCAACTCATCTGCTATCACAATTTTCAAGCTCCTCTTCCAAACAAGTATAATAAAAAGGAATGCAAAACAAGCTTAGATTCTGCTTAAAGAAACTGATTTCTTGGACATACTAGTAACTATATACTCAGCCAATAAATTCTCCTTCTTTGCCATGAAAATTTGTCCATCCCAGCATGCAGTTCCCTAACAAGGAGATTATTTTTAAGATATTAGTCAACACTAAAACATCCATTTCAGCTGAAGCTTTAGTAGCTTCACTAGGTAGTCAAGTAGTAACCCATGTTATTAGCAATGTAGTTGTTACAAGATGCTTGCCTTGGCCGTGAGCCTGACAGGGAATGTGTGAGAGTATTTGTTGTTACATCCATTTCTAGCTATGAAGGAATTTGAAAAATGTGCATTAACAAAAATCACACTTCCCTCAATCCTTGAGAATTTAACATTACCAATCCTAATGGCAAAAATAGGTAACAGTCAGATTAGTTAATAAAAACAGAATGCTATGATTAATGTATCCGATGACACAGAAATACTGAAACTGAATATATGGTCCTCTGTACAAAATCTCTGTATAAAGCCTTATTTCACAAAAATTTCTCAGTGCTTCATTCAATTTTTGTACCATACAAAGGATGTATGTCAAATATTTAGAATATCTTTTAACTTCTGTAGAATGCTATTTTTGTACAGGCATAATTATAATGAAATATTTTTGCTTACTTATTTTACTACATACTAAACATAGCTGGTTTTGAATGTTACAAAGTAAACCACCCCAAAAGTCCATTTAAAGACATTAATGCTACAATAAAAACATAAAACTTCTCTCAGTTCATATTTTTCTTGGCCTGAAGTATTCATATCTCAGCTTCAACTGGCAAATGAGTCACCTCTTGTTTTAGGTGACTGTCTCCTATTTCTTTGATTTATTTATTTGGATAAAAAATCTTCACTGATAAGAAGTTGACTCTCAGGGCAGAGCTAAACTACACATCTGAAATGAAAACTGCGTATCTGAGATTTTGGCTATTAAGACAATGTACCTCTGGATTTGCACCTGTGATGCTCAAAACAGAAAGGTATGCAGAGGAGAAAACTTAAGGAATGGGTCACTGTAAGTGCCAGGGGCTTGTGGATATGTTGAAATGACTCAGAGAGAAGGCTGCCAGGCAGAACTGTGACATTGCTGCAGCCAGCTGCTTCCAGCAGGCTCACAAGCTTTCAGGGAGACCTTCACAGAAGCTGGTGCAAATGTTTGCCCAGGTGCAGCAGCCAGAGAGCAATGCAAAGCTGGAGCCACAGAGGCTTACTGCATTGCATTGCTGTCCTGTTACACTGCTGCTGTGCTGCTGGGCTGCAAAGACAAATTTGAAAACCAGGGGATGGACTTACAGTTTGTGTGGAGGTCTCTGGTGAGGTTCAGTAGATCAGGACATACTTTTGTCCTTTAGACCTTTTTGTCTTTTGTACAAAAATAACTTCAATCTCAAAGAAATGCCCCAAATCAAAAAACAAAAACCCACCACCCCAATATCTGAAAAGTGTTTTCCATATAGTTCCTGCCTGCCTAAAATAAATGCCCGAGAACTAACCTATATAATTCCACCTTTTGGCATCTCAGGCTTGTTACATCCCATACATTTATCCGAATTTACTTACGGCTTGCAGTAAGCCAGTATTTGTCTGGTATGTTAATTTAGAGAATGGAGTGAGAATGACCTGATGCTAAACATGAGTTCTACTAATGTATTTTCCAGTGAACAAGTTAATCTGCATGTACATCTAGAGTGTGACAGTCAGTAATCTGCCAGAGCAGTACAAACCAGCCCCTTTAAAGGAGACGTCCTGTACCAAGCATGTGCAGAGAAGTGATTCTGCACAGACCTATGAAGAGAACAGTAACTGCCATAACGTTCTACAGTGACTTCTCACCCATCAGGCACCATGAAAATGGAGCCGGTCATAAAAGACATTCCAGCCTATCTTCTAGCAAAGCTTGTGAATGGGTTCTTGGTAAGAAATGTGAAAATGCAGAAGCTGATGGCAAGGTGACTCAAGCAGAAAGAGTGGATTATAATGCTACTGATATTCATACCCCTGCTTATAAATTAAGTTTTACAAGGTTTGCACATAGCTGCACTAATATCATTAAAAAATCCACATATTGCCTGTAATACAGTACTGCCTCTTTCAGCAGACAGTAAAACTGGAGCCTTGTTTCAGGTGTACATAATTTTCTCTATGGGCATAGTTTGTCTGAAACCCTGTAAATAACCAAATTTTTGTCTATCTGGTTTTTGTTACAGGATTAAAAATAAATAATCCAAGGGTTTGGTGGGGTTTTTTGGTTGGTTTGTTTGGGATTTTTTTGGGACAGGAGTACTGCATTATGAACTTTTGCATTTGCAAAGACTATGTTACAGACAAACAGTTTGAATTTTGACAACAGATTATGTTTCACAGATGATTTTGGAACACAGCATGAAGAAACACTATCCATTTAGAGATTAATAGAAAAGTGGGGAGAAATTTACTTCTAGATAATTGTTCCATTTAGATGCTAAACTTTACAGCAAAATACACAATAGATAGTCATAATTTGATCCTAAAGACTAGAAAAAATTCTGCATTATGTTTATTCATCTGCTGAAAGTGTTTCAGAATGATAAAAACATTCATTTTATCAAATGTGAACATGCCTGAATACAAAGCATCCTTTCACAAGACAATTATGCCTACATCCTGATGCTGAAAGGCTACGCATACCTATCAGCTATTATATGTTACTTCTGAATACCAGGTCAATTAGAAAAATCTGACTTTACATGCATTCACATATATAATTAATTCACTCCTTGAAGAAAAAGTTGGGGCCCAAAGCTTGCTTCAGCAAACTGATTTGTTCTACAGTTAAGAAAGTATTTGTCTGGGAACACCTTATAGTTAAGTAGGGAATTGGAAAGTGATTTCACTCCATATATTCAATCTCAGGCCTGATTGCACTTTATGAACTGAGTTAGCAATTAAGCAGGTTAATCTTGCTCTATTCTCTCATATTTTTTATTTTGCAGAAAAAGATACTGACACTTCTATGTCTCAAGCTTCCCAGCAGGTAGCATTTATTTCAACAATGTTGAGAAACATTAGTGTTTGTGTATGATCTTTCAAGACCTTTGCACCATTCATATCCATCAAAGTACCATTTTAAATAGTAATATGAAAATTACAACGACTGATCATTCATTTTAAGAGCAGAAACTATACTTTGGTAAAGATGTATTTTGGAACCAATAGCAGGGGAAATTAAGAAATCACCTAAGAATTGATAACATATTAAATATGTGCATTCATCACATTGCACTCAACATGGGAGGGGTATCTGACAGACCATCCTGTTTGTTCCTGTATCACCTGTTGTATGCAACACCCAGGGCACACGCAGTCTGAATTCTGTCAGTCTACAATAGATGAAATTCCCTCACCAAAGCAAATGGATCAGGCTGTGATCACTTTCCTTCCCCTAGAAGCACCAAGTATCCCTTTTCTGTGGCTGTGGTACATGGCTTTTCCTGCACATAGCAGACTGCAACCCCACAGGCTCCACCAACAGCATATTCTTTCAGCTGTGGATACTTCTCATTTCTCTTCTCCCAGCACACCCCACTGCGAAGCCTGGGATTGCTGGGATATCTACAACTGTTACCTTGGAATATTTCAATGTCTGTGCAAACCTTCACTGCATCAGGTGGCATGTTCCCACTTTCCTCCTAAACCCTGTAGAATAAACACCTTGCTTTGAAATGGAAAATGCTGCACTAGTTGTAAAGACACTGTACTGGGCAATGGCTGGGTTAAGAATTGGAACTGGTAGGAAATACTGCCCTGTGTTTACCTGGAAGAGAGCTCAACAGACTTTTAATTACAGCTGTGGATCGGCTTGTGGGCTTCGGGGTGCCCAGCTGGTACCTATGTGTTTCTCCCAGATGAAAGAATCAGTAAAATTGTACACTCTGCAAACTTTACTCCTTGAGTCTTGCCATGAATTTTACTTTAACTGTGATCTTGCCAAATGCAAAACTGCACTAATGCTAAAAACATGTTGCAAGAGGTGAGCACTGCTCTACACATCTTCTGGACAGAACACAAAGCCCTTTCTGAGATGATCCTGCTTGTCCCTAGCAGAAGAAGTTCCCTAATTTGTGAATTTTACGGACAAAGGGACATTTTCCTATACCAACCTTATTATGGCAGGCTCTTTCCTCCCACCCTTTATGAGATTGCTGCCAATGGGCCAGCAGTGATGTTCACTGCCACAGCTCACAGCCACAGTCACTCACGTATTTTCCCAGACTGAATTTTCAAAACATGTCCCTGAAGGGGATGTCTTTGAATAGCTTAGTCAGAATTGTATTTAGCAATTCACTTTTGACCCTGGAACATGGAGGACTTGAGTCAGCAAGGCTGCAATGACTGTTCCTACAGACTTCACTCAAAGAAAAGTCTTGGATAGTGTGATGTTTGAGATAGTTACTTAATCATGTCATTAGAACATCTCCCCTTATTTACCAGTGAACAGCTTAGCAAAGACCACAGCTGATGTAGCAGTTGCCTTATTTGCTTTCTCTAAAGTTAAAACAGAAATTTAGGTTTTTGTTTCCTGCTTCAGATATAGCAGCATTTTGGAAAAGCTGTTCCTTCCCTGGCAGAAGAACAGTACATCATTAGAGTAATATCTTTTCCTCAGAGGTTTCTGTTACACCTAATTGAAAGTTGAATTTTTACAGATAAATTATGTTTCTGGAAAAAGAGGTGGAGGGCCTTTGATGCTGGGGACTTTTCTGTTGTTATTCCCCACAATACCGTAATGAGAAGGTCACTGTAGCTAAATCCAACAACTACAGCCAGGCACAAGCTGTTCTTTTTTCCTTTTGCTGTGCTGCCCCTTGTATTTTGAGCTACACTACTGCCCAGCACTGCAGTGCATATTCCCACACAACAGATACCAGCTCCTGAGTCACTGGGAAATTAAAAACCAAGCTGTGACTCAGCAAAATGCCAGTCAAACCGGAAAATGATACAATATGCAACACAGAGTAAACCACAAGTAACTCAAAACCTAAAGGACAATAAACACTGAAGAAAATCACTACTTTCCTACAGAACAGTATTCTTCATTAGAATGGCATCATCCATCACCAGTTGTTACAGCAGTTAAAATAAAAAGAAGCTACAAACACGTCAGTATCTCAAATGCTACTGTTTCTTTCTTTCTTCCTATATGCACAACAAATTTAAAATAGACAACTCTATAGTGCATGATTTTACAACACCTTGTGCCTGCCAGCCCAAGATTTCACTCTAAAAGCTTCTTAACATGCAGGTTTCAGTTAAGTCTGGCTTTGGTCAGCCTGTCAACTACCTTATGAAATTCCCAAGTTGGATACTTTAGTCTTTTCCTGATTTCAGACAGCTTCCAAGTAGTGAGAGAGTTTTAACCTTCCCCATATCTGGCCACCTTGGCAAAGCAGGAGAGACCAACAAAAGAGGGGACTCATGCATTGTGCATGGTTTACCTTTCCTCTTACAGGTTGGTTAAGAAGCCTCAGCCCATAGTGAGCGTTGGAGGGAGCAAAGAGGACATAGTCATTATTGCACTGATTAATTTCTGAGGACCTTGAAGAAGCCAAAGGGGTTTCCAAACACACTGGGAGGGTGCCTGGTCAGACCAGCCTGCTATTTCCAGCCATCAGCTTCTTCCACAGATTCATCTTTTGAAAAACAGTACAGACCTCACCCTGCGTAGCAAAACGTGAACTTACTCCTACGCACCATCTCCTTAGTCTTGGTGGAGAGCAAATCTCAAAATGTCAGCTCCTGCAAGTTACACTGACCTATATCAACTGAGAATCTGCCTTCTAAAGGCTCTCAAGAGGACATTAAACAGATTTGAGTGTGACATTCTCCATCACAGCTGCCTGTTCAAGGAGAGCTGTAGTGTAAAGTGTGAATGGGGAAGTTTGTGAAAGGTTGCAAACACTTAGTGCTTCAGTGTCTAAATACCATCTTTCAGAATATTTCTATTTCAGCAGTACTCAAGCCTGAAATGGGAGCACACTGTGAGACAGTCATTTCCCACCCAGGTACAGAGTAGTCTGCGACACTGGGCACAAAACCCTTGCTTTTGTTGACTTTCTTTTTAGCTGTTACTTTTTCCTTAGAGTTTTGGGTAATGAACTCAAAGATGAGGGAAACACCCTACCCCATCCAGAAGGAGTAAAACAAAAATCTTGGGGAAAGCATTTACAGGACTGTTCCTTTAGTTTTTGACATAAGTTTCCAAAATGAGTCGCATCTCAGTCCTTTTCCATGATCCATCTTGGTGACACATAGCTTCCACCAGCCTCCGTTTTGTGCTACCAGTGGCCACAGCCAGATAGCCAAGCCAACAGCTATTGCTGAAAGCCACAACTGGGCTCCAGTCCCCACCACCCAGCTTAGTCTCCTAGGAATCAGCTCTTCAGAGTTTGCCAGACTGTCACACTTTGGCCCTGCCCACATGCAGAACAGCTGCATTCTTTGGATCATGCTCAGAAGCATTAAAAAAGGACTCTGTTGCTGTGGTTTCCTTATAAAGTATACTTCTTGTCAGGAGCTGATGCAGGCAATGACATTTACTGTAGCAACTCTCACAATTCCATCTGCCAAACATCACCAGGAGTTTCTCTATAGCTTCTCCAAAGCACAGGTAGCAGGACTAAGCTATGCCTGCATCTCTAATTCCTCCTGAGTAATGGGATGGGGAAAAGGAAAAGAAACATTCCCTCCCTCCCCATCTTTGTACTGGGTCCCTGCCTGCCTCTAGCTCAGTAACAGCCAAGTGGCACTCAGCTGCTTCTTGGTGTGCCCACAGCACAACTGCTATTTTACAAGCATGGGAGATGGATCTAAATCAAAGCACCCAAACCCAGAGCTGAATCTCCCAGGACCATGGAGCATACTGGTCTGGGGGCTTTCTTTCACGTGCTACAATGGTTGAAGACGCTCTGCTGCCAGCTAAGACAACAAAAGTTTGCTAGACCCACTCTGCTTCTGAAATCAGCTAATTTCTCCTCCTTGACTAGAGAAATGAAGGAGACTACACAATTTTTAGAGAGAGAAAAAGGGAATTTCAGTGCCTCAGGCAGCATTGCTAAAGCAGATGGTGAGATCTGCTGTGGGGAGAGATAACCACAAGGAGTATATAATAGCAAACCATGAGCTCTGACTATTATCAAATAACTACTGAAGTAGAAGGATCTGTTTGAAATCCAGTGACATCCTGACTAAGGCTGAAATTTATGAAAGCAATGCTTTGTCAATGCATCCATAAGGAACATAGATACAGCAACAATCGGAGAAAAAAAGGAGTTGGCTGTGTAGATTCAGTGGGCTACATTTAAAAGGATTTTTGGTGTCAGATTCCAACAACCAGTTAAAAAAGCTGGAGACCTATTACCTCAACAGCTTGTGTGAAATTAGCCTGGATAATGGCCACTTATGCTAATATATGCACAATGCCCTTGTAAGATGTAGAATGCCCACCCAAACCCACCTGGATACCCGAGTGGGGGAGCAGCAGCAGCAGGTGCTTTTCTCTTTAAGACTCAAAGGCTCAGAGCATTAGCAGCTAAGCTTTGCCCGGGGCCTCATTTACATAAAGAGTGAGGGTGGTTTTTATGGGAATCGTGCCCTCTGTTGATGCAGGTGAAACATTTTATCAAGATGCTGCTGCTGGCTGAGGCGTGGCTGCTTCAGTAAGGCATAATCATAGTTAGGAAAGGATTGGTTTTGGTTTTTTGGGTAGGTTTTTAATTATTTTTCTCAAATAACCCCATAAGAGACATCTCCTGACAAAGTCTACATAGAAATGCACTAATCTCGAAAAGTTTTTCTGATCACTCCTTTTGAATTTACCTCCTGGGATGAGCATGAGAAGATCAGGCCCAGGTGTCCACCTCTCTCTGGTGACTATACACCTGAGATAAGAACAGCAGTGTCTTGAGCAAACAGGAGTGGACAAAGCCATGCACTGCCATATGTGTGAGTTGCTCCATTAGCAGGATTTCAGTGTCTGAGTTCACCAACAGAGCAAGAATGAGAAGACTAACAACAAATTAGATGTATAGAATAAACTAAGGCTTCACAAAGTATCTGTATTTCCTCATTTGTTCCTTCAGACATCTCACAAATATTGTCTCCAAAAAAAAAAAATCACAGGAGGCAACAAAACTGTTCAAATGTAGTATGACATATTTGGCATACAGAATATGTTGATACAGCACTACAGAATGCACATTAATTTTCCTTTAAGAGTGTTCTTTAAGCAAGGTTCTCTAAGCAAGTGTTTTATCTCCCTGGTGTGTAAGACTATATTGCCTTGACAGAGGTTGGATGTACCATTAAACCACTGGGGCAGCCCCTCCAAGAATTCTTTTTGGCCTTCTGCCCTATAGTCTTTTCTAACAAGACCCAGGTGTGTGTTCATTAGGGAGATTTCTAATAGCATTCACCCCAAGCCTTGCTAAAATCTCACTGCTTTGTGGGTTTTTTGGATCCCTTTATTCTACTTTCCACTATATTCTTTTTCATGCTTGTCACAGTTGCTGGAGCTGTAAGTCACCCTTCCCAGCAACGAGCCATAGATCCGTTATTTAATATCCTGTGAGAAGGATATTTTCTATTTTAATTTTTTTTAAAAAGTCATTACAAGTGGTGATTTCAAGTATTGGTTGCGAGTTCCAAGCAGATTGGCTGCAGGGTATGTGCGTAGACACAAACTTGGATGGAAGCAAGTCTGAGGAGTTCTGTAAAAACTTGCTATTTCAGTCTCAGAAGTGAATATGTTATCAGAGATCAAGACTTAAAGCTTGGGTAACAGCTAGTGTCATTCAGACTTACAAACTTAAATCCAAGAATTCTGGCATCTTCCCAATAACAATACTGGCTGATTCTCAACAGAAATAGAAAAATCTCAGAAGGATCCAGGAAGCTTTGGAAATGTTAATTAAGTGTTGAAGTTAAGATTTTAAGTCAATGCACTTAGCCTGACCCCCGTTTGCATTGCTGCCTTTGCCTAGCAGGAGACAGCCATCTGCCATGCAGCTGCACTGGCTTTCCCAAGCCTCACCATTTCTCCATAGGGAGACAATATTCATCACCTATTGCCCACATGAACTGTCCCTGAAAGGGACACAGAAGGCGAACAACTCCCCCTCCTTCATTTCTAGTCCTGGGTGACTGGGACTGCTGTCACATAGCCCAGAGACAAGTCCTGTTCACCCTGCTCAGGCAAGAGTCACTGACATGGAGGGAGTTGCCAGGCTCAGGTCGTATTCCTGCAAATTTACCATAGATCAAAGGGAAAATGAATACTGATTTTCAACCCTTAGAGACTGCAATGCATACTGTATGACCTTTCAGTACTCCTAGGGGACCTGTAAGAAAGATGGGCCCAAACTTTTTAGGAGGGTCTGTTGTGACAGAACAAGGGATCATGGTTTTAAAATGAAGGAGGTTCCATTTAGATAAAACATACGAAATTTTTTACAATTAGGGTGGTGAAACACTGGCACAGGTTGCCCAGAGAGGTGGTAGATACCCCATGCCTGGAAGTGTTCCAGGCCAGGTTGGTTGGGGCTCTAAGCAACCTGGTCTAGTGGAAGGCAGGGAGGTCGGACTGGATGGTTTTTAAAGATCCATTCCAACCCAGACCATTCCGTGGTTCTGTGATTACAGACAGAAATGTACACTGTGATGAGAGCTTCACTTGACACAAAAAATTAAATTCAAATGGAAAAGGATCCTAAAAGTTCACCCTTGCAGTGAGACCCTGCAGTACCATTGACAGCCCCATTGGGAAGGGATTATCTCTCTCAAACTAGCTCAAACATCCAGGTGTTTTTGGAGGTGGCGCAGGAGCACAGCAGCAAGGGGTTTGCTCATAGAAGACAATTTCTTTGTTGTTTTGTTCAGCTTGTCAAGGTTGTGTATTTTTATTTAAAAATGAATATAATCAAATAGTATATTCACCACCAACTGTTATTACAGAGCTCACTCACATTTGTTTAGGATGGATAATTATACCATGCTATGTTGTGCATCATTAAACATATCCTCACTCATTTTCATCACCTCACAAACACACATACTGCTTTATTTACAAGAGTTTGACATAAGAATAATCTATAAGGAGAGAGTGTTCTAGAGAAATAACAGGCTTCCCTTATGCCTTTCCCTGAGAGGAGTCTGATCAAATACGCTTTCCTATGTTCTGTATTAACTGGCTAATTTCTTTTTTACCCTGAGTAGTAAAATAATCTCTGTGAGTCTAAAAATCTCATCACATAATTTGTCATAATTTATCAATTTACCTTGCATTAGTTCCATAGACTGGAAGAAAAACCTGGAGGTTTCTAATCCAACTCCCTGCTTGAAACAGAGTTGACACCAAAACCCAGACAGGTTTTATATATCTCTGAGGACAGAGACCCCAGAGCATCCCCCAACAGCCTGTTCAGTGTAATGACAGTCACAATGAGGACCCTTTCCTAATACCTGATCAGAATTTCCCTTGGTGCAAATTGTGTCCGTTTAACTTTGTATCTTAGAAATGACTCTGTCTCCATGTCCTCTATACCCCTATGAGGTACCTAGGAACAGCAACTAGATACCTGCAACTACATCCCTTTTTAGGCTTTTTACCTCCCAGCTGAACTTGGTTCACCTCCCATGAAAGGCAAATTCGGATGTGTTATGCCACTCCTGGGCCCTTGCAGTGTTCACTCAGGCAAAGCGCTCACTGAGCTGAGAAGAAGCACATTTTCGTTCACCTAAACCAGCATTTTCAAGCTCAACTGCTGATTACGGCTATCAAGAAGTCTGATTTTAAACATCAACTATTTTCCTCAATAGCCATGATTCCTATTCTGGCCCCACATCAGGAGAAGCAAAACAAGCAGAGCACAAACCACTGTGATTTGTGCTGCTTCCAGCTCAGCCAAACCCAGTAAACAGTTTCTCTGGGGACAGGACTAGCCCGTGAGAATTCCGGGCCAAGGAGATGTGGCTGTGGATGGAAAAACAGGAGTCTTCCATGGTATGGGATTTTCAGAATAGCTTGTGTTTTTCTACACCAGTACTGCTTTAGTCCTCCTTTTGTTTGCCTCAGAGTAGGAAAACACACTGAGAAAACAACCCTGGGCACTTAATTTATAAGTATTTTGGAGAAAGGACTGCCTTCCTTGCACTTTCCATACAGTACCAAGCAAGCTATCAGATCTTAAACAAGGAACTCATAAACAGGTAGTTGTGTTAGTAGACACATAAGAAAATATTACATATATAAAAAAGCCTCAAATTTGTCTTGCACTCAGAGCCATCAATGGCTCAGCACTCTTCTCAAAAGGAATCCTGTTAATTTTAACTTTGGGTTATGAACACGGGCCTCTTCCCTGTTTAACTTAGAACAGATGAGGCCTCTCTGCATCAGCTGTTCATGCTGCTGCCTGTGTTGTAAATGCCAGGGTGATCAGATTTCTCCTGCTTTTTTAGACATTTCCACTGTGATTTCCTAAAATAATTAAAAGGTTTAAAAACTGCCTAATAGTATTACAAGCGGTCACCATTTTTAAAAGGAGATTAAAAAGCTGACTAAACCGTTTTTGGGACAGCTCTGATCCAAGCAGTTCTATTTGCATTCTCTGTAGCCTTTACTGATCATGCAAGTGGGCGAGTGCATTGAGAATCACTGGATACAGGGAGCCCTCTCCTCCTCCCCCTGTTGGCACATGGCTTCATGTGCCAACACACTCCTGGGAGGCATGAGGAATAGCCATATTCCCCTGTTGCACCTGCAGCATGGGCTTCCCAAACTCACACTCCTATATAATTAGTCATATTATTCTTCGTGAAGGAAATCATCTGTTAGAATGACAATAATATGACTATGTCTTCTTCAGTATGTGATAGGCAAAATTAAGTACCAGCAGGCTGCTCGAAATGGGCATTATTTCAACTCAGCTCCTCAGTAACTCTTTGTTTTATTGAGGGTTTTTTTAAAGCACAGATGAGTGCTAATTTTGTCCACAACACAAGAGTGCAGCACAGACAACGTTGTAGGTAACCACAGTGTGCCCTTGTACCAGGAAGGCCGGTGGTGTGCTGGGGTGCATCAGGAAGAGCATTGCCAGCAGGTCAGGGGAGGTGATCCTGCCCCTCTACTCAGCCCTGGTGAGGCCTTGCCTGGAGTGCTGTGTCCAGTTCTGGGCTCCTCAGGACAAGAGAGACATGGAGCTCCTGGAGCAGGAGAGTGACAGAGATGACTAAAGAACTGGAGCATCTCTCTTACAAGAAAAGGGTGAGGGAATTGGGCCTGGTCAGCCTGGAGAAGAGACAACTGAGAGGGGACCTCATCAATGTCTGTGTCTGAAGGGAGCATACCAAGAGGATGGACCAGGCTCTTCTCAGTGGTGATGAGCAATAATAGGACAAGAGGCAATGGGCAGAAACTGATGCACAGGAAGTTCCACCTGAACATGAGGAAGAACTTCTTTACCGGGCAGGTGACTGAGCACTTGCACAGATTGCCCAGACAAGCTATGAAGTCTCCCTCATTGGGGATATTCCAGAACTGTCTGAACACAGTCGTGTACCATGTGCTCTGGGATGGCCCTGCTTAAGCAGGGAGATCAGGCCAGATGACCCACTGTGGTCCCTTCCAACTTGACCCATCCTGGGATTCTGTGATGCTGTAACCTTTCAAAAATATGTGCTTTCCAATATCACTATCTACTCATGTTATGTGGTGCAAGTGCCCACTTAAGTAACAAACACACATGCTCATGTGTCAATATTTTTTCTTAAGGCAAGCAGAGATCTTGAGAAAGATCAAAACAAGAGTTAGGCCAAATTCTAATTCTAAATACTGGTCTTAAAAGCTAATGAAGTTATAGGTCACTTTGGAATTTGACTTCAGTTTACACTTGAGATTGGTCTGTAGCAGCTGATCTCTGTAGCAGCTGAAATTTCTGCTTGTCCTCTGAATGGCCCTTATCACAGTAGTTTGGTCAAATACAGGGACAGGTTGCTTGATGAGGCTGTGAAATATCCATCTGTGGAAAGGTCTGAAGCAACCCACAAATGCAACTTGAGCAGGGATTTGACCACAGACCACTGATTCTCCAGTCTGAAGTTTGTTGTGGCTTCAACACCTCCTTCTGATTCCCCCAGTTCTGGCTTGATTCCCAAAGCATCTGCTGTAGTCTTGTCTGACACACACTGAAATGAATATCACTCGTGCTTTGGCGTGATGTCCCATCAGCATGTGCCCAAACTGTGGCAAAGGCACATCAGCAACATCTGGAGACAGCAGCACTCAGTCTCTTTGTTGTCAGCTTTTCAGTCAACAGGGCTGGTGGTCGGGGTAAGACAACATGCAGAACTCTTTGAGTTTTGGGGTTCTTTTAAGTGTGGCAGGAACATTTTACTTTATTTTTTTTAGAAATAACAATGTCTTGACTGCATTAAGCTAGATTTCAAGGAAGAAAAATACTATCTTCAAGCTGTAACAACCCAAGAGCTAAGCTTGCTTGTTGCTTTCATTGTGGTCAGAGCTCAGCCTGGGGCTGAGGGCAGAGAGCTCACCCATCTCCATGCTCTCTAGCTCTGCTTCTCCTTCTTTCTCCTTTGTTCAGCTTCAGACACTCATATACACATTGCTGAAACTGTTATGGTTGCCATAACACCCCTTTCCTGCTCACCTACCTCTGCCTTTTCCCCTTTCAAGCCCTCCATTAATTCCCCTCTCCTTCCTATCATAGTCCCCATCATCTGAAATACTGCTACAGTCTGTGTTTTACTCTGTAGATATCAAAGAGTTCTTCTTTTCAGGCCCACATGCCACCGTCTCTGGTTATTCCTATTGGTCTTCATTTTCCACAGCCTTCACTCCCTTTACAAAGTTGCCATGACAAGAGGTGCAGGCAGCACTTGACCTGAAGCTGTGCCACTCAATCCTCTTATGGAACTAAGGTCTTCTCAACAGTGAAATTCAGGGGGAAAAAATATCCCCTTGCCATTTCTCTTGGACAACTAAAGCCTATAGAGGAGATTTCCAGTGAGCTACACACAGTGATGCTTAGGTCAGAAAACAGTAATTAAGTTCCAGTGGTATGAAACACGCCTAGTAATTAACTATGACAGCTCTTTATGGACTGAAGTAACAGGGGATTATTATGATGCTTGCTTTGATTTCCTAACCATCAATTTCATCATAAGATGAAAAATCAGCTTTCTTTTAAAATATACAGTTCCTTTTTCTAGCAGGCTTTATTGAGCAACCAGCATGAAAATTGCACTCCTTAACTCTGCTTTAGATTAGAGCACCAAATAAACCAAGGATGCCCAGAATATTACATTTTGAAAGGAACTTTAGTAGCTGCAGAAACATGTTGTTACTTAATTTATTGGCAGCAGAAATACCTGCAACTCCATTTTTTCTTATTGTGCATCAACGACACATCAGTGATGACTCTATGCATTATATGCCTCTAGCAGTTATTAAATTTGCAGTTACAGTTTTTAAAAAATTACATTTAGGTAGCCATACTGTCAAGGAGACATTCAAAAGTGGCTTAAAATGACAAATTATTAGATATATTTTAAAATTAAATATTACTTTCCCTGGGCCTGCCTGCTGCTGGTAGCAATCACTTTAGCAACAACCGCCTCTAAAAAGCCACTTGTAAAATGGCAGGACTGCTTATCTGGGGATGTTCCAGCAGCAATGAGCTGCAGTTTCAGAGTGATTCCACACAAGCTAAGCTCAAGGCTCCCTTTGTCTTCTTCAGAGTTTGTCAGATACAGAAATAATTCCATATTGTTTTATTATTTGAAACCAGTAATGCACTACAAGGGTCTAAAGCTGCTGAATGCGGCAGTTCTGTTACTTTAAGGGCATGAAAGTGTCTCTCAGTAGAATCACAGAATCATTTAGGTTGGAAAATACCTTTATAATCAGCAAGTCCAACCATTAACCCAGCACTGCCAGGCCCACCACTGAACTGTGTCCCTAAGTGCCACATATACGTGTCAGTCCAGGCATAGTGACCCAACAGCTTTCCAGGCACCCTGTTCCAATGCTTGACAATCCATTCGGCGTAGAAATTTTTTCTAATACCCAATCTAAAGCTTCCATGGCACAACCTAAGACCATTTCTTTTAGTCTTTTCACTCATTACCTGAGAGAAGAGGCCAAACCCCACATCACTACAATCTCCTTTCAGGTAGTTGTAGAGAGTGATAAAGTCTCCCTTGAGTCTCCTTTTCTCCAGCTCTCTCACCTTCTCCTCACAGGACTTGTGCTCCAAACCGTTCACCAGCTCTGTTGCTCTTCTCTTGTCTTGCTCCAGACCTCAATATCTATTTTGGAGTGAGGGGCCCAAAACTGAACACAGGACTCCAGGTGCAGACTCTTCAGTGCTAAGAACAGAGGTATGATCACTGTTCCGGTCCTGCTGGCCACCCTATTGCTGGTACAAGCCAGGATGCCACTGGTAAAACACTAGCAATGTGTTTTACAGGAACAAGGGAGACTTAAAAGAGAAGTATGTATTTGGTGCAATGTAGTTGTGTTGTTCTTAGGTTTGGTATTTTGGTAGCAATCTTAGCAGAGGTATCTCAGTGAAGAGCTACTCCATCTCACAGTTTAATTTAAGCTAAATGAGAAATTTGTACACTCTAAGAGGGCACTAGTGATAACAATGGGGTACTGCTTAGAAATTCTTTAGCATAACCAGGCCAGGCTGGATGGGGCTTTGTGCAGCCTGATTTAATGGAAACTGTCCCTGCCTATGGTAGGGGGGTTGGAAACAGGTTATCTTTAAGGCTGCTTTTAACCCAAGCCATTCTATGATTCTTTAACCAGAGGTGGTAAACTCTGGCCACTGATTTCTGTGGGTCAATTCCCATAAATAGGGTTTGGAAAGACAGAGGTATTTTTCTGTATTGAGCACAAATGACCACAAAAGCACAAGAAAAGTATTGCTTTCATCAAATCTGTGTGTACACAGATCACAAAAAGGACTGAGGAACCTTTTCTTTTAAGCTGTAGACCATAGACCCATATGTCTACTGACATTCTTTTGAAACCTTAGTCAACGAGTATTATCACTACAGTTGCTGCCTCGCTAACTATGGATTGTTCTCCTCACTCTGGAAGAGAACTCTCTGGCAAGAAATGTATTAAATGTATGCTAGGATCACACCACCCTTGTACAAAGATATTATACATGTAAACCACAGGTACTGAAGAAGATTAATTCTGGTCACTGTAGCATAGACTTGTAAAGCCACAAGTCCTTATTTAAGGAGAAAGATATTACTTTTTGCTCTAACTGTGGCTTCTCCTGTTTTTTCTGGCATATTGAATAGACAGGGTGAATACTATCATTATGGTAATGGGTTACTGCAATCTAACCACAGAACTGTAAATACAACATGTATTTATAAAGTACTCAGGAGGTGTCCAAATCGGCTCAGGGCAGTGCACCGTTTGAATGGTTTTGTTGTGCACACACTCATTTAATACCCGGCATTTTAGATATGCCAGAATTACATGCACAGGCTACTACTGCCATTCAGTGGGAATTACTGTTACAGCACTAGAACAGCATACAGAAAAGGGTGCCAACACCATCAAACAGGAAGTGTTCCTGAGAGACAGGTCTGTATCTATTTCAAGGCCTTGAAACATGTTCAAAAAACAAACAAAAAGATCACCAAATTATGTGAAAACATAATTGCAGACAAAGAGATTGTCCTATCACCAAGAGGCTTTTTTCTCCCAAGTTTTCCTTGCCAGAGTTGTTCACTGACCCTCATTTCTGAGGCCATGAGAGTGCATGTTTCTCTGTTGGTATGGTAGCAAGGCCACAACATTAATCAAAACTTTTTGTTTAATCTTTATTAGTCCCAAGAAGATCCCACAGCAATGCAAAAAAACTGTGGCTTTCTTTTTAATTTACCCCCAGCAATACTGTAGATCAGGCACTACTTATTCCTATATAATACCACAAATATCACTTAGAAAATGGTTTTGAAAAGTTAGTTTTTTTCAGCATGTAGCAGAAACCCCACCACATGCTGCAGGGATAACAACCAGTTCTTTCAAAACCAATTTACAACACAGAGTTTACAAATCAAATCTCCTGCAAAATACACAAATCTGTGCAAGAAAGGTGGGGAATGGGTACTTCTGAGACAGGGAAAGGTGCCCTTTCAATTAATCAATCTGCCCACAAATGATGGTCAAATGACTGGCAGGCTCTTCCTAGGTTAGGTTTCAGCTGGAGCTAATGCTGGTGCACAGCTTTGTGTCAGGAGTAAAATGGATCTTACAAGAGCTGCTGTTTTACCAAGACAGTCAAGACAGCCACAGAGGACAAAGGCAAGGAAATAAGCAGTGTTTCCTAATGAGCATATGCTGTATACCAGTACAGCAACTCACAGTAAACTGCAAGTGATGATACATCACATTGGTGATCAATGCACCCACTCACTTCCTCATTTGACTCTAGAGAGTCCCTGCCCTCATGCGTGGGAGTGTCAGGGTGGTGAAATATGGCCCTTGCCTTGCCCTTCTCTTTTTTATAATGATCCTATTATGCTACCTGTAAATTAATTCCTATTATATTCTTCATGCACATGGCATGATAGACTCCATCAAAATATAATCTTTGGCATCAAAATCATCCTAGTTTGAGATCAATTTTTCCTAGCTTCATATAAAAGTTTTCATACAAACAGCAGCTTTCCTTCAACAAGACAGTAACTTTCTTAGAAATCGTGTATGTCAGCAAAAGGATTTCCACACCTGTAAGTAGCAGCAAAACAAACATTTTAAAGTTTATGCTGTACATGGAGGTACATGATTATGGTCGTGCCTCAGCCTGTGCTAAATGTGAGCCTGTGTTACCCTGAGGTGGTCTAGGATAGGGTGTTAGCAGTGTTATAGCTATTTCAGCAGCACTTTTAACTGAAATAGTAATGCAGAGTGGGAAACAGGTACTGTCCCCTCTTACCATCCCACTGTTCTGCTCATCAGGCAAAACCACTGGCAGGCCAAACCCAGCTTCTGTATGGGCAGCAATGCTTCATGCCTGTCTGTTGCAAATACAAGGCATACTGCTTTGCCCTGCTCTTGCTTTTGTAAAACACATGATTAGGTGGGCAGCTGAAGAAGGCAAAATCCATAAATCACTTTGCATGGATAATTCTCCCCCAGTAAAGAGAGAAAGACTGACTAACCTTGATCTCGCAAGTTAATGTGCTAGTTTGCCTGTATCACTGCTGCTGTGTCATGGTCATTGTGTAGTACTGATGCCTCCTCAGGCAAAAGTCTGAGGCAAGATACTCTTTTCCAGTAAGTCTGGGAGCTGAAATTTCTGACTTTCACAGTGTGACAGCCTGTGTGCAATTCTGTTTTATATCCACAGGTGTCAGTGAAAGACCAGCACTTCTGACATTTCTGTGGCAAAAAAAATAATGGAGTTGAATTGAACCACAGAAGTTTAACATAGCTTAACTCCATGGCAGTAGGCTCATCACCTGGAAAATATGTAGTTTAAAAAAGACCTTAAGGAAAACAGCTTTGTGGCAAGTTCAGAAAAGATCGTTCCTAGAATGAGGCAGCCTGAACAAATCAGCAGAGCAGTTTCCTTCCACACTGATCTAATCCCTTCCTTTGTGTCATAAACCCATGTCAGTTTTCTTTTAATTCCGTAAGCCAGATGCCTCCAATTTCCCTATCCCATGGCTCCTCTCATGTGCTAAATTACCAGTGTGTTTTCCCTTCATTTCCCTGGACTGTGCAGGTCCAAGCTCACTTTCTCTGTCAGCGCTGGATAGCTCTGCCTCATTTGTACTTTTCCACATCAGTTCCATTGAGCCACATGGTTCCTTCTGCAGCCCTTCTAATTAAAGCTTCCCAAACTGTTGATGCTACTGTGAAAGAGTGAGGGAGAGGAGAAGCACCTTAGATGTGGCTGTTTTGCAGTCCCCACTCCCAGCCCAGGCTCATAGCATGCACCTGGTCCTTGCACTCACCAGAGCAAAATGGATCCTAAGGAGAACTGTTTTGGCAAAGACAGGGGATGGATCCCTGTAGCTGTCCTCAGGAACATGTGATCAACTAAACTGCTGCACTCTCCATGGGGTCTGTCTGTGCATGATGCTGTGCTATTTGCATCCTTGTGATTTCCATTCAGGTATGGTGCTCCTTCAGAAGCAGATGCAGGACAAAGCACCCCCTTGCAGGAACCACCTGGGACAATCGGGGGATATGTCCTGATACACACCTCCTACACAGGAGTCACAGATGTAAAGAAACTCTTTGCTGTGAGGGGAGAAAAAGGAGTATAACCCTTCCCAAGCAGATCACTTCTCGGTATCATCCTAGCTGTGTGAGCAAATGTCTACCGGCTCTTCATTTGTGAAAACAACCTGAGCCACGCACCCGTTTCCAGGGTGGTGTACATGCACTCCTCACCACAACTTCCCTGCAGAAAATCCTTTCTGACAGGGAACACACTGTGGTGTTAAAACAGCCTCCCTTGTCAAAACAGAGCTACAGATCGAGCTGAAGACAGCTACATGGCTGCTCTGGTCATTTCATGTTGCAGCTGAGAGCAGCGCTGGCTTCAGCTGAGAGCAGCGCTGCTACCAGCTGCTGAGGCTGGCACAGCCCCAGTCACGCCAGGGCACAAGGGAACTCCTTGGACAAGTGCTCTCAGCTGCAGGATGAGGTTGAGCTGCTTTGCCTTAGGCCCCTCTGACATATGTTTCTGGAAAGGGGCAACTGGGTGCAGCTCTTTCCCATAACCAGGAGCTAGGATTACTGGGCCTGCAGGTCTGTGGCCCTTCAGAGGTTTTATCACTGCAGTTCTAGAAAAAATTCTCATAAATATTGTGCCACTGTGAAAAATTAATGCTTAAACACTGAAGTGTGGTAAAAGTTTCCAAACAAAAATGACAGTTCATGAAATTTTATGTCAAGTGTAACCAGATGTAGAAGTACATTATGCTAACTACTGCATCATTTGAAAATGCTACTTAACTTCCAACTGTTCAAAAATCCTTCAGATGTAACTGGAAGAGCAACAAAACCAACATTACAGTCTGCACAGACTTACATTAATTTGCAGTATTTACTGTCAGTGAAGTAGTTTCATGCTTAACGATTTACAAATAATAGTTCTGATTACTGAAAACCTCTCCAGCTGCCATTCTTCATCATCATCTCTAGAGCATCTACAGTATTCAAGGCAAAAGCCACAATTATTCTATTTTGTTGTCCCATTGAATTGATTTGAGGCTTGGTGATTTTTTTTTTTAATTTGGAGTAAAAAAGTTTCATTAAGACTAGCTCCAGTCCTGTTAGTCTTGCAGACTACTCCTATCATGTGTAAAGGGATATTTGGTGCTCAGATTTGAGTTAAGACAGAGAAGCTAGTTCCCTGTAACTTCTCTCTGAGGTTGTTTCTGAGCCCTGCAGCTCTAATGCTTCACGGTGTTCAAGCCAGCTTCTCCAAACAGTGCCCACCTGTGTGCAGGCGTGGAGCCAAGCCACGGAGCAGACGCCTGAATCCCCGGGCTGGGCACAGCCCTGTCTCACTCACCACGGGGCTGGCTGAGCCAAGGTTGTGCCGCCGTGTCAAACCAGAGCGGCATCCATGGCAGACAGGCAGCAAAACCCTGGGGTGGGGGAAGCTTACAGGAGAGAGTCTGCGACGCGCTACTGCTGAGCTTCTGCCCCTGAGAGGCGTGAAACGATTTACTGCTGTTTGCGTGGGGCGGGGCGTGCCGAAAAGCACAGTCCGCGCTGCCGCTGCTGGAGATAGCCCTCTTAGCTGCGGGTGTTTGTTGTCATCCGAGCAAGATGGCTTGAACTAAATACTAAGTATTTAAGGATTTTTAACTAGAATTCTATTTATTTATTTGTTTTTCTTCTAGCAAGCTTTCTGTACGGCAAATCTTGAGGATAAAGCAACTCTAACTTCTGCACGGGCTGATACATACTGTGCAGCCTCACTTGTTAAAACGATCATAGTGTTGAATTTTTGTGCTTTACTTCAAGAGGTTTGCTAAAAGTCTTCTGGTTTTGCATTTAATAAGACAAGATTTCTTTTGAAATAAGGACTGCGTTAGGATTTATGGATTGTCTGTATGGGGGGAAGGAAATAGTAAAGAATCTGTCAACTACTTTTTGCTTTTGCAACCAATGAATATAAGCTAATCACATAGCAGGCTAATGTCACCTCACTGTAGACACAGATATAATAGTTTTGTAACAATATGGTGTGATTTACTTTGCATTCCTGTTTTGGAAGTTATTAATACATGTATTGAATTCTACATATTATATGTGTATACTTTTGGATGCAAAAGAAACTAAGTGCTAGGCACTGTGCTCAGGCCCTTTTTTTCCCAGATATTATGGTCATTAGAAGGCAATGATTGTATTGATGTACATCAGCGGACAAGTGTCAGAAGGGATCACACACAATGCACTGAGTTGCTGCCACCAGTATGATGATATGCGTGCTTAGAGATGAAAACTCAGAGGGAAATTTGCTACAGTAGCAGCAAGTACTGGCCAGAGGCTTTCTTTTCAGCAGTGTTCTCTAAATGCAGTAATTACTGCCTCTTAGAAATACCCAAATGATCTGGCCTATATGTAGCAGATGGACACTTGTTATTTTTGAAAGCAATGGAAATACACTTCAGAACTCTGAAAGCATAATACCTCAAAAATTCTGAAGTAGCAAGGGGAACAATAAAAATTACTGTTGCTAGCTTGCTAATGGAGATATTTATTCAATTAGGCATCTGTCAATGTGTGAGTCTCCCTTTTACTGAAATTGTCCTGTGGTTGCTCCTGATGAGAATGCTGTGTCTTTTGCACTACAGCATAAGTAAACTATCTTCTGCTAGAAATCCTACAGAAGAACAAATTATTCATGAAAAGCGCTCTCTAGTGTGAAATGCAGAAAGAGCTATTGAGTTCTTCCAGGGTTTCTAGGGTTCATTGCACTCCTGTTGAATATATAAAAAATAAAATGGAATATTTTCATTTTCATACATCACCATGGGTTTATCTGGCAATTTGTATGCTGCATAGCTCTATTGCCAATCAGGTGTAAGGAAACATTTCCCTTTTTAAGTGGCTCAGAAATATCAAAATACAGCTCACACACCACTGCATGGGCTGGATGGTCATCTTGGTCGGATGGCCAGCTGCGCCATGGGCACATCCAACACAGACGGCATTGCTTAGGAGTCGTGCTGTGCACCAGAATGGAGGTACCTGTCAGGACCACTGCTAAAACAGCCAGCATGGCAAGTCCTACCTGAGCAACCTAGTGGCCTTCTACAATGGAGTGACTACATCAGTGGACAAGGGAAGGGCTACAGAAGTTGTTTATCTGGATTTCTGTAAAGCTTTTAACACAGTCCTCCACAATATCCTTCTCTCAAAATAGGATGGATGGTTTGGTGGATGAGAAATCAGTTGGATGGTCTCATCCAGAGGGTGGTGGGCAATGGCTCAGAGTCCCAATGGATACCAGTGACAAGTGGTGTCCCTCAGGTCTATATTGGGACCAATGTTATTCAATATGTTGATTAATGACATAGACAAAGAAATCGAGTGCACCCTCAGCAGATTTGCAGATGACACCAAGCTGAATGGTGCAGTTGACACTCCTCAAGGATGGGATGCCATCCAGAGGAACCTGGACAAGCTGGACAAGTGGGAGCGTGGGAGTCTCATGAGGCTGAGCAAAGCCAGGAGCCAGATGCTGCACCTGGGTCAGGGCAACCCCAGTAATATCACCACAGAGATCCTTTCCATATTCCATGTTGCCCTCTGCCTGCATATCCACCTGCCATATCTCAAGTCTAACACAGCAACATTTCTCCCTCCAGGTGTCATTTTGTCTGCACTACAAAGCAGTCCTCAACAGAAAGATAAGTTACTGTGGTTTTATTAGCCTTTATTCCCTCATTAACAAACAAAACCTTACCATCTTGTGTTCCCCAAATACTTTTCAGTGTTTTCACACACCTATGATTTGTTTTGGGACAATAAATGCAAAGAACTACTCACTTCACTAACACATTTTTGCATGTGTTTTCCCTTATGCCCTTCTTGTGCTGAAACCTGCCATTTCCCTGCACCCGGTGATGAAGAAAGAGCCCATGTTGGCACATGGTGTTCTCGGGAATTAAGCAAGAACCTGCAGGAGGGCTACAGGCAAATTTTTGCAAGGTTTTGCATGAAGAGGTAGCAGCCTCTTCCCAAATTACATAAAACTGCACGTCTTCCAGAAGTAGGATGCACCAGTCTACCCAGCCTGGTGCAGAAATGAGAATAAAAAGAGCTAAATATGGTGAAGATTACAGGCAGAAAAGAACTTGTCCCTTTGTCGGCTGAACATATTAACAAGAACCTTTCCAAAAGTCAGCTGTAAAACTCTTTTAAAATTCCCTCTGGAGGAGACTTGAACAGAGATTCGACCTCCCCAACACCACCATGGTAAGAGAACGAGATGAGTTGCTTGTTTACATCTTTTCTCTGTTTTATGGTGTTTCTAGTTTTTTTGGTGATGAATTGATCCTTCATATGGCTGCTGATCGTATGAATGAGTTGCATGGACAGTCTCACATGGCTACAGCGGTTTTGCTGATGTTTGCTCATCCCCATGTAGCTCACATACAAAGCCACCAAATATGTGTCATCAAGCTGAAAGGGTTCTTCAAGTGACTGTGGCTAATGGTGTCATTATTTACACATCTGATAACAAAAATGTCCAGCAGTGTCCCAAAACCAGATTTTTCTGGCTGCTGTCACAACTGCTCGATGGTGTGGTGAACACTTCCGTGTGCTCCTGGTCCATACCCAGCAGTCAATTGATAAAGGGAATTCCTCTACCACTACCTGGCCTCTCCATCTGACATTTTAAGACAGAGTTTGTGATTCATTGGCCCACTGGCTTGTTCTTCTGGTTCATGTGGTCCTTTTTGGGAGTATCTTAAGATCTTTTTCTTATTTGACAAAAATAGCTCACTGCTGTGTCCACACTCAACCACTGGGGCTGAGTTGTGTAACTCAAGTCAAAATTCTCTCCAAAATGCCATTTCAGATTCCTTCTGTAAGAAGTGGGTGTGATAAAAGCTTATGAGGTTCAACAGCAGCACTGGTCAGCTCCAGTCCCAAGACTCTGTGAGCAGATAGAGCCAGCAAATTAAGTTTACATCATTTCTGTTACAAACACATAAGTGGAGATCAGATCCTATGTGGACCTTGGGGTTATAATATAGGGAAATTTTACAGAGGGTGGTTTTAAAGGGCCTGAGCCAAAGACTGCTTAGTTAACAAATATCTTTTCTTGCACTTAAGAGTTCTGAAAAACAGCTTTCTCATACACCTCCTAAGCAACCCTGATGCTGCAAGTCATACACTTTTAATGTTTGTTAATATCCATCTCATTTCATACTAAGCAACTTGACTAACAGAGGACAAACAGGATCTTTGCTACCTAAAATAGACACAAAGTCATCCACTGGGGGAGGAAAATGGAAAAAAACTCTACCATACAGCCCAAAACATTGAACATGGACATCTTTTGTAGAATCATCTACTATCATTTCTCAAAAAAAAAAGAGGAAATTGCATATCCCAAACATCATCTGCCAAATTATTGTGAGCAAAATGGAAAGCAAAATTCAGGTCATTTTTATCCTAGCTTTGTTCTTTTTTCATGTTACTTAAATAACATCTGGAATTTCCCTTTTTGTCCTGTTTTTAGGACTTCTTAATCTATTGTTTCTAAATCAATCTTAAAACCATCCTCCACCTAGTTTCATCGTCCTTCCTACCTGCTTGCTTTGTGTGACTCAAGTATGCATTTTCTTTTGCAGATAATGAATATGGATGTATTTTTGGTGTAAAGTCTGCATTGTATGCTACAATATCCCAGTTTCATGGATTCCATTGCAGATTAAAAGAAACGTCCTCTTGGGCAGTAGAATGCAGCAGCATCAGCTTTTTTTTCTGTGTATGGCATGTGCTTTTCTGCAACTCCAAATAGTAGGAGGGTAGGGGGGTGGAAGGGAACTCTGTTACATTACCTGTATTTTAGGTCTTTTGATTATAAGTTCATCTTTCTGTGATCATGTTGCTCTCACTTATGTACTTAGCATGCAGCTAAGGTCTTTTATTCAGCATTTAGCCTGTCATCTCTTCTGCTTAAGGGGGTTTTTTTCCACTTCATGTCAATGGAATGCTTCACACTATCACACTACTGAGGCCAGAATTATTAGGTGGGAAACTGCATAGGATAAAAAGGTGCCAGCACTGAATGAAAATATGAATTGAGAAAGAAGGATTTCAGGCTAGTGGGGAAGACAAAGAGATGGAAAGTTATCAGAAATTTTTACTTTTGTGAAGAACATTACCATCTTTTCAGATTGGAAATCTTAAAATAGACATACACTTCCATTAAAATGATGAAACAACTTAATTATCCACTTATTTCACTCATTGCAGAAGATAAAATTCTTCCATGATCATGTTTCTCCAAGGCCATGGCTCAAGATACAATCTTCTTCTTTTTGCCTTAACCTGGAGCATCAAGTTGAATGTCCATCTTGTTAAGAACAAAATCTTAATTAAAATGAGAAATATGGGGGCTGGGGGGCAGGAGGTGTTACAAAGCCATATTTTGCATGCAGATGAGAAATTAACTACAGTGGGTATGGTGGTTCTCCTTTAGCACTGCAATATGACTCACTTTCATCAGGTAAGTATGCAAACAGAGCACAAAAAACTTAACACTAAATTTGTCACTAGGAGTTCAAGATGTTTTAAGTTTCATCAAAGGAAATAGCTCCCACACTTAGATCACAAGTTGCACAGTCCAAGGCTATCCTTCTTTTTGCACAGCTGGGGGGGAATAATTGAAGTTGCTTTACAAGAAGGAAACACAAAATTGAATTATTTATCTTCTAGTCTGACCTAGACAGATCTGGTCTTCTGCAGGAAACAGAAGCATTGACCAATGGCAAAACTGAAAATGCGTATAGAGTAAAATATTAATAAAAAGCCTAAATTTTAATATAGTCATATTCCCTTCCCTTCATGCCCCCCTCAGTCTAGTGTTAAATGGAGTAGTTTATGTGCAGACATTCTGCTTCTAAAGATAACAAGAAATTTCAAAGAGCTCTCTTTTTCGTCTTAAAAATACTGATGTTTGTTTTCATTTGCTGAACATCCAGAGTCTGAAGAATAACAGCAGAGTTAAAATGCTTCTTATCAGAACTGCACACATATTGAGGTGTTTTGTACCTGAGAATTTAAAGAAAACAGCAAAGTTTGCAGGAGTCAAACAGCATAAAGTTCTTAGGTGTACTTCCTTGTGAGAACTTGTTCTCTGTCATTCTTCATGTAGATTGTCTTTGCTGGCCTCAGCATTCCAGAGGAAACAATCCAGGAGTAAGTCAGAAATTGAGACTAAATGATGCTGAAAGCAAAGCAAATTACAAATGAACAAGGTACTGAAGGATAAGTTGAGACTTCATCAACTTTGGTAGTCGCATATTCAAGGACTAAAGATAAAGGGTGTCTTAGTTTGAAAGGGAGCCACCTGCCAAGGTAGGCAGGAACCCTCCTGGAATGGAAGAAATTACCCCTTCCCTCAAATTATTGTAGTTTTGAAAATTAGGAAGCTTTTGAGCACAAATGTGGGAAAAGGAATAACAGTTCTTTACTAAAATATGTATATAATCCAAAAGAACAAACAACACTAATAACAACGATAATCACCAGTAACAGATTCCCCGCCTGTCACCCGGTTTCCCCTGTGGTGTAATTCGGGCCACACCCGGGTAGGGGCGCTGGTGAGGCAGGGGAGGCAGGGAGGCTGCAGTCCGGGTGAGTGGTGGTTGCAGTCCGGTGGGAGTGGTGGTTGCAGTGCAGTGGGAGTGGGGGTCGCAGTCCAGTGGGAGTGGTGGTTGCAGCCTCATGGGAGTGGTGGTTGCAGTCCAGTGGAGGTGGTGGTTGCAGCCAGCTGAGAGGGGTGGTCCTTTGCAGCTCCTGGAATCGATGCAAGAGAGTGTGTCCCAGAGTCCAGGAAGGCTTCATTATATTCCTGCAGGAATGTCCATGTACCTCCCCCGGGGTGGAGCATTTCCCAATGATGGGATGATGATGAGATATGGGTGATGATGGGAATGATGATGATGGGAATGATGAGATAAGATCGTTTGGGAGGTTCTGGGCGGTTGGGTCGTTCCAGCTGCCCATTGTCCATGATGGCCCATTAACTGAGATGGCCTCCTCAGGATGGGTGTGATCATTGTTGGTGCTCTCAGGGGGAAGCTCTCCCAGCGGTGTCTTTTGTGAAGCCAAAAAAGGCCCTACCTCACTGCAGGGTTTCCTTATCTTATCTAACCCCACTTTGCAGTCCAAGGAGCCAAGCATGCAGTGGGCAGTGGTTGCAAACGACCTGTCATTAACGGCTCATCAGGGCTGATGCAGACGGGGGAGAATACTCTTCATTCCCTTACTGCACCCAGGACAAAGGGAAACAGGATTCCCTTTTTCAGTCGGGATGAACAGAACCTGCAGAGGTCAGGAAAGTAGATTGCAAGCAGATAGGATGGAGTCAATTAGAAAAGCGGAAAATAGCGCAAAATGTTGTAAACCGACAAATACTGGATACTCACGCCCTCTAAAATGCTTCAATCTTCATTAAGCAAATAACAACCTGTAAAGGAGGGTTGCTCTGCAATGTTTCCAAAGTGAGATGTCTTGTAATAAACTAGCTGTTCAGCTTTAAAATATTAAGCCTATTTACTCATACTGTTTGGAAGGTTTACACAACATGTAATAATGTCTAAGATTTGTTTTTAAGACATTCAAAATTTAAATTAAATTCCATTAGTAAGGCTGTACAGGAGTCTCTCATGTGATTAAAACAAATAAAAGGTGATATTCTGAGAGCATCATAAATTTAGAAAAAATATTGCCAGCTACCTTTCTGCACCAAGTCCTCATATGAGGACTTCTGCACTTAGTCCTCATAAGAAAATCCTTACCTTGTGCTATTGGAGTAGAGTTTGCTGCTAGAAAGCAGAGAATTATGAGTTAATACCTTATTGTATCCCACTTTTGCCATGATAAATACTGGGATTTCTGTTCAAAATACCAAACACTTCCAGGCAATGCCAAAGAAAGGAAGGTTTTAGGTCAGAAGGCACCTAGGGAAGTCCATGCTTCTGCTCTAGAGAGGGCTCATGGCAAAGCTTGGTGAAGTTGCCAAACTTTGAAAATGAGTGGGTATTGTGCAGTTTCTGCCCTGGAGTTGCACCATTCCCATGCTTCCTTATTGCAACATGTATCCATTCTCTTTTTTTTTTCCTTTTACTGCTTCACTTCTATGAAAAGGGTGTCTCTTTATTCTCAGTAATCTCCCTCCAGGAGGTGAAAGGCTGCTTTAGTTTCTCCACCTCATCCTGCTCTCACTGGGCTGAACAGGACTTCCGTACCCAACTTTTTCTCATGCATCACATGCTCCAGCTACAGCTATTTGAGTCACACCTACTAAGAGTTACTCAGGGAGCTAAAATTGGGCACCTAAGTGCTGTTCAACTTGCAGTGCTGCTGGTTTCAAACACCAGTGCAGTAGCAATAAAGAAAAAAGTTGGCTTCAGAAAGAGGGTTGGGTAAGAGGCAGAAAAAAACTGGGAGAAGATAGTGAACAAAGAACAGGGGGCAAAAGTAGAGGGAAGGAGAAGTAGAGAGCACAATTTCAGCCTGAGAAATAAAAAACCTGCTCAGAATACAGGTATGAACTGTTTCTCCTGTGGGGATGTAACCAACAAGTACACAGTTACCAAAAGGTGAAGTTCTGCCCTTTTTCTTTCCCCAGCTGCCCATTTCTAGCTATTCCTTCACTTGGGTAGAGGAGCTGAGTAGCTGCAAGTTGAACTGGATCAGTGAAAAAAAGGAGAAAAAAAAAAAATTCCATTCTCTGATTCAAATTGTGGCCATTTGAACATAACTGCAGGATCAAATGGGAAGAGAGGGGAAAAGGGACTGGGAAGGACACAAGGCAGTGACTGTGAGCTAGGAGATAGGCATATAATCCCCCCCTTTTTTTTTTTAATAGTGGATTTTGCTGACTGAGCACTGTAGCATCATTCCAGAAGCTAAATTATTTCTGCAGAATGCTCAATAGAAGCTGAGAAGTAAATGCACCGGACTTCAATTCTGCTCCTCCTTCAAGGTTAGATTATTGAAGACTTTGAAGGATACACAACCTCAAAAAATCCAGGCTGTCTAGATAGAAGAACCTGTTTTGGCCAAAGTAGAAAATATAGAGACTCTGCTCAACAGCTGTCGCTAGCGAGCCCGGACACCAACGACACGGACGGCCTTATGTAGATGCAAACCGACCTCTTTATTGTATTTACAAAGGTGCTTATATACCTTAGCACGCTGGACTAACACAAGGTCATTGGTTCACTGACCAGCCACCCCCCGGAGGGATTGGTTGGCCCTAGCAACTCTTACCTCATGTTTTCTTCTTTGGTCTCATAACAAGACCATAGTTTACAATACTTTTAGATTGTTTTCCTGCAGCATCTGTGAGAAAGCCTTGCTTTCTCACAGACACATGTCAGGAAGCTAAAATCCCTGTGCACGCAGGCCTGTAACATCCACAAACAGCTACATTTTTAGAGGCGAAATCTCTGAACCTGTACTTCTAATAGTTTTTGGCATGTTTCAGACAAACACTCAATGGGTTCAATGTTTGGAATGTGATAGTAAAGATAACAGATATCAGGAGCATGGGACATCATCCTTAGGAGATCTAGCATGGCTCAGGTGGATAGAAACATTGATCAGTGATGGTCATCTGGGAAGAGGGAGCTGGGAAGGCAACTCCTGATGACTCATCTGGAAAAAAAATGAAGCATTAGCCATCAAGCTAGCATGAGGTGTCATGCAGGTGTGTGGCTACAGGTTCAAATTTTTGCTTTCTCCAGAGAACAATCAATCAGGAACACAAGTAAGTTAAATTGCTGACACAATGAATTTGAGACCAGGTTCACCTTAAATGCTGAAGGTAAAATACCTCCAAAAAGCCTCTTATGCCTTTATGCTTTGGAGACAAAATACTGGGAAGGAAAGATAAAGATTGACATTATTTCTCTCAAAGACTACACTGTTGTTTTAATTAGACTATATTGTATGAGTTCACAAAGCAGTAACTGTGGTTCATATTAATCTGTTAAAGTGAACTTCATAACCCCTACAGGGCCTATATCCTCCTTTTATGGAAGTCTGTTTATGCAAGATGTCTTGGGAATACAGGGCAAGGAAGCGTGTCACTGTGGATATTCAGTCACTGGTATTTAGCCCCTTTATATTAAGCTAGTTCCACAGCTGTTACATTTTTTCCATCCTGATTCTGAAATGAGTGAAGAATTTCCCTCTTCTAAGCCTACTCATTTCCAGACTAAGTTTCTTCCTGGCTTTTTTGAATCCTTTTTTTCTCATGCTTCCATTGCTAACGATTTTAATAGTTATTTTCTTTCCACTCTTGGTGTTCCCTTGTTGATGTGTTTGTAGATAATAACCACATTGCCTCTCAGCTTCCATTTTGCCAAGTACAGCATGTCCAGCACCTTCAGTTGCTTCCTGTACAATGGGCTGTTTATTCACCTCTTTACTTAATAACTCCTCTGCCTGTCTGCTACAGGTTCAAAGGATCCTTGACCAGGATAACAGAAGTCATGCATGGAGTCAATGCCTTTGAATGTGGATATTAACACTTCTTCATCCCTGCAGAAGAAATCTTTCCTTAGGCCTCTTATGGTCATATCTGTCCCTATTATAGTTGTGTCACTGAGCCATAATTGTAATCAGCAGTCCTGCAGATTTCTTCCCTCCCATCTTGAGAAGCCAGAAATGTTCTCTGTGAACTATTATTTTTCTCTGTGTAGCCCTGTTTGTTCCAAGGAACTTGAGCCAGTCCAGTACAATGTACATTCCCTGCTTCTTCTGTCCTTACTAAGAATATATTTGATACTGCTCGAATTTACTCATCAGTTCCTCTTAAGTCTCAAGTTCAAGGCACAGTTGCTGTCTCACTCATCCAGACTATGCTTTTGGTTGACCCATGATTCAAACGAAAAGTTCTGGTTTTTTCCGACTTTCTGTTAGTTTGCTGGGTTTTTCCTGTGCCTTTCTTTTGTTGTGTTTTCAACCACAGAATCACAGAATCCTAAAAGTTTTTGGGTTAGAAGGAAACTTCAAAGGTCCTTCAGTACAACCCCCTTGCAATGAGCAGGGACATCTTCCACTAGATCAGATTGCTCAGAGCCCCATCCAGCCTGAATGTTTCCAGGGATGGAGCATCTACCCTCTCTCTGGGCAACTTGTTTCAGTGTTTCACCACCCTCATTGTACAAGACTTCTTGCTTACATCTAATCTAAACTAATCCTCCTTTAATTTAAAACCATTATCCTTTGTCCTACAAGCAAATTATCAAAAATCCATCAATCAAAAGCAGTGACTGTCTTAGAATCTTTTTGAGTGTCTTATTATCTACAAGATCACTGATGATTTGTCCAAAACAAAAGTTTATGTCACACCCTGTGGTCTCCCTTACACTGATTCTGCCTTCAGCATCACCACCAGCTGTGTTTCTAGTCAGTGTTTCTAGTACCAGCTCCATCAACAGTACTGTTTTAAATCTCCCTAAACTTTATACCTCAAAGAATAAAAGGGGCCTTTGCCACCCTTCCCCCTGTGGATATAGAAAACATCAAGGGGTAACCAGTGGGCTACTGGACCACAAGCCCTATGAAGTCATCAAGACCAAACTGATGGCAACTGCAGTTCATAGAAGAGAATATTTTATGGTAGAAGGGACCCACAAGTATTATCAAAGTCCAAATCCTGGGCTTGCACAAGACCACCCCAAGAGTCACACCATGTGCCTGAGATCATTGTCCAAATGCTTCTTGAACTCTGTCAGGCTTGGTGCTGTGACCACTTCCCTGGGGAGCCTGTTCCAGTGCCCAAACACTCTCCATGTTAAGAATCTTTCCCAATACCCAACTTAAACCTCCCCTGACACAACTTCAGGCCATTCCCTTGAGTCCTGTCACTGGTCACCAGAGGAAAGAGTTCATTGTCGGCCCCTCCTCTTCCCTTCATGAGGAAGCTCTAACTGCAAGGAGGCAAGGAGGCCTCCCCATTGATTCACTCGGAACTCCATGATGTTGCAGATCAGGTTGTATTTTAGGTATGCGTACATCAGTCTGTACCATCTTTTTCACCAGAAATGGGGTCCACTCTGCCACTCCACACCCATGGAAGGGCTTAGCCAATGACTTCAAGAGACACCTCGCCTTTTCTGGAGACCATTCATGACCACCCTAAGAGATGCCTTCTCTAGAGGTGGGAAGTGCCCTTTAGTCTTCTCTAAGTGAAAGTCTGATGAGCTACAAAGGAGACAGAGTTTGCACAGTATTGTGTGGAGCTGGAGATGTCCCTGTACTTGTATAGTAAAAGATCTTCAAATCATGACAAGCAATGACAGTACAGTATTCTGTATCAGCCTGCAAAGAGAACGGATATGCTTCCCAGAGGCATGGAATTAGTCAGCTTTTTCAATGGGACTGTCAACATCTGCATGCACCTGTGGGTTGTGCATTTCAGATCACACAGTAGCTGGAGACATTTCTCCTTGAATCATCAGGGAGATACCTGTTTCCTGCACTCCATTTTCCTGTAAAGCAGCAACCTAGACGTAGATCTCCTTGTTCCATGCATTAAACAGCAGTGTTGTGTAGGTACTGCTTGCCAGTATCAGCAATCTTCTGTTTCTGAACAGAAAATTGAAGAGTGCTGGGGATCGGCTGATGTTTCTAGGTTGCCTTGCCAAAGTGCAGACCTTCATCTCTAGCCTCATGGGATTCTTCTTATTACTCTGGCCTTTTTATTTTGAGTATGGCTGGCCAATTCTCCCTCAGTCAGGCCTGTGCTAACTGCTGGTTAGGCCACTGTGCTTATCTCTCTTAAATGATTTTGTGTTGTCTTGTGATATCCACCTTCATCATTTTATCTGACAAATCAGGTATCCTGTAAGTGCTGAAAACCTTCTTCTTTAGAAACCTGACTGCTTGAGTGTTGAGGTTTACTTGAGTACTGATTAACTCATTTGGTTCAAATCAGAGGTGGGTAGACCTCTGGAAATAAAATCACATACCAAAGCGTGCACTGCAGTTAGAGAAACAAATACAGATAACTGTACTTTCTAACACCAGATTAACTCTGAAAATATTTTTAATAATATTTTAGGGTCTCACTACCTGGGACCATTTTTTAGCTTTGTGTAAAACTCTGTCATGGAATATTTCTCTAAACTAGAGCAGGACTTTAGCATCTTTCCCACTTAAAATTCTTAGAAGTTACATATATAATAATTAAGCTCTACTAGCATACAATATTTGATTGTAGTGTTCAGTCAACCTTTTGGAATGACGTCAAATAAGTAGAGTTTCAGGAGGTTCAATCTAATTGTGTTACAATATTTAACTGCATTTGAAAGCAAATAGGAATTCTTGTTTTAATATTAAACTTTGTAGTACAGTCAAACAGCTAGCTCTAATCTTTTAGTGGTTTGTTAGAATAAGAGCTACCAGCAGCTCCTTCAAAGTTCACTTTCAATCTGCTTTTGGCAAAACTGGCGAAGTCTTAAAGCCAAGCCAGAATAGCTGACTCTGCTTCTGCTGCCAGTAGCAAGTAAGCATCTGTGCCAACAGGACTGTGCTTCAGTGCCTTCTGCACCATAAAAACAGATTAAACAAGTCCCCAGGTAGCCCTCGTCTCTCCTAGAGAAGGACACCACTGTTCCTATGGGCAGTATCGTATGTTTGCATGCTTATCTGAGCTCTGTTTGGAAATACCTTTAGAGGGTATATGTCTTGTTTTGACTCTTTATACAAAAACATACTTTACTCTTAAACCTCAATTTAAATAACTTTAGGACAATCATCTTCTGTAGAAATGAAGTATGTAGGAGCAATAAGACTCTTAAATTTTGAATGGAAAATAATGCTTTTTCACTTTCTGCCTAAGTAAAATTTTTCCCCTGACATTTTACAGTTATTAAACAATATAATCAGCTAATTACCTATGATAGCACTGCTATATAACTGATAATTTTTTACTAATTTATGATTGGAATTCTGCCAAAATCCTTACATGTGTAATGGTAGAATATGGAACTTTCTGTAAAATGAATATTTCAGCTGGCACATCCTCTACACTACTGATGCATGAAGAAAAGGAAACTTGTCTCAGGTACAGCGGATCCTCATGCATCAGGGTCAAAATTATTCATGTTTGCTAAGCAGTGCTGTAAAATCGTTTCCTACTCGGAAGCTGTGCGGGTACAGCTGTGCTGGAGGCACCACGAAGAGTTGGTACAGAACAGAACAGAGATGACCTCCCTGCACACCCTCTAATCCACACTGCACAGTCAGGCAGTCACTCTGTTTACCCACAGCTCTGATTCTTGTGCTTAGGTAAACAGACACCAAAGCCTTTTGTTTGGTGGGCTTGGTTTCTGTTGTTTGGTTTGTTGTGTTTTTTTCGTTTTAAAAGCTTTCTATTTCACTGTACATGTGACAATTTTTCACACTTAATTCCACAGAAAGAACTATAATGTCTGGTTCAATAGATGTTCATATGCAGTTCATAGCTTTCCCAGGCTCTTGGATATCATGCAAGATGTGGCATTTTTAAAGATGTGAACATGAGACAAATACAGCATTCTTTATTTTCACTGGTAGAGTCTTCCTTTTTAACTTCTTGCTAAGAGAAAAAGAAGAACAATATCTACTGCTATCTTTTTTTCCTTTTTGACACAGCTAGCATTCTGGTTTTGACAGATTAAGTAAAAGGGAAGGCCTCACATCTGCTGATAATTCACCATGTTCATTTCAAAGTTTTACAAAAATATACAAGTTCTGATATATTTATCAACAGCCTTATAGACCAAAGGTAATTCCACATTCATTAGGGAATTGTCCCATTTATGTGTAATTTTTTCTGACTATCCAGTTCACACCATCACTCTGAACTATTGAATTATTATCACAAGTACTGTATTTAATTCTTTTAATAAATAAATAAACCAATAAAATTTGGAAAGAATACCTGGAAAAAACCACATTTGTTTTACCAAAAATTAAATTTAAATATTTGTCAAAATATTATCTGTTAAAACCCCAGAATTTTCTGAGTGATTTAAAAACTTTATATCTAGCTTCTTGTTAAGTATTAGTATTTACTGCTTGTTTATGTTACCCATTTCTGGAGTAAACTATTCTCAACCATTTGGGGAAATTTCTCAATTAAAATCTTGCAGTGTACTATTTGCAATCAAATTAGATAATTTCTGCTCTTTTCAAGTATTTGTAGAATTAATTATACCTACTTTCCTTTATGAAATTCTATCGTTCGGTCTCAAATAAGAGACACACCTCCAAACACCACAGTATCTTCAAACAAAAGAGTAGCACTGGCTGTGTTCATGCATCTTGTTTTGCAGAGGCATCATCAAATTCTCACGTTGGGAATTGCTCTGTGAAATTTATATTGATGTTCATATTGCATCTACTCTCTGTCATTCTTAAACTTTTCTATGCCCTCAAAACCACTCTAATTAATTCATGTATGATATGGAGAAGAAACTACAACTGCAGAGCTTAAAATAATTTCTCATTACCTCAAGTACATATTTTTAATGAATACTGGAATCACTAAAAAGGCCCATTGACAAATTTGCACTGAGTTATTGGCAACAATGTACAAAACCGTCTGAGTCACTCATTATAATAAATCATATCAGTTAAAGGTGCTAGAAAGTTAGAGAAAAGAAAAACAAAACTGGTTTAAATTCAGAGTTTTAATGTCCTTAAAAATAATACATTTCAGACTAGACCAAAACATATAATATTAAAAAGTCTGATAAATATCACCTGTTAGCAGTAGTAGTACATGTGACCTGTAATATATTATCTTCTATCAAGTACTGTCATATGATATGCTGCTGGCACTAACACACCCCAAATATTTGCATTAAAATGTCTATTTTTTTATTCTCTGATTATCAAGTTTGCCATTTTACTAATAGTTTAAAAAGATGTATGTGTTTCACAACTCTCATAAAAATGCGTGTGATACTACAAATTTCTTTTTGAGCAGCATAATTCTAGAACCTGGTTTGTTGAAGCCTTACATGTTCCAACAGGATACAGGATAAGCAATGACCTTTCCAAATGAAATGCAAATTGCCAAACAGTCACAATCGTCAAATCAACCACTGGAACATCCATTAAGTTCATCTTCAATCAGACTTCCTAAAAAGTGCTTTTTATGCATCTGGACTGCTACCTTTTGACCTTGATCTGCAGCCAGCTCTGCTCAGTAACCTTTACACCATGTTAGATATTCCCTTTTGCCACCTGACCTCATTAGAAGCAACTTTCTTCCTGTTTTGTAAGAGAAATAGGAAATCTGCTCATCCAGTCTGATGCAGTCCAAGACACTCACTGCCAATAAAACAATCAAGCTGCAAAATTTTAGGGAAGTTGAAAAAGGCCAAGAACAACATTACAGAAAATCTGAAGTGATGGAAAACAAGAAACATAATGGAACCCTGATAATTAAACAGCATTATGGAGCTATTCTCACCATTCTTTTTCCTTTTCCTTTATATACCTCCTGCAGGAGATGCAGCAATTTAGAGTCAAATGCTGTTTTCAAGGGTAATATACCCACAGTCTGTTGCCATAGATTAAACTGACCTCTTGGAGAAACCACTGAACTTCTGTGGACTGCAAAAGGAGTAAGGTCTCCAAATGCAAAACAAGAGGCATATATATATCTCCACCATGAAAGGGGTTCCTATATATCTTCTTCTCCCACAGCACTGCAAGGACTGACCCCTCGTTGTCTGTGACCCCCATCCCCATCTCCCGTGCAGTGCTGAGCTGGCTGCTCTCTGGCCAGAACACCTTGCAGCCGCAGCGCAGGCCTGCTCCCTCCCCAGAGTGGGTCCTGCCTTCGCCATCCTGTGGGGCCAGCACCTGCCACTGACAGGTCCTGCTTGCTTCTCTCTAATTTCTTTGGGTTGACAAGGAACTGTCTGGGATAGAAAATTAGTTATTCCTTGGCTAAAGTTTATCTGCAATCCAGTTCTTCCCCTTAAGCGAGGTGTAGCCTAGCCACTGGCTTTTGATTCTTCTGAGAGTTATAACATTTATTTAATCTTTTTAACTTCCTCATTAAAGATTTTTTCAGACTATCTCTTTTTATCGCTTTTCCTAGTACAGAAAGGGAGCGTATTTGAATTCTTAGATTTTTTTTTTCACATGGACAGAATATAATTTCCTGTCCAGGTTTTCCTGTAACAATTAACTTATCCTCTACCACCACAAATAGGAAGCGATAATGTTCCAGCCATAAACTTACAACACATAGGTCAATGAGTACAGATCTATATAGAAAACAAGAAATAAAAAATACTCTTGTCAACTTCATTCTTTCAGAAATACCATCTGGTAGAAGAAAGAATAATACTACAGAAGATCTGAATTACATTAATTAACTGAACTTTAGATAGCAGTCATGAATAACTCAGTATTTCTATCTATGTGAGTTAAGACCTGAAACATCAAAAAACCCAGAGACAGCAAAAAGTATTTTGTAAAGTATCTTTAACAGACATAGAGAAAGTAGAAATTATGCAGGAAAAATACTATTGTAAATTCAGCTGGATCTGTTAACCTACAGGGAAAAACAAGTTGCAGAAAGAGCATTCATTAATGTTTCAAACAACAGAGCATGAAGCAAAGGTATCCTGGAAAATAGTTCTGCTGCAGCAGGAAGACGAACTGGTGGACTTCACACTAGGCAAGACAGATGTGAATTACTTGCCCATTTAAACAGTTTATTTTAATGTGTTTTTGTCACATTACACTTTTGCAGTTACATCTCTGGAAGAGCAGCTATTGCTGTTGAGTGGGTATCCAGAGCACTGACTCTGCCATGGTTCTGAGGAGTTTCACTGTCCTCCACCTGCACCTGCACGAGCTCCTACCCCCAACACATGGCTTTACTACTCCTGGTTACTGATTTCTGCTGTCACAACTGACAGGCCACCTCTTTCAAAGGCCTGAATTTGGTGAAACCAGTGCCTAAAAAAACAGGTTTCCCTGATCCCCCAGTCCCCAAGAAGAATGCACCTGCACAAATGGTAAGTGGCAACTCAGTACTGGGAATCTGCCCCACTTCATGTATTTTCCAGCAGAGCAGCTCTTCTAAGGGAAATGATCTGTTTGTTGTGCTCACCAGTTGCTTTTGCAGTTGAATTTTTTGCTGTTTTTGCAGCTTGAACATTACAAAGCAATATAGGGAGGTGTGATCTGCCTGTTGTATACCTATCCAGTAATAATCACGCAAGTTAAGCAGCTGGAGAGAAAGCTGTGTGTGGTATTTAGAGCCCACCATATCTTTGAGGTAACTTCACATCTAGGAAACCTGCTTACTATGAGATGTATTGCCTCCTGCTGCCTCTTCCAGGAGCTCACAGACACCTCTCAGGGCTGCCCTGTGTCCCAGTCTGAGGTGCTGGACTCGTTTATGAACTGCACAGGTCATGCAAGTGCTTCCTAGGCTCTCTGGACCAAGGGATTGGATGATAACAGCTAGTGCTTAGAGAAGTAAATCCTTTGTTGAACCTAGACTGATGCCTTTCAGACACTGATATTATTTAGTGCTAGCTTATCATGACAAGTCAGAGGGAAAAGGTGAGATTATATCCCCTCTCAGAGAACAGCAGTTATTATCTCAGCCCATTTCCCTCCCATGTCAATGTCTGTATGTAAACATATGTGTAGATATGGTTCTATCAGACATAACTCTGTATTTCCATCCTGGCTCATCCTCAAGGCCTGCTGGAAGAGAAAATGAGCAAGTTCCCCTCAAGGAAAGTTAATTATTGGTAGGCAATCCTGCAAAGGCAGCCCTCAGCCTCTGTGCAGCTCAGGCACATGAACTGAGAGCATATGGAAAACAAACTTGTCATACTTACAGCCAGTTTCCAAGCACTGTAGGCATTACATGGAATCCTGCCTTTACCATGGGATGACAAGAGCAGAACTCATCTTCTCTGTAGGGAGCCTTCATTACAAAATAACTAAATCCCATTAAAAGTACCAATGCACAACATTCATGCTCCTTTGTCGAAGAAGGAAACACAGTACAGGAGAGGTCACTGTGAACCAGATGGAGTGTGCATTTCCACATGACAAAGATGAAAATATGCATGGGCAAGATGCAGAGGAACAGACAAAGGAATTTGTTCTCATCATAAGGATCAGAAAATTAACTTGCATTTGGTAAAAAAGGTATTCAAACTTCAAGGTAATCATTGCTTATTATTAAGAAATATCATAGACCACACTAGCACACAATGCTGAACTCCTTAGGCAAATTAATAGGTTCGCCCCCTCCGTGTATCTGCACTCTGCTAAAATGCTGAACAATGCAGTAGTTCTACCTGTAGCATTAACTCCACTCAATATTTCCCTGGGTTGTGCCCCCTCAGTCCCCTCTGTGAAGGGTGCAGTAAAGGTGGTCACTCTGACACCACACCCCGCTGCCTGTGCCCACACCAGGCCCATGTGCAGCAGCCCAGCCTCCGGGGAAGCACTTGTGCCATGGTGCCCTGAGCCTCCCTGCCCACTGCTGCACAGTGAGGTGTAGGAAAACCAATCTTCCCTTTCCCAGGCAAAAACAGTGGTAGCCCAGGAACATGTTAAACTTACCTGACTTCAGCCTGGAGTGAGTGCTGCAGTCTTTCTTCCATGTGCTAACCAGATCCAGCCTGGAAATGTGTACTCAGTGTAGGCATCAATCAAACTGTTATTTCACCAACAGGAGGAGACGCAAAGCCCGAGAGCCAAAGACAAGTCTGTTAGCTGTGTATCTGTGTGATGGGAAGTCAGCGCAGTGTTTTCCATGGCCAGTGCAGGTTTCCAAGGAGTGATGAACCTCCTGTCAAGCAGGGCAGTAATTTTGCAGCAAGAGCAGACCTATTACCTGTTGTCCTGGATCTGTGACAGCTGGAGTAAGAAAAGCACACTCCTGAAGAGCAAGAAGAGCTTGTCCCTTTCAGGAAGATACAGGTGGGGAGCATGCAGCACTGAGAATCAGGTGATACTGATATCCAAAATTTTCTAGCAACTTCCTCAGCTGAACTGCTTATCTGAAAGATTGTGACAGTGGTGAAGAAAAAGACATGAGCTCCCAAGAGGAAGCTTTGCTGAGCAATTTTCATTTCTATTCATCCATTATCAGCAAAGACAGCGTGTTTCCCAAAACTATTTGCAGATTTTTTTTGTGAGGAGAGAACCCAAGCCATAGAGATATGCACATAATTAGTACATGCTTTCCTGGATGCACCATGCGAAAATGCAAGGAGGAAAAACTTGCAGTGCTACACACTGCAATCTAGGGTTCAAGATGTGTCAGTGGAACATGTATGACAGTTATGTGCATTCAAGGCATCTAGAGATCTGTTATATTTAAACATGTCTGTGAATTGCTATTGTGTGTAATGACCCTGATATACCAACCTGTGATGTTCAATTGCCAGAGAATCACAAGAATATTGACAGTCTCATAAGTTATGAGTGAGATAATTTCCTTCTTGTCAAAATTGAATGTGGTAAATATAGTACAGAAAATTACATGTGAATTTAAGCTTTAAATACACAGGTCTGAATAAATAAATAAACAGATGACTTTTGGTGAAGAAAAGGTGGTTTGCAGGTAATGTGGCCTGTAGTAATTGCCAGAAGGCATTGCAGAGTGGAAAACACTCGATTTACTTCACCTGTTTTACCATCAGTCACAGATTCACTGGTACTCACTCATACTCTTACCTACACATGAAGTGGTGCCATGCTTCCTTGGTGGTGCCTAGGAGGCTCTAGCCAAGGCCCGAGAGAACAGGACTATTACAGCTATGGCAGGGTTTTGCTTTAAAATGAAGACTACCCCAAATCACTCCTTACCTGAATGGCTGCCTTCGGAAAGGTAGCAGCTGGTCTTGCTGTACTTTCACTTTTACTATGACATAAGAGTGACCCACCTTAGGAAAATTCTATCTAACAACTATATTGCTGTATGAGATTTGTTCTTGATGTTCATGTTCTGATAAGAAAATGTGAGAATGTCTTCACAGGTCTTTTGAGAGCTGAAGAAGCAGTAATGGTGGTAGAAGCTTAAAATAATTGTGTTTGGACAGAATGTGTGGCAGCTTGGTACTAATTGCTATTTCTTTATAAATACTCTGATTTGCTGTAAATGAACATCTGCAACATTTGGATAAACATGGGGAAGAAAAATACTGTGCTGGTTGAGCAGATATGGAACATCACATGAGATACCATGAAGTTTCAGTGGGATAGCTGTGATTGTGTGTCATTTTGCAGCTCACACAGGTACAGCCCAAGACAACCTGTGACAAGAGACCCAGTACTTCTAAGAACCCGCTCAATCAAAAATCAAAAGTGTCTCCTCTAAGGTGAAGATATGAAGGCTCAAGCACCCTATTGAAAGTATTTGCAAAGAGCTTTCCTCTCCAGAGCTGCAGGGAAGGTCTATGTTAAGAGCTGGATCTCTCTTCATCCCATGAAACATGACTCCTGCTTTCAGGATGTGCATAAATGACCTATAGCAAGTAGACCCAAGTGGTGTATTAGAAAGTTATATTGCATTGACTATAGAAGTCCTACAGCACCCCCAGACTGCAGTAATGAAATAAAACCACAAAAGGTAGGAAGAAACCCTCTTACAGGCCATGGTAGAAAATGTTCATAACCATTTGTTGCTGTCATATGTAAATCACCTCATTGAATATCAACAACACCTGCAATTAACTCATTACTGCAAATAAATATTTGAGAGTGAGACTATTTTTTTGAATGATTCCCTGTTCTGATTTGCTCACTGTATGCCATGGAGATTTTACAACAAACCTAGGCAATGTCTGATTAATTACTTCATTGCTGAAAATATTCAGAAATATAATTAGTAATGCTTCAAATAAGGTAACATCTTTAGAAAAGTCAAGTTCTGATTATGAAGTTTTCTGTCAAAAACTGTTGTGTATATGCTCCAAGAGGATACCCATTGGCTAATTCTAAAGACTAATTTTTGCCTTGGAGAGAGCAATATTTAGATCTAAAATCTGTTGGTAGCAAGCATCTCTGAATTTCAGATGTCTAAATATATTTGGAAAAATGATTATAGGTATTTCTGCATAGCTTTGAGCTCTGACCCTTTTTAAAATCAGTCAATAAAACTTGCTAGAAAACAGAAGAGAATAATGGTAAAGGAATTGGAGTACAACAGAACTTGCAGACAAATGTTTTTTGTGTGCCCATGCTATTTTTTGACATTATGTAATCTTGATTTGTTCTATGTACTAAATACACTTACTATAACACATATCTATCCTTTTTCAAAGGATATTAAAAATATCAAGGGGTTTGAGTAATGTGCTAAAGACAGAAGAAGACCAAAATCCAATGAGAGATGAAAATAAGTGATTAAGAAAGAAGCACATTATCCCTTCAAACTTTTAATGGGGATTTCTAACCACCTTTTTTGTTGGTTGTTGGTTGTTTTTCTTTTAAAGTCAAATATGTCAAATTTAACAAATACAGGTCTCATTCATAAGCAGCAAAGTGTATAAACCTCAGCAAATCATAACCTGCAATGACTGCAGCAGTCCAAAGATGCACTCGGGAGATTACAGCAGCAAAGGGGTGGTTCAGGAAGTTTCTGCTTCCTTCCTTAAAATAGTTAGAAGGTTACAAATTAATCTCAAAAGAGTTTATCAGTCTCTCAAAGAGTTAATGAGTATGTTAAAACTGCCTGCTTCTCTCCATTGTCTAAAGGCCATTTGATCCTGAAGTATATAAAGTACCCCTACATGAAGATGAGAAGTACAGCAGAGAGATCCAGCAAACAAACAGCAGACAGGAACAAAGTGCACTGTCTTCTGCAAAAGATGCCAAAAGGTGTTTTTACTTTCATTCGGTTTTTTATGCTCTTACTCAGTTTCTCCACTATTTGCCTGGGAGTCCTTTGCATGTCCACAAATTCCTCCATGTGCAGATGTGGAAATAACAAGCTAGTGTTTTATTGCCTGCTAGCTTTGGGGCTCTTTCTCCTTGTTACTGGCATTTTCTGGAGCACTTTCCATGAAGTCCTGAAATACAGGGCCCTCAGCATCTTCATTCGAAATCGCAGCCACAGAGAACTACATGTCTGCACCATAGACAGGTATGTGTTGCAGATGAATTGGGAGGGAGGAATGCTATTTTGTAAACGTACTGTCAGAAGAAACAAGCAAACTGAAAATTACAAAATTAAAATTATGTAGACATTTTATTATATATCTATGGAGAGAATTGTAGTCTGAAATTTTATTTGCTAGAGCAAGCAGCAATGTGCAAACAGCCGTTAATGCAGACAATACAAAAGGTAAGATACATGAAACAGAGAAGGTTTTGCAGTTTCCAAAGTTTCCAAAGCCATGCATGGAGGCAGCAGGTGCAGCTACACCAGCTTCATGCAGGAGCATCCTGAGTTCCATCTCAGCAGATAATTTAAGATGCTGCTGTGGTCTAGGTGCTCATGTAAGTTGCCAGTGTTGAGGTACCCAGGGAGCCTCAGCTCATTCATTACATGGCTCCTGCTAAAGTTTCCTTGTCTAATTGTCCGCTGTATTTGAAAACCTCAAGAAATTCAACAGGGCCAAGCGCATGGTCCTGCATCGGGGTTGGCGCAAACCCAAGCACAAATACAGGCTGGGCAGAGAATGGATAGAGAGCAGTCCCGGGGAGAAGGACTTGGGGCTGCTGGTGGATGAGTAGTTCAACGTGGCCCAGCAACGTGAACTTCCAGCCCAGAAAGCCAACTGCATCCTGGCTGCATCAAAAGAAGTGTGAGCAACAGGTTGAGGGAGGGTATTTTCCTCCTCTACTCTGTCTTTGTGTCCCCACGTGGAGCCCTGCATACAGGTCTCTGGTCCTCAGCCCAGGAAGGACATGGACCTGCTAGAGTGGGTCCAGAGGAAGGCCATGAACATGGTCAGGGGACTGTGAAGATGGGCTGAGAGAGTGGCATTTGTTCAGCCTGGAGAAGGTTCCAGTGAGACTTTATAGCACCTTCTAGTACCTGAAGGGAACTTAAGAGGAAAGATGGAGAGGGAGTTTTCTTAAGAACAGTAGTGACAGGACAAGGAGAAATGGTTTCAAACGGAGAAAGGTTATGTTTAGATTAGATTATTAGGAAAAAATACTTTACTGTGAAGGTGATGAGGCGCTGGAAGAGGTTGCCCAGAGAAGCTGTGACTATCCCATCCCTGTAAGTGTTCAAGGCCAGGTTGGAGGGACAACTTGGTCTAGTGGAAGGTGGTATGTCCATGGCAGAGGGGTTGGAACTGAATGATCTTTAAGGTCCCTTTCAACCCAAAACATTCTGTGACCCTATGATTTTGTCTCTTAACAAAGTCTGATGCTTTGAGAGAGAAAGTTTCTTGGCACTAGGCCTGGCAAAATGCTTTAACAGGGTCACTGGATACAAATTACTTTACCCAGACTGCTGTGGAAACCACACTAGAAACACTGACAATGGGTGCTCTAAAGGTATTATAAACACAGCATTCAGCAAATTTTGGTTAGATAAGCAGACACATACCAAATTTATTTTAAAACTGTGGAAAACAATGGTTATTGTAACAATGAACAACTTTGAACAGTGATCTTGTTCTTCTTCCAAATTAAACTTTTCTCAGGCACTTGTTGAAATACTCACAAGCATGAGTGTTTGTATGCCATGGGTGGAAATTTTCATGGGGAAGGCTTGTCTTTTTAGAATGCTGTGTTTTAATAAAACATTTTGTACAAAAACAAGGGAAGTTATCCCAGCTATGCCTACTCTTTTATATTTCTATATTCCATTGCTCTAAACCCACTTAGGTATACATTTACAGTTAAAACCTCATCTAAATTTTGGATCTGTAACAGACAAAGCATGTAACCAAGCTCTGTGAGATAAACCACATTTTGCCATGATGTGTTTCTTTTCCGTTTGCATATTTTAGGCCTGACTTCTATCCTCCCTCTTATGAAGACAGCATAGATCCTGAAAAACAGATTTCCCCACTGTCAGTTGCCTCCACACTAAAACAGCAAGAATACATGAATATCCCTCCGCCTCCATATAGTAAAAGCAGTGCAGAGTTTGTCAGTGAAACAAATGAGCAGGAACAGCCACCACCATATGAATTATCTGTGGAGCAGCAGCAAGCAGCTGACCAAGGCCCAAACCAGAAAATGGAGTCAAACTCTCATACAACCATGCAAGAAATCAGTTACCAACAGGATACAGACTTCCAGAGAACCTCAGGAAGAGCAACATCTGTCAAAACATGTGTGACAAGCAGCCAGTAAAATCCTGGATCTGTGAAGCAGGGAAAACTGGAAGACTTGTGTCAGTGATCCCTAATAGTACACTACTTAGGGTGAAATTGCACAGGAAAAGCATTGACCATTTGTGAGTTTGAGTGGAGTTGGAGGGGATATAAAAAGGTGCTCAGTATTTCAAATCAGAATAAATCTCCATAGAGGTAAAAATGCTCAGGCTGTATCTTATAGAAGTCACCACCACTGGCATTAGGAGTTTCCTATGCTGCAAAATAAATGAAGCATCATGGTGTTATCAGTCTTGTCTTGTGCTTCATAAGGAGTTTCAAATGAAAGCCTTCATATGTGATTTTGAAACATTAGCTGATTTGGGAAGCCTATTAACTCAGCTTTTGTTTGAAATTTGTAGACTATTTGTTGTAACTGATTATTTTTTTTTTGTATGCCTTTTAACTTACTTGTTTTATTTTGGGGTAAAAATAGCTGCTATTTTACTAGTGGATTAATGAATAAATTTTGTATTTAAAACAAATGTCTTGTACTTGCTTATATGATACAGGATGTCCATGATTCAGGATAAGGGTACAATAAAATACACCACCTAGCTGCCAAACAGAGAGACCTGGTTATGCTTACAGCTCCTCAGAGGAAATTATCAATTGCAGGAGGAAAAATCTGACTCCTCTGAGCTCTCTAAGAGCAGTTGCTTCTATTGCAGCTTGAGACTGTGAGAACTGAAAATGGGACCCTGTGTCCTGTTTCTGACAGAAGTGGCCTCATAATTACACACAAATACCAGAAAAAGGACAGGCTTGTACTCGTCCTTCCTCTGTTACATATATCCTTCCTCCCACAAAATCACCAAGACAAATTTGCATCTAGGCCACTGTCATCTATAATTCGAGATGACTAGAAAAATTTCAGGAGGGTTCACTCAGGTTTCAACCTGCAGCATTGACTTTACACAGAATTTTGCTTTTTGTGTTGGAAGGTTTGGGTTGGATGGGACTCTTAGAGGTCATTCAGTCCAAGCCCCTGCAATGAGGAGTGACATCTTCAACTAGGTTAGGTTGGTCAGAGCACTGTTCAACCTGACCTTGAATTTTTCCAGGGATAGGGCATCTACTGCCTCTTTGGGTAGCCTGTTCCTGGTTTTGTTACAGACCAGCAAGACAGAAAAGCTATCACAGTTTCCAAATGCCCACATACTGCAAGACCACAAATTAAGCATTATGGCTGTACATGCATTAGAAATGCAAGCCATGATGGAAGCAATGACTAAGGCCAGGAAACTGAGAATTACATCAGTTTGGTCTTTTAAATAATTCCATCTTTTAAGGGAAGAACATACAAACCTTCAGTTGTTGTAAGTAGAAAGGAAAGAAGAATAAAATGGGCTAGACAAACTACAGAGGAAGAAAAATTCATTCAAGATAAATTGAGGATGAAAAATATAGCAAAACACCCAGAGAGAGAAAAAGAGTCCCTGAAAGACAGAAGATATAAATATTTTTCAAAGTGACTGAGAAGCAGCACAGCACAGAGAACAACAAAATCAGAGGAACAAAAAACACTATTTCCAAAAGAGTTAAGTGAGGATCTTCTATGTCAAGTGACCTTGTTGTGGTCTTACCTCCTAGCACTACCATACCTATCCCCCCAAATCTCTTGCTTCCTTACTCCAGAGTCCCAGACCCTGGGCAGCAGGCACTGCACAAGTATGGTGCAGGGATGAGGCTCATTAACCAGGAGATATCCCACAGCAAAATGCTTGTCCTGTGCACGTTCAGCTTCCTTTCTTTTTTCTGTGGAAATCTAGCTTTTCCACTAGATAATATTAAAACAAGACCAGATGAGTAGGAAATGGCCAGGACTACAGTTCTGAGTCATAATGAGAGCAAGTACTGCAGGAGCAACACTGAAGTTTGCTCTTGGACCAGTTTGCTATAGGAAAAGCATTCAGATGCTTTCCACATAATTTCTGAATAATCAGGACAACCTAAACCTCTCATACTTCCTCCCAATTCCACGAGAGTCCTTCAGCATCTCTTTTTAGCTCCAGCTCTCTGCAGGTATTGTGAAGTCATAATGGATCCAGAAATGTGAAACTGAAGATAAATGCATCTTCAACTGCAATATGCACTGAAGTATTTGATACAAAAAACTTTCTGAGATAAGAAGAACATTAAAGTTAATACCTAATATTTTGATACAATCTGGTTTTCAGTTTTTCAGCTAATGAACTATTTGATTATGAACTTAATGGAAAATGACATGGGCAACGAGCTCAAAAATGTCAACAATATTAAAGCAGCAAAAGGTTTTAAACAGTTTGCTTTTGATCAAACTTAATAGCATGAATTCATGTTTGCCAAGAACAGCAGCTGGAAATTTTACATTAAAAGACATTTTCTTTGGGCTGAAGGATATGAACTGGTCAAACTAAGGCTTCAGAATGGAATACATTCTTTCAGTGCGTTGACAAACAACTTCCTGACACTGGTGACTGAGGAGCCAACCTGGACACTCACAGTACCAGAAGAAATGGGTGAGCATGTGAAGGTGGATTCAGAATTTTGAGAGGAGGGAGAAGAGCAAGGAGTGGAATCAAAGTTTGCACGGCAGACTTTAATATCCTTAGGGATCTGCTTGGAAGAGTCACATGGGTTATGGCCCTGGAGAAAAGATGAGTCCAGGACAGCTGTTTGATTTTCAAGGATCACATCCCTTGAGATCAGGAAGGGTTCATCCTGAAACGCAGAAATCAAACAAAGGCAGTAGAAGGCCTGCATAGATGGCCAGGAAGCTTCTGACAAAACTTGGATATAAACAGGAAATGTATGATAAGTGGAAGCAGGGACAACTGAACTAGGAGAAATACAGAGACACTGTCCAGTCATACAAGGATGAGACGAGAAAAGTCAAAGTCCACCTGGAGTTGAATGAGGTTGTGGTTTAAGGCCAGCTGGAAATTAAGCTCCAAGCAGTCGTTTCCTTTCCCCCCACCCCCTCCGGTGAGAAGGGTCAAAAAGGCAGAGATTATGGGTTGAGATAACAATTTACTGGAAAAATAGGAATGAGATAAGGAAAACAAACAGTAACAGCAACAATACTAGTAACAACAACGTATAAAAGAGGGTGATTACATGCAAAAAATGCTTATGGAAGGCCAACAGATTTGTTGTTAGAGTGGCCAGCAACATGCGACTTTTTCTGAGACAAAGGAAAAAAGGGCAGATGTTACCACAGCCAAGGTGGGGTAAACTTTTGCGAGCTAGAGACAATGTAAAACCATGATGGACAAACCCGCCAGGGTGGACTGTCTGCACCGCTCCACCCAGACCACACCGACTGCACCACTCTGTTCCACACTTGGCTCCCCCAGGAAAAAAGGACTGTGCTTCCACTGTGCCTTTTCTTCCACCCGAAGCCATGCCCCGCAGCGATGAGATGCTGGTATAGAATAAATCACCCGGACACACCCACATGGGTCCAGGCTTTGCCCTTCCTCCCCACCCACCGAGGCAAATCGGAAAATAATTCTGTCCTGGCCAAAACCAGAACAGGTGAGGAATGTGAAGGGAAATGGGAAAAGTTTGTACAGGTACATGAGTTGAAAGAGGACATAGAAAAGGCTGAGGTGCTCAATGCTTTCTTTGACCCTATCTTTACTGGTAACACCAGCCTCAGGAACTCTGGGCCCTCAGAACTATTGGAAAAATCTGGAGCAAGGAAGACTTCCCTGGGTGGAGCAAGAAAATGTCAGGAAACACTTGAAAAAAGAGGATATACACAAGCCCATGGGAAGACTTGGGATGAATGCACAGAGCTGAAGAAGCTGAGTCATGCCATTGCAACCACCCTCCATTGCCTTTGAAAGATTGTGGGCAACTGTTGGGGTGGTTGAAGTGGCTGCTGCAGTCCCCAAGGAGCAGGGAACTGCCAGAGTCCTTTGGTGGGACGAAACCACCATTTGAAATCTCCCATATAAGTTTACACAATGGTTTATGTACCCACCTCCTGTGTTAATCTCCCTGTCCATCTGTTGTTAGCCCCAACCCTTGCTCTGGAAAGTTCTCCTCGGTTCAGTTCCCCATTGGTCATGGCTCCCTTTCTCCTCCCCTCTCCTTTCCCCACTGGATGTTGCCCTGTAACCCCACTGTGTCTCCGCCCCTGGACCCTCACGTTATGGGTGTAATAGAGTTATCCTCGCCCTGTTCTCCCTCGCTTAAAATACCCCTGCACAACCGCTGTAACTGGCTCTCCTGCCAGGACCCCGTTGTGAGCAGAAGTTCAGTAAATCTGTTCCGGTATTCCAGACGGAGAACCCCTCCCTACCTCTTTGTCTCCGTTGTTTTACTGCTGCTTGGACTCAGAGTGTGTGCGAGCCTGTTCTCAGTGTGTAGGGAGCGCAAGGACCACGGAGGGGAGATTGAGCCCCCTGGGGGCGGCTCCACGAGGGATGCTCTCCAGACGGCCGCCGGGCATTTTGTGCTTGTGCCCGCACTCCGTTCCTGCGGGCACGTACAAGGTGCTGCCCGCGGCAGGTAACTGGGAGTGGTCCCTGAGGTAAGAGAGCAAGTATCACTCCTGTCACTAAGAGGAGGAGGGTCTGGGGAATTACAGGCTGGTCAGCCTCATATTAGTTCCTGGGAAGGTAATGGAGTAGCCAATCCTGGAAACCCTTGCCAAAGCCATGAAGGACATTAGGATCAGGATGGATTTGTGAAAGGCAAATAATGCTTAACCAACTTGATGACCTTCTACAATAAGATGACAGGTTTGGTGGATGAGGGGAGAGCAATGGATGTTGTTTGTCTCACCTTTAGTACGGCTTTTGACACCATCTCCAAAAACATTTTCACAGACTGATAAAACACAATTTAGGTAAGTGGAGAGTGAGGTGGATCCAAAAGCATCTAAGCAGCCAGCTGCTGTGATCGCTGCCACAAAGTCCATCTGGAGGCCAGTCACCAGCAGCGAGACCGAGGGGTCACTAGTGGAGCCAATACTGGCATCATTTGGATGATGGGGCAGGGCACATCTTCAGCAGTTTTGCAGATGATACAACACTGGAAGGAGCAGCTGATGTTCCAGGCTGCCATTCAGACTTACCTGGATAGGCTGGACAAATGGGCTGACAGGAACCTTGTGAAGCTCAACAAATGGAAGTGGAGGGACAGACCCAGGCACCAGTACATGCTGGGGCCAGTGGCCAGAAAATGGCTCCATAGAGAAGGATCCAGGGGTCACACACTGAAAAAAAGTTGACAACTTACCAGCAACTCATCTGCACAATAAAGACAGCCAATGACATTCTGGGTTGCATTAAGAAAAGCACCATCAGCAGGTGGAGGATGGTGATCCTTCCCCTCTGCTCACTACTGGTAGAGTAAGATACATCTGGAGTGCTGGGTCCAGGTCTGAGACTCCCAAGTACAAAAGAGACATGGACATACCAGAGTATCTCCAGCAAAAGGCCACAAAGACAAAGCAAAGACGAACATTTGTCATATGATGAGAGACAGAGAGTTGGGAGTGTTCAGTCTGTAGAAGAGAAGGCTCATGAGGGATCTTACTGATTACAAGAAATACTTGATGGAAAAGAAAGAAGTGAATGGACCCAGGCTCTTCTCAGTGGTGCCCAGTGACAGGACAAGAGGCAATGGGCACAAACTGAATCATGTGAAATTCCAACGGAATACTCAAGAAAGTTTTGGTGTTGGGGTTTTTTTTCCACTATGGGAGTAGTCAATCACTTGAACAGTTTGTCCAGAGAGGTTGTGGAGTCAGCCCTTGGAGATAATCAGAACCAACTGGACATGGTCTTGGGCAGCCTCTTCTACCTGAACCTATTGTGAGCTGGAACACAGACTAGGTGATTTTAGTACTGATGAACTAAATGGCCCCTTCCAACCCTTAGTATTCTGTAATCCTGTGGTTCAGATGAGTAAAATACTGCCTTCCAAATTGTCTCTGATCACAGAGAAAATCTGTCCATGTAAATGCTAGCACAATCACAGCTGAATAATACAGGAATCTTGCAATTTCTAGACTTGAGGCAACTATTAATTCAACAATAGCACAAAAGGGTGTGGGTCTCTGTCACGGTGCCTAGACACTGTGATAAGATGAACAGTATTAATAATAGTTTTCCCTTTGCTAGAAGTATGGCCTGTGTTTAGGAGCCTTGCATCTTTGTGTAAGTTCACATACATTGCTTTTTTCCAAGCATTAATCTCTCATGTTAATAATTAAAAGACTTCAGGAAATGCAGAACACTTTGTAAGACTGTGACTACCGTCCTCCCCCCTGCACACCAGATATAAACATATAAACCGCACCTGAGCCTTACAAAGCTTTATTCGTGTTCTTGCAGGAAAAGCAATTAACTGGTGGAAACTGCCAGCTACTTTTTATAATCATCACCCATCACCATTTAAAAAATGGAGGGTGAGTGGATTTGGGATTAGGCTACTTCTGGAAGTCTGCTGTTTGACACCTATTCAAAACTGCACACAAACAGCCTTTTTCTCCATTTCAGTACATAGGCACAACCAATGTGCCTGAAGCCCAGGACAAAGTCAATGTGGAGATTTTAAAATACACCCTTTGTTTATGATGACTGTCTTCATGAAAGCGGACTGCCATCTACTGCAGCTCTAGTGATAGCTTTTTTATAAAAGCACATGTATGGTTCTTCACAGTCCTCCTCTGTTCTTCATGAGTCTTCCCACTGTATCCTGAAAGACACCTGACTTCAATACATCTTACTTTTCAAAGTGCATTCTCCCCATTCCAGAAAAGCTTGGCAAATGGGATACTCCATAGTGTAAATAGATCGTTCACTATGTGATCAAAAATTATTTTATTGTCAGAGAATGTGTAAGAGATTTTAGAAATTTTAGTGGACTGACTTTCAGAACATTCTTTCACACAACCCAGTAATGTGAACCGTCATAATCCAGCGTGTCTCTATGCTTGACCATGTGTGACCTACTAGTTAGGAGCTTATTATCCTGCACCTAGAGGAGTTTAATCTATAATAAATGCAAAGCGTTAGATAAACAAGGTTTCTCTGAAGATGAATATACTCTTACATTCAAAAGTAGATGTCCAAATTGTGTGAGAATGCTGCGGTCATATAAAAGAAAAATCTTTATAAAAAGTACTAAAAAGGCTTAAATCTCTTTTGGATTATGGGAATACTTAATGGTAAGGCAGGATACTATGTGAGAACATTCGTACCTCATTTGTTTAGAGTGAATTAAGTAATAATGTAATTGTAATAATGGTAATTTTATTAGAATGCTTGAAAGTGCAGTGCGTCTTGTACACAATTACGTATTAAGACAGATATACAGCATTACTCTTTATTGTGTACTAAGTGCCATAGCTATTTTTTGACAAAGTGTTGAAAGAAATCGAAACAATTTCCTTTGCTGCAATATTATATAAATTGCACTAAAATTTGACAACCACAATGAATTGAAATACACTGCAAAGAGGCAAGCTGCACAAAGCCGCCTTGACGAATGGTACAAGTGACCACACTGTTTCCAAGGAAGCAAAGCTTTCAAGCAAATCACATGCATAAAGTGTCTGTGTTCTTTATCAGAACACAGTCCTGTAGCTAGAAATGCTGTATCATTTCACAAGCAGAAAAATGCTGATGTCCATATCCCCAACAGCCTTCTCAGATCTATGCCAGGACGTCTCTTGCACTTCCTAAACTTTTATTGCATGATACACTGTTATCAAGAATCTAATAGAAACTGTGACCAGATAGTGAATCAGACTAGCATTTCTGTTTAATTGATTAGTGTTTGTTTACTTCCCTCTTCATTTACTTCACTTTGTCGTAAGTGGAGCATGAGTATTCCAAAGACAAAGAAACTTCCATAACTCCTTCATAAGGAATTGCTGAACTTGCAATCATTACCTTTCAAACACACTAAGCACCAGTATCATCTCCTGACATGAGGAATATTGCAAAGGACAGTCAGATGTCATACCCGACATATTGCTGGAAGGACAAAATAAGCTCTATAGCACAAATGCCTCTCTTTGGAGGAAAATAACCGAAGAGTCAAAAAATATGGAAAATCTAAAGGCACAAGTCACATTGATATGTTTTAAAAGCAGGGGTAAAAAAGTACGGAATAACCCCTTCTCTGGCAGCAAGTGTAAGTGTATACAACACTGCTGTCAGCGTGCATCCGTGAGCAACAGGAGAGGCCAGAGAGGAGGCATGGTGCCCAGGAGGAAATACACCCTGTGCAAAGCTTAGCACACAGCCTTATGACCCAGACATGCTCTGTACCTCTCGTCATAAACGCACGAGAAGGTGACAAGAATCCCAAACAATATTCACCAAGCATGTCTTGCCTTGCAACTCCTCTCTCTCTCTCCCTAACTGAAACTTCTCCAACTTTTATCACAGCATTCAAAACCAAGCAGTTGTCATTTTCTGTTATATTACTGACAACATTTGAATGTTAAGGCCTCTTTCTTTGGTTATATTGTTATCAGAAATTAAGATATTGCAGGTAAAACAAAGAATTCAATACACTACTGCCTTTGGAAATCAATGCAAATGATTATGCTCAATGTTATATTGCATTTTTCTTCCCACCCTACCTCTCTCCCCAAGAAAACTTTTAAAATCATACAAGGCACAAATGGCTAACAAGTCAACAAGGTTTTGTCTCTTCCTTGCTGTTCCTCTTTTGGCCCTGGTTTAACAATCTTCTGTGGCTTCAGGTGATGACAGTGGGTCCCTTTCGTCCTGTCCTCTCATGAATCTGAGATATTTTCAGTGCAATTGCTATAAGAGGACTCAGCACAGCCTAAAGAGGAAGAAATACATTGAATTACATAAAGCAGAAACATCTAAAGACATCTTACATTTATAAACCCTTATTTTAACTGTAGAGTTACACAATAATAATAGTAAATAATTTAGTAATATCAAACGTTGACACAGCTATAGTGTCTGTATTGTTATACTTGATACAATGAAGTATCATGCTTAACATACGTTTTGAGAAGTGTTACATCGAGTATACCTAAGCTATGCAGAAAAGAGAAACCAGTAAATACGTTATACTGATCATGTGTCTGTGTAACGTGAATTGTGGAGGTCCTTGAAATCTGCTGTACAAAACAACCTAGAAATCACAAAAGTAGAATTGTTTCTATTCTGATGAGTAGAAGCCACATAGATAATATTTTGTTCCAAAACACACTCAATATGTGAAGCTTAAGGTCAGAAGGTACTGTAGCAACTACCTTAACAGAAGTCACAGAAGTGTGTTTTGACTAATAGCACATGCAATTGTATTAACAGGATAAATTCCAACAGAATAGCATGAACTTTCAAGTTTCAGACTACAGACCTTATTAAATGGCCATATATATGTCTGGACGGGTGAGTGCAGATAACAACTGTGATAGTACCACATAATAATCAAGTAAAACACAATTTTTCAAACGGCAATTGAATATTCTTTCAGTTAGTTAAATGATACACAAAGATAAAAGGGCAGAGCTGAGTTTTATGTGAAAACCTTCTTTTCAGATAATAATGTATTTGGTTACCAAACAAATTCTCTGACCCTTAGAGATTTCCCCTGGCTGCTCCTTTCATTTAAACTAATTCTAGCTTCACACTCATTAAGTTTGAAAATCAATTGAAACAAAACAGTAATTCTCGAGAGCTTAAATTTTCAGATTTTTTTTTTTAATAAGCCTGATATAATCAATACTTTGAATCTGTTTCAGACACCTAACAGTTCCTGAAAGGATGAGGTGTTTGCTTTATTTATACAAACAGTCAGACAGTTAAACCAAAATTCTGAAGAGAATAACTGTGCAAGCAGAGTCATGGAATAACACCATGAATGCCATTGGTGTCAAGTGAGTTTATGATTAAACTTAGTTATGCACAAGAGTGAGCAGTCTGATATGTTATTGTTAAAAAAGCTCCATATTTGTAGGTATCTATCTACTGAATAATCATTGAAGCAGAACACAAGTCTATTAAAGTCAAACATACTTAGAGAAGATTAATATGTAGAGCACAAATTCGTGTCTGTGAGCAAATGCTTCAAAAGTAAATACTGAAATGTGCCAAATTATACGGTGTGGATGAGACTAAAGCATTTGAAGTTCTCTGGCACTCCTCTAAGAAACCTCTTCCTTATTTAATCTAAAAAGCACAGAAAAAATTAAAAAGCAACCCTAATTACCAGCTTTACTAGACCCTGGTTTTTTAGGCAATAAATGCACTCTAAATTAAAAAAAAAAACCAAAAAACCAAACGACACAAGCAACACTTCACACTGTGCTCGAACAAAACACAAAATCAAATGAATTTATGTTACATCCATTTACATAAACAATTTAGCTGTTGCTCTTTTGCCAAATGATTCCAATAACTACTACATATTCTCCTTGTTTTGATCATGCTTCTCAACAGAGAAAGTCCTTTTTTTTAGTCTGTCTTTTCACACTTCAATTTAACTACACTTTCTTCATCCCAAAGATGCAAAAAAGGTAAAAGTGCATTATATTTGGAATGGCAAGAGCAGGAAAGAATAACAAGGAACTAGAACTGCATATGCCTTTTAAAAACTCCTTTACCTCTGGCATGAATAGTTTACATTTCAGTTGCAACAGATAAATCTCAGCCAACAATCATTTATTGTTAATATGCCTCTAGAAAGACTTCTATGTCTCAAAGAGATCTTGATATAAAAATATTTTGAATGTTTCTCTCTACTTAAGAAATTGTAAAACTTTACTGTGGACAGGTCAACTCAAAGTTGCAATCACTCTATGTTAAACAGCACATTTATCTTTTGGCAACTGTTTAGAAGATATGGCATGTTATCCTTTAGATAAAATTTGGGAATTGAACATTAACAGAAGTGACTTAATCAGAATCTTGCTTTAGTAATCACAGATAGAAGTTATATCTCTAAGAAAATAACTGGGAGGAATGATTACGAAGAAATAAATCAAGCAAGCAGATATCTAACATCAGGCAAATAAAGATTAAAAGCTTTTTGCTTGGGAATAATCTGTACCAGAGCTGTCAGAGACATATCATTCCTGCTTGCCTCATGTAGCATTTTTTCGCTCTTTTTGCAAGAAAATTCCATACAACTTCCTCTCTTCTAATCGTCTCTCATAAGATTTGTCCCATGATGTATCTGGTTTATCTAAGAGTTAGGCAGGGCTGAAATGTATATGCTTGCAGGTTAAAAGCTCAGAATGTGCCCATTCCTCCTGCAGAGCATCTGCCATAAGGGCTGAACACACAGCTCAGTTCAGTGTGCTTGCTTTCGCCTTGCATTCCAAAAAAATTAGAAGTCTTTGGAAAAGCTTATGCTGCAGCCACCTGTCCTAAAAGATCTAAGCAATGTGGAGAGTCTGGTTCATCATGGAACAAACTGAACTGACTCTGTAACATCCACAGTGCTGGCAGTGTTCCATTTATTACCACGAAGCAGAACACCTTCCACAGAAAAAAAGAAAACTGACCTCTATTTGTGTGCATGGTCTGCCCCTTAACTCAAATAAAATTGCAATAAAGTTTGCGAAGCCAGTTGTTCTGCCTCTAGCATTTGAGGGCAGGCATGAAGGGTGAAATAGACAGAAGAAAAATGTAAACTGAGTGGTGCATGGAAACATCTATGATTACAAAAGGTTTGCTCTTTTCCATTATATCCAAAGAGATTTGAGGGAAGATCAGGTTAAGTAGCTAATTTCCTTGATTTGCGAAATATTTTATAATTACCATCTCGTAATTTATTTCCTTCGTAGTCCCAGTTGATTTAAAATTTGTTCACTCTACAGTGTGACTTCGGGAGAAATCTGAAGCTAAATTACCTGGATAGCACAAACGTTGTGTTATCTAAGAATGTGTTCAAACAGATATAAGTTTCCACATTCTATGTGCCCTCTAAGAAGATCCTATGAATTTTAATATCAAATGCAAAACTTTTATTGTGATTCAACTCCAGCCAGCAACTCGCCGCTGCTCACTCACTCCCGTGCCCCGGTGAGATTGGAAAAAAATTGGAAAAGAGTTGGAAAAAGGCAAAACCTGTGGGCTGAGATGATAACTGAAGTTCAGTTTAATAACTGAAATAAACTAAAATACAATAACAATATGAATAATAAAAGGAAGAAGAGGAACAAATTCCAACCGAACCTGTACAACTGATGCACAATACAACAGCTTACCACCCACTGACTGATGATCAGCCTGACCCCAGCAGCCATCAGACGCTCATGGCTAATCCCCCCAGCTAATACACTGAGCATGACATTCTGTGGTATGGAGTATCTCTTTGGCCACCTCAGATCACCTGCCCAGCTATGGTCCCTCCTGGATCCCTGTGCACCTCCTCACTGGCAGAGCATGGGAGACTGAAAAGTCCTTGACATAGGTTAAGCTCTACTTAGCAACAACTAAAAGATCAGTATGTTATCAACATTATTGTCATACCAAATCCAAAACAGCACTGTACCACCTACAAGGAAAAAAATTAACTCTAGCCTGATGAAACCAGAACAACTTTATATGGTTTTTCTAGACCATACTGTATGTTTTTATAGCTAACCAGAGCCATGCTAAAAGACCCAATGCCTCAAAATAAACAAAGAGGCAATCATTCTCCAGTAAACTGCACTTGTGCTTAGTATTGTACAGGTGTCTTGATAGAACCATACAGATTCATTTTATCCCTATTAAGTGATATAAAACCTGGGACTTCTAGGCTGTTGATTTCAGTTCTCTGCTCTTGGACAATCTTGCACCATAAACAATCACTTATATAATCACTCATATATACAATCACATATAACAAAAGTTTTTCATATACCATACAAGGTTCACCTAAAATAGGTATGGGAAGACAGCTTTTCCTGATCAGCTGTTCCAGGAAGAGTGCAATAACACAGAAACGATACGGAGTCATCTCCCCAGTTACAAAGATCAACTACATTTACAGAAAAATATGCATTTATTATCCCAAATGTAACAATTTCCTTAAATACCATAAGGTAATACAGAAGCTATATACTTAAAGTACTTCTCTATGTCAGTATTTTTTTAACAACTGATTACTTATGTATATGCTGACTATGTTCCTATTACTGAAAGCAAATAGAAAACAAAGTACTTGAAACTTCCAATCTGTCACAGCTCTTTTAGACGTGTGCATGTCAATATGAATTTCAAAGCAAACTAAACAATAAAGGAATTACAGTATCAAGAAACCTACAGCACTCCTTTCTAGCAATGCTGTTTTCTGGAAAAGGAGTTTGCTATTCACTCTCTTTTACATACTTCACCAAAGACTATAAAATGTTCTCCTGGGAAATTTTTAGTTATTTTTGTACTAACATGAGGATCTACTGAAATTTATGTACAGCCTTGAAGTCCACCATCTGCCTGTCGGATACAATCTATGACCCTGTTGCTCCTAATGCACTCATGCTGCTGGCAAAGCATCCAGCCAGAGCAAGGAAAGAGGAGCAGTGGGAACTGTGCAATACTATGCAATGAGAAACCAGATAAAGAATTTGTTGTATTAACTGAGATGAAACTGCTATTTGTACCAGATTTTGTGCACATGGCAAGAGATAATGAGTGTTTACAGTACCGTGTATTTCCTGAGGCAGTCTGGATATTAAAATGTCTGTCTGCACTGCATAAATGCAGGAAAGTCCCTGCAGCAAGTTTCAAGGCAATGATGCTTCTACCCCGGGATTATTTGTTCACTAGTGAATATCCCGGTTAAACAGCCAAAAGTGTTGTGATCTGACAGACTCCAACACATGCACAGAAAAAATCCTTTCCAGCCTTTTTTCTGTTCCTGGGAGTAACAGACCCTTTTGGAGTGCTGAATAAAAGACCAGACTGAAATCCACGAGGCCAGTGATAAGCTCCATTGGCCCTGCTTTGTGTCCCCTGAGGGTTTTCCCCTGCACCCTGTCCAAGGCCCATTACAGCCTGTCCCAGAGGTGCTGGTCCATGCCTGAGCTAAGCCATAGCAGTGCTTGTCTCCAGCCTTATCTCTGGCTCTGCTGTCTGGGTGGACCTTGGCCCACGCTATAGGCAGCTCCTTTTCCTGAAATATCCTGTGGATGTATGTTATATCTTGTCTCCGTTTCTGACTTTGATCTTGTCTCCTGGGTAGGTCCACACTGTTGCCTTGTCCCCAGCTCTGTCTCCGGACCCATCTCCTGCTGCTCCAGGTGAACCCCAAACCTGATCCCTCACTTGTCGATGGAGCTTGTTACCGGAGCCCTGCTCTCTCCTCCTCACTTTCCTGCTGTGAGACTGTCCCCTGGACAAGGAGGACACTGCCTGTGGTGCAGCAGGTCTGGGTGCCTGGCTCCTACTGCCTTGTGCAGCAGACTGATCTTTGCTGCTCCCTGGACACCATCTGTGTTGCTGGTGAGACTTTATGCACCTCTCTTAAGGAAATGCATGTGGCACAGAGATGAAATGCAGCAGTATGGCAGCACATTCCTCATTTTCCGAGGATAACCACTGCTCCCTCAATCTATTCTCTTCACAAGTAGAAAATTCACTGAGAACATTTGCTATTTTCCACTCATTTAAAATAACAGATGTTAAATACTGGGCCCTGATTGTAGGTTACTTTAGAAGACACACAAGTCTAAATTCTGCCAGCATGTCACTTCTCTCATAGAAAATAAAACAATCTGTTAATGCAATAAGGATTCCATTTTAAAATGCACATTCTCATTGGCAGTGAAATAGTCAAAAGTTTAGCTAGATAATGCTGCAAGTATATGCTCTATTGTTTCCTAGTATTTTTTTGTTGGGATTTGTTAGACAGGAAATATGTTCAGATCACACATGTTGGTTACATATCAAAATATGTTAATGATCCTGCTAGCTGGGCAAACCTAGATACCCAGAAAAACAATAAAATTGCTAAAATATGTCCTTTACTGTGTTGGAGCTTTAACATTTTAAGTATTCTATCCAAGGAGTTACTGAGGATGCAAACTGTTACTTTAAAAAAAAGCAAATAAAATTAATAGATCATATCTGCAGGCATGGAGTTTGCAACATTTCCGTGACAACTGAAGCACTTTTCATGACTGATATAAAATTGCTTAACAGGATAAGAAGAAACTCACAAAGTTTATGGTCAGAATCTGGTGAAAGACCAACATCAAACATTTGCCTAGGGGATGTTTTGGCAGGTTTGCATTTGCGTTCCAGTCATGAACTCACAGCTACGTGGGACTTAGAACAACAGGGTTTTGATTTACTACAAGCCAAATGCTTAACCTCTCTTCCACAAAATATTCTTAGTCCTCTCTTGTATATCACAGCATAAAGGATGTTTACTAGGAAAAATCTGAAAGTGTGAAGTGTGATTTATATTATTAACTGTGTAAGGCATCTGCTGGACAATCCAGGAACTTGCTCACAACCTTCCTTCTTCTTAGGAAAAAGCCTGATTATGATATGAGATAATTCTTATGACAGCTGCAAGTCTTTCCCTTACAAGGAATCCCTACATTGTTTATACTCTGCTATCCATATTGTCTAACTGTACTCTGATTGTGAGGAATCCTTGGGAAACCCTAAGTGACTCCTAGATAATCTGCTTGAAAAATGTTTATCTTGTTTTAAAAATACTGTTCTATAACTCAGATCACAACACTAAAAAAAATGCTGAAAAAAATTCAAACTAGAATGGCTTCTCTTAATAGACTTGAAGTCATTGCCCAGCATTTATCACGAGGAATCTCAGCCGTTGACATTCCTGTTGTGTTACACATTACACTAACTTATATTAAAACTGCTGGTTCTTCCTCAAAAGGTGTACGTTTGCAAGACTACAAAAATCATCTACAAACACAGTAAATGGGTCAAAACACTGAGTGCTGCTTCTGATTAAAGATGAAAACCTGTAGTCACTGCTATTACAGAGGTAGTGCATTACATAGGGACTTATTGCTATGCGATTGCATTACCTGTGGTTCCTTATTGTGTTGGCTAGGATCCTTTTCATAACTCTCTGCATAGATCCGGAGAGTAGCTCTCACATGACTGGAAGCACTCATTCTGAAGATGAGTCTGGAAGCATCTGAAAAAATAATCCACAGCCCCTACAAAAGAAGAAGGAACAGCATGTATGTAAAGTGGCTGTAACTTCACAAATCACCATTCACTGCTTCAAAATAAAGAGTGAAAGGAAGAGTCATTTGGATGAAATTCTTCTTTCCCTGCAACTTTGGACAAGTTGTTTATTACTCTTTTTTTCCCTTCTGAAGACTAGAAATTATGTTGTGCATTCCCTCCTACTCCTCATAACGAAGACACTCTTACTGCTGTTGTTTTTTTTTTTACTTTAGTTGCTCTTGTTCTCTGTACCAGGTCACAAAACCAATGGCCTGAGAAATACATGTAAGATCACTAAGGATGAGTGGCATAAGAAATTGCTACAGAATCCCAGGATCAAAAACCAGTTGTCAGTAGTGAATACAAAACACAGGACCAGTTGCTACCCCTCAAAGACCATGCATTAATATCTGACTGCAAGAATTTCAATAAATATGTAGCACAATCTGAAAAACTTTAGGTGTTAATTAATTTCAAGTACATTAATTAATGCACATTAACTGTGAGCATAATAAAGAGGATTGATTAATGTATTAACTAAAAATTTGCTCTTTGCTCCCATCTTCACATGTTTTTTTCTCTTCTCCTCCCCCTTTTTGTACTGCATATATGAATATATTTTTTTACAAATATGAATACACTTTTAAAAATATATTAATACATTTTTGTAATGAGTTGTAGCACTGCAGTATTCTACCAGTTGTGCACTAATCTGCATAATTGTTCCCTTTATGTAACTGGTACCCTTAGACTAAGTGCGACCTCTGATAAGTCACTGAACTTTTTTCCACCTAGTCCTGCTGTTGTCAAATGCCTAGTGCATCAACTGAGATCTTTGCTATTTTTGTTTAAAGGGTAGTAAACCATTAAAAATGAGAGAAGATAATTAAAAGAGATCACTTTATTCTTCCAGTTTTATCAGCAACTTGACGAGACACTTATGTTGGAAACACAGTGCACCAGTATTCTAAAGGATAAGTAAAACTGTTGTTGCACCAGATATATGCCAAAATGTCTTCAGCATCATATAAAGCGCTGTTTGATAATCACAGAATCGTAGAATGGTTTGGGTTGGAAAGGACCTTTAAAGGTCATCAGGTCATCACGTTCACCGCAGTGAGCAAGGACATCTTCAATTAGATCTGGCTGCTCAGAGCCCCATCCAACTTGACCTTGAATGATTCTAGGGATGGGGTATCCATCACCTCTCTGGACAACCTGTTTCAGTGTTTCACCACTCTCACCGTAAAAAAAGTCTTCCTTATATCTGGTCTAAATTTACTCTTTTAGTTTACAGCCATTACCACTTGAACTATTGCAACATGATCTGCTAAAAGGATTGTCCTCATCTTTCTTACAAGCCCCATTGAAGTACTGAAAGGTCACAGCAAGGTCTCCCTGGAGCCTTTTGTCTCTTAGTACAACAGGCAACTTGTACCTGTCATCCTTATAATTCAAATTTCACACAAAAATGAAACTGGTCCCATTCCTGGCTTGCTGGATCCTCAGGAGCAGCATTGGTATGTGCTTATGTGCACAAAAGCTAGCACGGTCGGGCTTTAAAAATTAAAATAGTCTTCAAGAACAGCAGAATGTTTCATTTAATTTTAAGTGCTCTTATTGCACTGTGATAAACAATATTCACAGGTTTCAACAGGCAGAATTAATTAGAAGCTACAGTCTGGGTGTATTGTTTGCTGCCTATTTTCTCATTGCTGTGTTTGTTTTCTGAATATGTTTATTAACATTGAATAATTATCATGTAGGAAACTTCTCATTCATGCGACAGCGTAGTTGTACTGAATATAAATCTCTCTCCCCTACCTACTGGGGAACAACATTTGGAACAGGTTTTGGAACACATAGCTGAAAAATCCACATGAAGCTTTTGATAGTCTGAAAGAGACATCTGCATTTAGATGATGAGCAAGCTATCTCAGGAAAATGGCTGCAGTGAAGTGTTCTTTCATTTGCATGGATCAATATGCTCTCCTGTTTTATTGTGCCTGGAGAATCCCACTGAGGCTGCAGACACATGAAGCTAGGAATGTGTCCTTGCCAAAAGAAAACTGGTTGAACTGTATTCTGAATAAATAAGAGCTTGTCCCTATGAAAATACATGCTTTATGGTTTTATGGGCTCCTTTTCACAGTCCATCTGAAAACAGGCCAAGTCATGTTTCGCTGTGTTACATGGTGATATGATTACCAATTACATTCCAGTAGAGAGCAAGGGCTTTGGATGAAAAAAATTAAGGGAAAGAAAAGTGCAATGAAAATTCACGAGCTGTATTTTTTTAACTACAAAGGTCACAAGTCTGCCATGCCTGTAATTTTCCACTGGACTTGGATATGACAATATCCTCATATCTTGTTTCAGTAGTAATACACACAAAGAGAGTAGCTCATTGGCAGATGGGCTGCTTATATTTTCTGGATGCTGTGATGAATGGAAACTATAAAGACTGAGTAGAATGGCATGACAATAGTTTTAATGGCATGTATCATTTGTTAGGGCCAGGTTAGATCAAATAATTTAAAAACCAGAGAAACCAGGTCAATAAAAATACAAACAGTACAAAATCAGGACAAATTTTAACGTGAGTCATAGCTCATATTCAAGATACTTGAATATACATTTACACCTGGCAAAAGTACATGGTTACTTCTGAGCACATCATGAATTTCCAGACACTGAAGGCTCAGTTTGAACAGCAGCTTTTGATAACTAAGGAATCTCAGTACAGCCAGAGCCCAGGAGTGGGTACTTTGGGAAGTCTAAAGTGCCCATGTAGGGTACAATCTACTAAAGTCTTCTGTGTGCTATTAGCTACAATAGATATTGCACGTTGGTTATGTAAATCCTATGGGTAACCAAGAGCAAGAAAACTTTAATTTTTTTTTGGTGATGTATAGCCAGTGGAGATTTTAGACAGAAAATAGAAGGACTTTCTTTCTATATAACATTTTCCACTGTTCCAGAAAGTGAATCCTCCCTGTACATGCACTGCTGTCAACAGAGACTTCAACCCATAGGATGCTATGTTTACTGTGACACTATTGTTTCCAGTTATCTACAGCAAGTGTAAGCTAAACTAAAGGTGGATTATCTTATCCAGACCAAGCTAATCTTAAGTAGGAAATGCAGTATCTAGTAAAGCAAAGAAAACATCATCCTATAAATAGACAGTCTCGCCAGAGACTGAATTTCTGAATTTCAGAAACAACACTACTGGAGACAATATGACAACTGCTAAATTTTGCTACTCCATCACAACAGCCATACCTGTCGTTTGGTCACAGTGCCATCCACAGGATCTATGTACTCAAAGCTGTCTGTTCTTTCCACACTGTAGATATTGTTACCCACAGCAAACTGCTGATGGCTGAATGATTTGTCAGTGATCAAAGCTTCCAGGTCTCTCATTATGAAATATGCTGTTCTGGGTTCCAGTGCTTCGTAATCAAACCTTGCACATATACAAAAAAAAGGTAGAACCAGAAAGTAAGTGCCCAGAGCTGAGAAAACAGTACTGCTTTCACCGAATTCTATATATCCACAATTAGCAATGTATTGCATACTTCAAAATCAGAGGTGGACCACTGAAGTACTGATTGCAAATGAAACCAGCACACTCATTAAAGTCCTGTGCAATCTGACCATTGCGTGTGTGCAGTCACAGTTCTACACTGGCAGCCTGACTCTGAGTCAACAGAAATCATGTAGAACATGCAGTTTCTACAGCAGCATCGAAAACATCACTGATACACAGCTAGCTTTTGAAAATTAAGGACACAATTGTGCCGTGCTTAACAGACAAGTGAAATAGAGAAAACTTTGGTACAAGTTTTGAGCAACTGCTGTATGCAAAAGACCTTACAAATTGCAAACTCCGTGGGATTAAATCTAGATTAAGAGAGGAGCAGAAGCAAAGATGTAAATGACAGCTAGAATTCACAATATTGAGACTTTAATAAGCGTAAGTAAATATTTGGATCTTTGGAAGAGTTATCCTGAACTGGAAGCAGGCATCGTTTCAGTTCTCACTAAAACACTGTCACATGGAAACACTTTCAGAAAAAAGAGGTAGCAATAAATGTTGCTGGGATTATGTTTTATTTTTCAACATCATGTAACAAGTTGCACCTATATATTCATTCCATAAGTAAACAATTCAAATCTTTCTGCCATTCAATACTAGAAAATTCCCTTACTCATATGCTAGCAGTAACATATACATATTGCTCCTTTTCCCATCACTTAATCATCAGGAAAAACCTACCTACAGAACATAAGTGATAATCTGTCACAGATTTTCATACTGCAGGCACAGCAATGCACACCTAAGAGCAGCTGAGCACATCTAAACAAGTAATAATTGTAGCAGAATTCTCCTATAAACTGCATAAGTTCCTGTGCCTTTTCCTCATTTTTCTCACCTGCAGTAGTAGTGCCGGCCAAATTTTGCCCAGTGATCCCTGACAATCTCCTCCACACTCTGCTTTCGAGTTGCTAGGATTGAAAGCCAAACTAGCACAGCCCACAGTCCATCTTTCTCTCGGAGGTGGTCAGACCCTAAAGAGACAGACACAAAGCACATTATTTGGTATCACTGCAAGCCAGAAAACAAGGTAAGGAGGCTGGGCAAATGTCTAATTTAACTCTATGCCATGTAAGAGCAATCAATAGTACTGGTCTCAGCACCTCTGATATGTTCCAGACAGACAACCAGAACTAATGTTTAAAATGTTCTATTTAGGCGTGACAAAGTCTATGTTTCTAAGGTTAAAAAAAAATATGTACAAGGACTTGAATAGAAACAGTAGTAGTATGAGAACATTTTTAGTCATTATTCCTGCTCACTGATGTACAGAGTGTTTTCACACCTCTGCTCCGGTTTCCTGGAACTTAGCTAGATATGCAAACCCCAGCCATGAGCCAGTGAGAGCCACTCTCACACTCTGTGTTGTGAGAGTCAAGTTCAACAGCATCTTCCTACCTCTGCAGATGTCAAGCTGCAGAGAAAGAACTTCCCCATTCCATGAAAATTGCAAATTTCCAGAATGTTCACGACCTCCCATCAGGACAACAACCAAGAGCTTGAAAAGAAATTTTCCTGAGAAAAAGCCAACCAAACAAGCAAACCAGAAAACCGCGCTTTTTCCCCTTTCTACATTTCTCCATACCTCTCAGTGGTAAGGATGTTTGTATGCTCCGGTCTAGATCCCTTCATAGGTGTGTATTTATGAAGAGAGAAATTGTTCCCACAATGAAGACTAGAAACAATTTTGGAATAACCCCAAAGGATTTAAGTCATAGCCTCAGATCCAAGTAAAATCCAAGACCCCTGACACTCAGTAGATACTGAAGGCAGTTATATAAGCTAGCAAACTCAAGAAACGTGAAGAGATACCAAGTATGTGACCCTTGCTCTGGTGTAATAATGCTACATTTGGTTAAAGTTTGCTAGCTGCAACCTTACTGTTTTCTGTCTATTCACACATTATTGAAACCCTGGGTACAAAGCTAGTGCAATAATTCAGAAGTTTTGTTTACTCCACGAATTACCTACTGGTTATGGAGGCAACCAATCAAACTATCTGTCCTTAGAAGATACTTAGCAAAATCCGGCAGGGAGGAATCTAAAGTCTTAGGCCGAAAATCTGTTTTCTGAAGAATTCTCCTTCCTCAAACACAAAAATCCTGTTGCAGTGAGACTGCTTTGTAGTGCTGTGGTTTTACATAACAGCCTGCAAGGTCCCCTCAGTCATCTGCCAAAACAACTGTGTTTTGCTACTGGCAGAGGACACAGTTCCCATATTATAAATGGATGCACTGAAGCTGTTAATCCAGTGAAAAACTGTCAACATACTAAAGGCATACAAGGCAAATAACAAGATGTGCAGAGAGACACCATGATTCCTAGAGTCTTCCAATCACTGCTCTAGCCTTGAACTTGCAGTCCCTCATCTTGCAAATGAGCAACAATCAGGGTAGCACCCTCTTCTCATGTGGATTTTCTAAGAGCCCATTGTCCTGGGTCTGCCACAGCTCTGCCTGCCACTTATGCTTCTTGTGTTACATTCAATCCCAACACTCTGATTCTGACACTGTTAACCACCACAGGGTAGTTATAATAAACACAAATTAGCATTCAGCACAATATTCAAGTTGTATAGGAATGATTACTGAACATTTGTGATGAGGAGAAAGACTTGCATGAAGATTAAGTTGTGTCTGTGTGTTAGGTATTACAGAAAACAAGGACATCAAACACCGTAGATGGATTTAAGAGCTGAGACAGTAACGTGCCTTTTCATTTGCAAAGTAGCTGCCATGATAGTAAGAACATCTATTTCTGCTACTTTTTATCTGCCTCGATCTGTAATCTGTGAGCTCTCTGCAACAGCAGCAGTCTCCTTCTGCAACAGCCAGAGTTTAGGTCTGGTCCTTAAGGAGCTGCTGTTGGAGGAGCCACAGCTCACTCTGTTCCCTGCTCCAGTCCTGGGTGCTGTGGAAGCATGGAGTGCCAACCAATCAGAAGAAGAAGGGCAGAGTTATTTATGAGCTCTCAAAGCTTTGCAAATAGCTTCAGATAAGAATGGAAAACAAACATCCTTCTACAGAAAGTCAGTCCTTCAGACAATCAGGTCATAGAATCATAGAATTGTTTGGGCTGGAAGGGACCTTAAAGGTCATCATCTTTTCTACTCTCTCGTTGCAGTAACATGCTAGATCAGTTTAAGGATACCTTCTAGAGAAACAGCAGCAATATGTCCTTGGATAATAAAGTCAGCTTACTTGTAGTCAAAGCAGACAGCACAGTCACTGTCATTGTCACTGTAGCCAAGAGTCTGTTCCCAGACAAAGGTACAGGCTTCTGCCCCGCCACCATAAGAGAAATCTAGAACAGAACTGTCACTTCCTGCTGAGCATACGCTGTTCCTCTGGTAACAGCAGGAAAAGTCACCAGGTCACCACAGGGGCTGGGGATGCTCAGGGAACTGGGGGAACTGGGGCTCCTCTGGGGCAGAAGGACAGGAGCAGCCAGGGCCCGTACCCATCCCACTGCCCCAGGAGCAGGGCAGTGGGGGGCACCAGGGCAGCTCCAGCTCCAGGTACCAGACACCTCCTAGGGATGGGAATAGGGCAAGGCCAGGCCAGGATGTGTGACAATGAGCAGGCCTGGCTTTGGGGGGTCCCTGGCCAGGCATGGCAGGACTGTGGGGAGCTGGAGACTGGCACTGCTGCAGCATCACTGAGGCAGCGGCTGACTGCCCTGGTGCTGCTCCAGAACAGAATGGGAGAGCCCCAGAGGGCTGGACAAGGCCCTGGTAACAGCAAGCTCACCCCACCATGGCTGTTCCTTTCCTTTTTAACCTGCCTGCCTCTCAGTTATTCATCCTTAGCACTTAAAAAATTCCATTTCACCTAAAAAGTCATTGCTATTGCTGATATCACTTAAACAGCTTAAGTGTCTCAACAGACACCAGCAAGAAGTGGAGACATGGCACGGAGCTTAAGCCCTCAGCAATTTGTTCCAATGTGAATGACCATTTAATCTCCTGTTATGTAACACTCTGCAAACTGCAGACCAGCAAATCATACAGTGAAAGGCATTGCAGTTGTTCAGCAAAATGGTCTATACATCATGACAACAGAGCAACAGGCTAAGCTGAACATCAAAGAAGAGATGTGTTTTGACTTAACAAATACTTTAAGTACATTTCATGGAACCAAAACATTCCAGTGAAACATGGACAGAAGTATTTCTGAAGAGCTCTTTGCTGTGTTCTGAGCTTTGTTCTCATCTGGCTTAAGCTCATAAACCTGTATGAGGAAGGTCGAATGTATACAGCTAATATTCCTCTTATCCATTTAGCAGATTTGGCTTGCATGTCCCTCAGAGGACATAAATTGTTGCTTCCCTGGAAAGAGAAAGCATTGGGAGAAAGTAACCCAGAGGCAAAAGTCTGGATAGCTAGAAACAAACCAACTGTTTCAGAATCAAAAGTAACCAATTAAAATGCCAGCCTGATGTGAATACAGGGATAATAATCCTGGAAGTATTTCAGTTTTTTAGTCTTAATAGAAGGAAAATTGACAACTGAGATTTCTCCGAACTTGTTTAATTACTCTCTTTTATTTCACCAGCACATCCATCAGCTGGGCTACTATATGCACATATGTTGTTGTACCACCCTTTCTTCTTTCAGCAAATTAAAATCTATTACTGCAATAGACCTGAAATACTGTTATGCTGATTTTCACCTACCAACATTCGTCTGCAGGTGTCTTTGCTTGCGCTCTCTTAACTTACTACTACAGCCCAATGCACAATGTAGAAACTCTAGGGAGGGAGTTTGTTCTGCTGCCTCAGTTCAGCTAACACCATTTTTTGCTTCATAGATCCAATGAATTTGCAGAGGCAGATCTGTCCTGTGCAAAGGGAACAAGGAAAAGGTGCCTTGCAGGTCTGTATTCCTGAAATACTAATACCCCCTCCCAGCTTGCTGAGGGCCCTCAGTAACCTCAGGATGATTATCAGTGCTACTTTTAATTGAAACATCCACAGAATTAATGAAATGCAGATTCTGTTGAATGAGCTGTAGCAAAAAGAGACAACAGAACAGAGGAGTGAACAAGTATTTTTTCTCATTATCCCATTACATTTAGTTTGCCACTGGTAAGGGAAATTATAATAACTGCGTTTCAACATCTTATTTTTAAGTTGCTATTTCTCCATATAACAGTAGCAAAAGTAACTTTTTCTACAGCCAAAGTACTGTGTCCAGACTCAGACTAAACAACCTGAGAAAAACTCTCAGAACATGTTCTCATTCTTAAAGAAGTACTCAGCTTACACAATTTTACACTGAAGAGAAGTCTTCAGAGGCAGTAGCTTGAGAAAGTAGAATTATGCAAATATGTTCATATTATTTTTCTGCTATTTGAAAGCTGTCTAATTTAGTCTGTATCTGAGATATCCAGTTCTGATAGGGAAAGCAAGCTTTGTGGGCCATATGCATGAATAAAAGGTAATTGCTTTTCCCTAATTTAGCAATCCCTGTCCATCATATTGCATTCTGTAAATGTGATTTTAAAACAAGAAAATCACTGGAGTACACAAACTCACAGTAAATAATTTGTTTGCACATACTTGAGTCCTACAAATTTATCATCCAGCAATCTGAAATTTAGTGGTGCTTTAGGCAAATAGAGATTTAGGGGCATCCTGATCAGATCATTTATTCAAGTTAATGAGATTATTTTAGCTTTGTGTTACTGCAACAGACACCACCAAACAGCTCTTTCGAGGCTTTCATTCATGAAGCAACAGCACATTTTTTTATTCTCCACTAGTTCTTCTTCCACATAATCTTGAAGGAGAAGGTGGCTGATGTTAATAGGATGTGGAAATTTGTAGATGAAGCTAGCAGATTTAAGGAAGTCGTAGCAATTACTGAAGTCGCTTAAATTGCAGAGAGATAAATCAGCCACACAGTTCTCTTAATCTTGATTAACACTTTTCTGATGAAATTTAGAAACTAATTGCTGCTGCTGATGCCCTTCTTTGAAGTGTGTGCTGGGCATTAGTCATAGAACCAGAAAGCTACTAACCTCATCTGACAAGCTCCCCACACTGCTACAAAAATGGAAGAAGTTTTTAAAGCATTGGTTGAGCTCCAAGATCAGCTGCCAGAAAACAAGCTTGGGAAACACAGCTGTATGGGATATTTTCAACATCTTTTGTCCTTTTATAGCAGAAAATTTGCTTTTATTTACTTGCCAGAGCAAAGTCCCTAATGTTATAAAACCAAGGCTCTGTATAACTTGGAAATTCCAGCTGGGCTGGATTACCTGAGTACACAAGCAATAGGTTTCCAATGCAGTTTGATGACAGAATGTGGATTTGTAAAACTCCTTCCTCTTGCACAGAGCAGCAAGTTTCCCATTCTCATCACTATATGGTACACTTATATAAATATTCTATGCTGAAAGTTAAAGAAGCACCTAATTTTAGTTCCCTAAATAGATGTGATTGAGCAAAAGCTGTTTAATTGATTCAAATGCCCAATACTGGCAGAAACATGTGAGGGTCACACATCTTAGGACATTACTAAAAGATTTGCAATAAGGTAAATATTTACTGCTAAAAACAGCTCACATTGCTAAAGTATTGGTCACCTAAAAACCAGACTATGTTTTACAAATAAACCTCCTGGCATGTAAGGACACATTTCAGACAGCTACATTGAATTGAAAGATGATAAGGAAACTGAGGCAGGGAGAAAAACAAACTTCAGGCATCACAGTCATTGCATAATTGCCCCATAAGTATCACATAATTACATGATCACAAAATCACCGAATGGGTCAGGCTGGAAGGGACCACAATGGGGCATCTGGTCCAATCTCCCAGCTCAAGCAGGGTTATCCTAGAGCACACGGCACAGGATTGTGTCCAGATGGTTCTGGAATATCTCCAGCGAGGGAGACTCCACAACATCTTTAGGAAATGTATTCCTGTCACGAATTTCTTTACACAGCAGCTACACACGCACTGAGGAATTTAAACCCCATGCTCAAGTTCTCTGGATGCCCTTGGGATCGAATCTTGAGTGACAGATTTGCCTTTAGATGGAATCAGATAAAACCGGAGGTCAAGAGGCTTTCTGCACTGAAGTGCTGCAGGTAAAACAAAGTTAATCTGACCAGAATATACCAGGATGCCGAGATACTGCTGTAGAGCAGCTCTCCATGATGGCCAGCAATACGCTGTTCAAGCTTTGTTACAATTCACAAGAGACAGGATTTATCAGGAATCTGAAGAATTGATGATAACATAGGAGGATCAGATTAATACAGGAACACAGGGAGTGCTAGGAATGCAGCGACTAGTCTGAGGTCAGGAGACAGGAGCTGCAAATTTGGAAGAGAGGCTATAGTACAAATTGCAATTGTTTTAGGCCCCTACAGAAAAATACAAGCAAAGAAAAACGTCGAAGGCAAGAATGGAGAGAAGTTAGGGGAATTTCCTTGCCATCTCGAACAAACCCTAGAGGCCCTTCCTTGACTTTCGTGAGTGTTCCTCTTCCCAAATTCAACACTACTGGATATTCAGGACAATAAAGCTAGGCCAACACAGATCACAACGTCCTCACTATTTCAGCAGATCAAGACCTCAAAACACTTTATTTCTATATGACTGATCTCCAGGGCTAAAATCCACCAGTACTTGGGACAACCTGCTTAGCAAGACATGAACATGCTTTTGCAATGTGAAAGGGAAATTTGCTGTTCATTGTTTTTTATAAATTTTAAAATAAAATTTTAATGACAAGTCTCCACAAAGAAGACATGGCTTCTACTAAGCAACCAATGATTCTTCCCTTCTCCCTTAGACAGAAAGCATCTTAAAGAGTCATACTCAACATCATCAGATGAAGATGATCTAGGAGACTAACTGCCCAAGCAGAAATAGACCTGTGGCAGTGGTTTCTCAGGGCATATGGCACGGAGAGGCCACCCCCGTTTGTTTTACATACCTCTACAGATGAGCCTGCATGCAGCAGGAGGTGCTGCACTCTGTGGGCTAAGGTATCTAGATATACTCCAACCTATGGGAAGACACCACCAAAACTCTTACAAGCTCCTTCCAGTTAAAACACACACTTAACTTTCTTCAATATGATGATGAAGCCAGCTTTCTTCCAAATAATTTGGTTGCTAATGAGCTCATACTGATGTCTCCAGGCCTACCCAAGTATCATGAAAGTATCTGGGTTTGCACAACCAGGAGAGAAGTCAGTATTTAGAGGGAAGGGGTACAAAATTGGCCTGGTGAAAAAGTATCAAAAAGCAATGAGAGTTGAAAACCCAGTTCACACCTCTCATGGGTTAATGGAGACCTAGTTGAACAACACACCACAACAAATAGCAGTACATTCTGAAAGGCACAACATCCTCCTGCCCTTCTCTCTCCAAATTGAATGTCAAGCAATGACCCTGGAGAACGCCCTGTAGAGACAGTACCTATTCAAGAGATACATTCAAGGCAATACAAATCTGTGCCACTCACAGCAATTGAAGGCATCCAGGCTGCTAATCATGGGACATTGGTTCCCATTCCCAACAAAAAGAAAATTAACATTCATTATTAATTTAAATTCTCTTCCTTTTTTACATATAGACACACAAAGAAACCTAACACATTTTGGTTCTTCCATCATAGTCTATTCAGATCCATGCAGTAAATGACAGGCTAACACATAAAGTGGCACGTCTGTGGGCTTAAAGGTATCCTCATTTTTACAAAAGCAGCGTTCTGCTCTAATTTACCCCAATCAACAAATCTAACACTTGCCATAACTCAATTAAAGGAAAACAAAATTTGTAATCAAGTTTCACTGCATGGTAAATAATTTTCTATGAAAAGCTGCAGCCAAGGAATTATACACTCCATGGAAATCACATAAAAATATAGAATAAACTATTAGCCAGGCAAATGATTAAGTTATTCTGGTCTGTCCTTTTTCAAAAACACTTGTAATGTAGTCCTACTAATAAATAAGAAAGAAGAAATTCTGTGCCAGAATCCAAGAAAGAAAAAAAGAAACACTCTGAAATTTATTATGTTTTTCTCATAAACTAAACCCACATCTTTGCAGACTTACAGACTACATACTTTAATTATTTGCTCTAATGCTTACTGTCAGTACTATTATTTCTGATGGCTCAAATTTATTGTTTGTTCTGCATTCTATTGTTTGACTGGTTTTTGTAACAGGTAAGAGAGAAATACATAGGGAAAACACAGATGCTGACATGTAACTGAATTTCTTCTAATGATGATTTTATCTGAGACTTGAGCAACTGTGATGGTCCAAAAAGAGATGTCTGCAACAGGTTTGTTTAGACATGGTAATGTCTAATGGTAATTAGACATACCAATCCTCATACTTTGTACACCTGATCACAATAGGAAAAAAACATGGTTTCCATATACACAAAATCCCTCCAAATGCCGCTGCAGTCTGTGAAGAGACTGTTGCAGTGGACCCTGAGAGACCTTTCTGCATTATGTCCAAGTCAGAAGAGAGTGCCAGGCAACTCCAGAAGCTGTCTAGACAGTAATAAGATTGCCTGTCACTTCTGAATAGGTATCTTCCACATTTTTCACACCTTAAGGTACTGGACACCACAGTTGCAAGGCAACCCTCAAGATGTGAACAGCCAGTTTTCTGTTCCAGTACAAGACAGAGTTAATTTGCTGACTCTTTTGGGTTTGACTTGAGGCATTCAGGAAAACTGAAAGTTGTCATTAAAAGTCTGTGGTAATTTTTGATTATGTATTGCTTACCAGTGCCAAAACTCTCCTCTCCACAAAGTGAACAACGTCCAGAGTCCATGAGATTGGAAAAATATCTCCATCCTGCTGGTGTCTCATACACAGGAACCTTCATTACTTTTGCCACTCTAGAACATATACAGTAAAACATCATATGATAAGACAGTGCTTTTTTTTACATATGGTCTGAGGTCAGTTGAGGAATATTCTAGATCTCACTACATCTCCTGACAGCTGGGCTATAAGTAAAAAAGAAAAAAACAAGAACAGATCAACACCACCATTCAAAACTGATCCTTGTCTCAGCACCTAACTTCAATCACAACCCAGATATGTTTACACATTAAGTGTAGTATTTTGGAAAATGTAGGACCTCAGTTCGATAGGTTTTACCACTTTCTCTCTCTTCTTACTGAGCAAGAAATAGTTCTCTCTAAAGATGGATGGCTTTGTTATACTGATATTTTAATGGAAGTTAAAGTATCATATTGAAGCACCTTCCTTTACAAAATACAGGTGGTCAACATCAAAATGCTTGAAAGACACTTTTACTTCTTTTAATGTGTTCAAAGACAAGACAACACAGGAATGCTTCCATGATGCAGCATGTCCTTTAAAGACCTTTCCCAGTCTCAACCTGAATCTGAACTTATTTTCCCGGTTTCCTGGTACGAACCTAGATGAAACCCTCTCACTATCTGGGTGACATGCCAGTATTTTCACCACCTAAGCTGGATGTGCATCCTCTTCCCCAGTTTGTGAACTGGTAACTATTCTCGCTATAAACTAGAATGAAAAAGTTCTTTATTGGACTCAACAAGAAAGAAACAAAACCCACCCAACAACTCTAAAGAACTCACCATCAAGTTGGGATTTATGCAGAATGAATACTACCAATCTTGTTTTAAAATTATATTTGCTGGTTTTCATTGTGTGCCTAGGATTTTCAGAACTAATTGTTTAATTATAAGAAAAACAAGAATTGAGATACAGTCAAGCAATCTGACTGACTAACAAAGAACTTATGATCGTTCCAACAAGCTAATGAACATTTCTTGAAGTGACAGTTTACATAATTTTAACTTCAGTCAAGCCAAGCAAAGCCAATCAATCGAAGCTGGATTCAACACATTTAATGCAATCCATCTAGACACCGGTGTCGAGGTTAAAGTAGTCACCTCTCTGATCAACAGAGAGACACCTGTTCTCTGATGGTACAGCTCTCTGTCTTAAATCAGGCACATAAAGTAAACGGGATCAACTGTCTAAATATGCCAGCACTGACCCTGGTTGTAGAGAGTGTTAAGGTCACCCCTGAGCCTCCTTTTCTCCAGGCTAAACAACCCCAGATCCCTCAGCTGCTCCTCACAGGACTTGTGCTCCAGACCCTTCACCAGCTTCACTGCCCTTCTCTGGACATGCCCCAGCACCTCAATGTTCGTCCAGTAGTGAGAGACCCAGTACTGGACACAGAATCCAAGGTGTGGCTTCACCAGTGCTGAGTACAGGGAGATAATCCCTGCCCTGGTCCTGCTGGCCACACCACTGCTGATCCAGGCCAGGATGCCATTGGCCTTCTTGGCCACCTGGGCACCGCTGGCTCATGTTCAGCCACTGTCACCAGCACCCCCAGGGCCTTTTCCTGTGGGCAGCTTTCCAGCCCCTCTGCCCCCGCCTGTGGCACTGCCTGGGGCTGTTGTGACCCAAGGGCAGGACCTGGCACTTGGCCTTGCTGAACCTCACACCAGTGGCCTGGGCCCATTGATCCAGCCTGTCCTGATCCCTCTGCAGAGTCTTCCAATAGGTCAACACTCCTGTCTGACTGTGTTGTCCATGAACTTACTGAGCATGAACTCAATCCTCTTATCCAAATCATTGATAAAGAGGTTAAACAGGACTAGCCCCAGTACTGAGTCCTGTGGAACACCACTAGTGACCAGCCACCAACTGCACTTAGTTCCATTCACCACCATTAGTGGTGACATGACAGTTCAGCCCTTAAGTATTCTCTCTGAAATCTTTACACTGTTAACCCACACTGTTATTAAGTCTTCTAATCAACCTTTCTTTTATGTAAGAATATCCATTGCTATCTAAGTTTCCTCCTATTCAGCCTAGGTGTTCATTTCTGTACTTATATATTACATCTAAAAAGAGTGGTTTTTAAATGAGACAGAGTAAGAATTGCTGGTATTTATTTGAAAAGAGCTAAAAATGTACATGAAGAAGAAAGTATTATCAAAATGTTTAATCCTAAACTCAGATTTCCTCTCTCTAGCTTAGAGGTAAAGGTAGGTGTCTACTTCCTTGTGTTTATACAGCACTACATTTATTATTGACCCTTAGAAATGCTGCTACATAGGGGATGTTTCACAGGCTGCAGCTGAACAGGTTTCTGTCTGGATCTGCAAAAAATCAACAACATGAAAGAGTTTAATCTCTGTGCGACAGTAACTTCAGGCTGGAACCAGGATTATACTGCCAAAAAAAAAGAAAACAATAAACCAGTAAGCAATATCTAACATTCTGAAAGTGCAAAATCAATTCTCTTGAGTAGTCTAAAAAAATAGCAGAATATGTTTGCTTGCAGAAATGTTCCCACATCCTGGAACTGTTTTTGAAGAAGGAAATTCTTTCCCTTTTACTTCCTCTAGTGTGGGAACAAACACCTTAGGATAGACTTACCTTGACCAGCACCAAAAGCTTACAGAGGCTGTAGCAGTTTTGAAAGGTTTCTATGCACTTGGCTAGCAATGAAAATACAAATGCTGTTTCTGTTGTCGTTTGGGCTCACTTTAAACTAAGCCTCTCAAACAAGCAAATATAATATTCACAGAAATATGTATGTACAACGTTTATAGTATGAATATTTTATAGTAGAAATATGACAGATTGTTCCATGCAATGTCTTTTTTGTTCTTGGCTCTTAGTACTTTAACAGAGTAAATAAGTAGAAGCACATTGAAAATTAAGCACACTCCTTTTTTATTGCCATTTTACTGAAATAAAGCATCATCACTGGAAATCTCAATAAATGCAAAATGTGCCTTTATGCAACCTATAGACAATCAAGGTGAAAGATCATCCCAGAAAACATGACAGCAGTTCCCACAGGAAGAGGCAAAAATTCTCAAAGCTGCAGACTTGGAGAAATAATGTGCTGCATCAGATTAAACAAATAATCACAAAATATACAGGAAAACACCCTCAGAGGAAGGAAATTAATATGTGACTGTGAAATTACTACATCTTCAAAGCCAGAGAAAACAGAGATTAGAGGGATAGGAGAGGAATTTTTAATGGTCCTACATCTACATCTTTATAAACAAAAAATATGTCTTCAGTGGAGAAAGTTAAAAAAAAAATTTTTCATTTACCAAAACTTTTTTTTTTCACTTTATATTTACCAATCTGCTTTTTTATAGACAAAATAGCTAAATCAGAGCATTCAATCACTGCTACAGCAAGAAGCCAGACTTTCTTAAAATAAGTTACAGGTGAGACTGGTAGAATCCCCTGTGAACCAAAATTTGAGCATTAGTTTCTATGTACCACTGAATGTTTCCAGCACTATTCAATGGAGCATATGGCTTCATGACAGACTTGATAGATGCTAGGCAAACAAATGCTTAGGTTAAGGGTTTCAGGAACTTGTAACTCTGCAAGAACAACTGCTGATGAGTCACAGTAAGGATTTTAATCTCTAGTGAATCACAGGTCCATTAATTATATTTGACTATGTTTTTAGCAACGTACCTTCACAGGATAGTTCAAACAAGACTACGTAAGTACAGGTTTTTCAGTTTCTCTTCTTTTGTACACTTACACTGGAATCCCTAAATTTGGCAACTTAGAAATGGAAAGTCAAGTAGGTAAGATAAAGAGTTTTGCCTATATGAGATCTCTTGAGAAGATAGAATACTACTTCTCTCAGAAAGTGACTCTTGGAACTGTGTCTGCGAAGGGTTTATATCTTGCAGAGGTCTCACATAACAGAATAAATTTTGTATGTCCTTATATATGTATAATGCATCATCAAGATACTGATACAGTAGTGCACCTGTAAGGGCAATACCTCAGGCTCTGAGCTTTTGGGGTGTAGCTATTAGCTGTCAAAAGGCCTGACTTAATGAATGGAATATACTTCCAGAGAAATTTAAAAAAAAACTGGAAAAAATATGCCCTGCTAATAGGTTCATTTTCCTAGTCCATCTGAAGTAAAGGCATTCTATTTATGTGTAACCACACAGTTGATATACCTGTGTTTATATGTTCTGTGAGTATGAACTATGTAGAAAGAATACAACAAACCACGGACGTTCTGGTTCTTGTCATCTTGGACATTTAATGGGACTGACTTCAAACACTACTCTTGCTTGCTTTCTTTCAGTGTAAGTGCTCACTACATCAATGAGATTATACAGTAAAGTTTCTTCAGTCTGTGTGTAGCAGTAATTAGCTCTTGCTAGACTAGGAAACAGAGTATTTACACTTGGAGCTAAACTGAAAGGTAACCTTAATTATAACATTAGAATAACCTTAGTTAGTCTACCTATATGAGAGCAAAGGGCATTTATGTTCCCAGTATGCTGAAATACTAATTAAAGAGAAAAAGATAAATCAAAGAAGAGTGGACTGTACTTTTTGCAATTACACGTTATTTAAAACTATATTTTGAATTTTAAAAAAGCAGGAACAGGTGCTTTTAAATGTGGAGATAACAAAATGAGTTAAGAATATACATTCTTGTACAGTTACATAGTTAAATTTACTTTCCTACTGTTTCACAGTTTTTCTGTCAATTTTATTTTGAATTGCTAGTCCCACACTACCTATACTGACCACTCACTTTTTATTCAAACATAAGGAAAATGCATACAACACAACTCTGAAAAGCAGTTTGAATTATTTCATCTCTAGAAAACAGAATTATTGTAGCGTTTAGTACCAACACAGAAATGTTAAGCCAATTCTCAAACTCTACAATAAGTCTCACCTAAGTATGAGCTGGCCAGCTCATAACAAAGGTAATAGTGAACATAATTATAGCCTTCATAATAAAGATTGGGATTTTTAAAAATTTCCTGACAGAAAAAAAAAAAAATCCCAGCTAGTTCTAATACTACTCCTGAAAGCCCTAACAGACTAATGTGGCAAACTTACCTGTTCTGCACCAGGTATCTGGACTACTTATTGAACAGCTGCCCATCTGAATATCCCACGTCTTCTTTCTTATACTTTATAGACATCTACAGGCCACCTAACTAGGAAAAGAGAGGGTACAGGACTCTTCATAGTCCAGATTATTTTACTTGGAATTACACTAAAAATATTAGCCTGCTTAAACTGTGTATAAAGATAACTTTTCATTTGAAAAAAAAGTTATTTTAAAAGTATTAAAGGAAGATTCTTGTGATACCTTTCTTTCAGTTTTCAGTAAAGACAACAGACTACTTTTTACAGATAGGCTAATAAAGCAAAGTGGTCCTTAATGGTATCTCCCAGACACTGTGGTTTTGCACTAGCAAAACATCAGCAGAATTACCCTGACTTACATGAACAAAAGTCAGAAGGATGTTTACTCCAACCTAATCTCTACAATGCCACCAAAACATCCTGATGAATACAAATCATTCAGATATAACAAATGGCCTGCAGCAAGCTTTTTCATGCCAGTGAAACTCATAACTTCCAAGAATAGATCAGTCCATCAAACAGAATTATCCTGCCAAAGTTGTGATGCCTGTTCACCACAGATAAAGGTCACAACATTGGGGAAAGGGCTTTCTTTGACAGGTGTCATGAACTTGTAAAGATGTAAATGACCGGCTAGAGTTTTGTATCGTAGGTGAAATGCTGTCTAGGGTAAACTGCAGCATCACTTTCACTCTGGAGTCTTAACTTGGAGAAGAAATAGATATTAATGAAAGAAACACTAGAGAAGCAACTATTGCATGTCCTTGGCTCACATCTTCCACCACCTGTATGTGGAAGCTGACATGTGAAAGACGGTCACAGGCACCTGGGTGAACAGGCTTCAAAATACTAACTGGTGTTCCATGGATACATTTATTTTCAATCCTACTCATCTCTGTGGTGTCACCACTGAGGCAGACAAGGTGCTGTAATTAAGAGAACAGCAAGTCTTACTCTGGAGAAGAGTAAGCACTGTCAGGCCCTAACAATCAGGAACTGAAGGAATTTATGGGATAGATGTGGGTCAATGAAGGATAGTGTGTGGTAGTAGCACTCCATACGACATCAAACCCCTGAAATGGTTTCTTTCAGAATTACTATGGTTATAGAAGGAAAAGGTTTCTCACTAGGTTTACTAAATCTCTATTTAGCCACTGAAGTAGCCTATGTTATCTAATCTCCATTTGATAAAAGTCTCATTTGATTTAAGGACTGAAGCATATTTTATTTCAAAGACAAGACTATGATTTGACTACAAGTAACAGCACCTGTTTTTCTTTCCACTTCTCTAGTCTTTCTTCATGCAAAGAATTAAAAATATCCCAAGTAAGGACCTGCATCTGATTTACCAAGAAAATAATTTCTATAGCCAAAAATAAGTCTTCACATAGTCTAACCTTAGCGTACAATCTCTGTATTTAATATTTTACTGCCTGAGTTCCCTGAATTTTTTTTATAACACTCTGAACACTTCTGAGGTCAACACAAGTGATTTAAGTTTGCCTACATCAATTTTGCCATCCCTTTATTAAAGGTATCGATTGGCTGTTTTCTAACCATGTACTACAGACTGTTCCTTAAGCGTACTTGCAACCGGATCCAAAATGTAATGGGATCATTCTTTTGGAGCACCCTCTTCATTTTTCATTCAAATTTTTTCTGCAAAAAAAACCTTAACTATTTTTTAACTTTACTGGCACCATATTCATTGCCTCTCTAGTCACTGAGTCCCTATCCCATTCTCACTGCATGATATTTCCACTTCTTCTTTCTGTAGTCTGTTCTTCCTGATGCTGCAGAGCACTTTCCCACTTCATTTTTCAATTTTTGAAGTCTAATTCAGCTCACCCTTGGACAGTTCTCTCTTCATTCTTATTGTTTCTTAAGATGCAAGAGTCATGAACTAAATGGTTATAACTTTTTTTTTCAGTCCCATCTGTAAGTCTTCATTTTTTATTTATGCAATTCCAACAGATTGTGAGAAATTCACAGTAGTAGCAACGACAGCATCAGCACTGGCACCAACTATAATGTGAAATGGATGTTCTGCTTCTGGATGTTTTCACTGCGTCTGCACCACCTTCCCTTAAAAGGCTTCAACTGCATATTGTGCAACGAGCAGAACTAAAACAGTCAGCTCCCTTATATGGTCAAGTATTACAGTGTTACTCCTTGCCAGTCTTTCATTTATTAAGCAAAAAGCAGTGGAATGCTAAGCCCTCACACTCAACACAGATAACCAGGACACATCACTAAGATAAGATGTAAGCTGTCACATCTGGCACAGAAACTGTCAGGACCATAAGGCAGATTAAAAAATAGGTAGTAGACAAGTTCCTTTACTTTTTGTTTTCTAATATGCTACATCTCACAGAGAACAATCATAGTAACAGAAACCAATAAAGAAAAAGCATCTGAAGACACTTTAACTATGAAACATCTAAAAAAGTTAGGATGTTTTTTGGTTTGGTTCTTCCCAACACCTGTAAGGTTTTAATTAAAATACTTATGCAGAATAAAGGTACCCCGCATCAAGCTCTGGTGTTCAGGGGTAGTTTCTGTCTTGAAAGCTGGTAACTTCAGGTGGACTTCTTTGGTTGACAGTAATCCTGAGGAAGTTATGGATTGCTAATAATTGCAGAAATCATCATGAAATTCTAATCAGGACTATGTGGATTTGCTGTCTATCAATGGAGCCTCCTGGCACTCACGTAAAGTAACTGTGGTGCAAACTAACTGTTCCAATATCGTCTCCTGCCCCACACTCTCACATTGGCCTCTCTGTGTGTTTGAAATATTTCAACAGCAAAAACTAAAAATTACCCTAGCAGAAAGGCAAAGTCATAGAATCACAGAGTCATGGAATCATAGGATGAGTTGGTTTGGAAGTGACCTTAAAGATCACCTAGTTCCAACATCCCTGTCATGGGTAAGGATGCTACCCACTAGATCAGGTTGCTCAAAGCCCCATCCAACCCAGCCTTGGACATTTTCAGGAACAGGTCATTCACAGCTTCTCTGCACAATCAACTTCAGTGTCTCACCACCCTCACAGTGAAAAATTTCTTCCTAATATCTAACCTAAATCTCTCATATTTTAGTCTAAAACCACTCCCCCTTGTCCTATCAGTATGTGTGCATGTTGAAAGCTGCTCTTGCTCTTTTTCTATAAGCTCTCTTTAAGTACAGAAAGGCCACAGCGAGATCTCCCTGGAACTTTCTCTTCTCCAGGCTGAACAACTCCAGCTCTCTCAGCCTGTCCTAACAGGAGAGGTGCATCAGACTTCTGATCATCAACATGGCTCTTTTCTGGACTTGCTCCAACAGGTCCACATCTTTCTGGTGCTGAGGATCCCAGAGTTGGATGCAGCACTGCAGGTGGGGTCTCACAAGGGCAGAATTTTGTCCCTCAGCCTGCTGGCCACCTCTCTTTTGATACAATCCAGAACACGATTGGCTTTCTGGGCTGTAAGCACACACTGCCAGCTCACGTCCAGCTTTTCATCCACAAGAACACCCAAGTTGTCTGCAGGGCTGCTCCCAGTGAGTTCTTCTCCCAGCCGGTCCTCATGTCTGGGATGCCCTGACCCATGGGCAGCACTTTGCATCTGGACTCGTGAAACTTTCTGAGATTCCCATGGGCCCACTTCCCAAGCTTGTCTAGGTCCCTCTGGATGGCATCCCTTCCTTCTGTTGTGTCAGCTGCACCACTCAGCTTCATGTCTTCTGCAAACCTGCTGAGGGTGCACTCGATGTCACTGTTGATGTCATTGATGAAGATCGTGAAGAGCACCAGTCCCCAGACAAAGCCCTGAGAAACACCACTCCTCACCAGCCTCCAGCTGGACATAGAGCTGTTGACCACAGCTGCCTGGCTGCATCCATCCAGCCAGTTCCTTCTTCACTGAATAGTCCATTCATCAGATCCATGTGTGTTCAATTTGGAGGTAAGAAGCCATGTGGGACCATGTCAGAGGCATCACACAAATCTAGATAAATGATATCTGTCAGTCCTCTCTTGTCAGCTGTTGCAGTCACTCCATCATACAAGGCCACCAGGTTGGTCAGGCAAAATTTGTCCTTAGTAAAGCCATGCTGGTAGCCTTGGATTGCCTCCTTGTCTTGTTTGTGGCCTTAATATTGCTTCCATGAGGGTCTGCTCCATTATTTTCCCAGGCACAGAGGTGAGGCTCACCAGTCTGTGGTTTCCTGTTTTCCTTTCTCCCCTTTTCAAAACAGGAGCGATGTTTTCCTTTTTCCAATCACCAGGGATCTTTGCCTCACCACCATGACTTTTCAAGTATAATGGAGAATGGCTTGACAACAGCACAAGTCAATTCCCTCAGGACTCTGGGATGCATCTCATCAGGCTTTATAGACTTGTGCCTATTTAGCTTCATCATGTGGTCTCATACCTGCTCTTCACTGTCAATAGTGGGAATTTTACTCCTCCAGCCTCCACCTGGAGGTTCAGGGACTTGGGAGATGTTGGAAGCCTGCCAGTGAAGATTGAGGCAAAGAACTCGTTGAGTACCTCAGACTTTTACGTATCTGTTTTCATCAGTTTTCCCTTCTCATTTATCATGGTGGATACACTCTCCTCGGCGTTAATTTGCTGACCTATGAACTTACAGAATCCTTCCTTGTTATTCTTCACATCCTTTGCCATGTCCCATTTCAATTGTGCCTTAGCTTTCCTAAACCATCCAACTCCCTTAGGAGCAGACTTGAAAACACTTGTACCATCACAAGGATGATTAAAATTCAGGCTCCTCAATACCTAGTGAGGCCCTGCAGTCAATCATATTCATTATTGCCACCTGTAGGTCATGGTGTGATGACACAGCTCCATATTTCATACCATCAAGTTCTCCTACAAAGGCTCTGTAATATCTCAGTCAAATGTTACAAGCACCTTGTGCAACATATCAAAAAGGCAGCACTTTTACACATACTTGAGTGTAATGGAAATAATGGAAAACTAATTCGTGTCCCAATCCCAACAGGCAACTTTCTGATTCTATCCCAGGGGATAAAAGCAAATTCACATGCCTAACTCTACAGCCAGCTACAGAGCCAGGGGAGTACTGCAGAACTGAAACGCATTTGTAAGTATGCCAACAGCTGCAGCACAGCTCTGCTTCAAATCTCTGAGAAAGGGCTGCAGAAAGCCACTGCCTCTTCCCTACCCTTCAGGGAGTAAGCAAAGTAAAAATAGCCAGCACAGCTCCTTGCTGAGTCTGCCTTTGCCTTCAAAACTAATATGATAATCCTGTCCACTGTGGGCAGGAGGTACAAGGATACTTTTTATGGACACTGTCCTTTGCCCTAATTTGCTGTGGAATGAACTGCCACTGATGCAGAACTCACTGGTGAACAGGAATGATAAATGCACCTTTATCAAATATGGCATGCAAAGCTGCGATTTATCATCCCATATTTGTAGGTGCTGCAAATAGGTTATTGTTGAAGTGATCAACTATCAAGAGCATACAAGGTACATACATATTATCACAGTGAGATTGTAACCATCCCCAGTTTGGGAGCACTATGAGCCATTAAAGAACCAGTTTTCTGGGAAGTTAAATCACTTTTAAGAAGGTACACTGGTGGAGTCCTCATACACAGGCTTAGGTTTTAAGGCCTTGAGTACAACTGGGGCTTATAAGTTCTACTCTGAAGTCAGGATGATAATACAGAGTACTAGCAATGAGATTCCATAAGAGAAAAAAGTTCTCTGAAGAGCTAAGTGTTTAATTCAATTTAACTGAAGTTTGTATACATAGAAACTAAGAACTATCCTTCCTTTCAAGGAAATACAGCCCTGAAAAAATCCCACCATGGATTTTATCAAAGCCCCTTACTTCAGACAGGAAACGCCAATAAATCTACAGCATCTTTTTCTGCTCAGTCAGACTATCATGGTATGGATACTGCTGTCAGCATGAAAGCATTGTAGGTCAGAATACAAAACACACAATTCCTTGTAGTTTCCAGAAAAAAACTCCCATAACCTAAATCCCTTCTGTCAGCTTTTAAAAAAATTCACAGCACAGATTTTAGCATGGAGCAGATCTTCAGAAAGGAGTCAGAAATGGACACAACCGCTAGACAATAGGTTTTTGTACAATAATAATAAAATTTAACTGAATAAATACTGACTCAGTGATGTTTGCTATGAGGAGAGTTACTAAGGAGCACTAAGTTCATCTCTACTAAATACATTTTTAGGTCAAGAAAAAATCAATATTCCTGCCTTTTTTAAAAAGTTAATCATAATGCAAAACCTTTAATTTCAGATTAGAATTCAGAAATAATTGTGTTCTTATTACAAGCAATGGAATCAGGTCTTACATTAATTCACATTTATCTGCTGGAAATTACTGTTAGTTACTTTTCACTAGGAATTAGTTGAGTATAAAATTCCTTTTCCAAACTATTAAGAAGTTTACCCTTTTGAACTCATGACATTATGAACACTTATCTTTTCTTTCTCTTCCACTGAATGATAAAATTCAGAGTGAATCCACTGTTTAAAACTAACCCAGACTGTGTGCCTGTATCTGAACTGAGTTCACTAAGAGCAAGCATTTATTTTAAGTACAGCATTTATAATAGTCTTCTTTCCTGCTGCATGTGAGGGAAAACGCAGACATGACAAGATAAGAATAAACAAGAAAGGAGACCAGAAACAAGTCTGCAGCATTTCTCAGAGGCAGCTCCATAAATTTCATAGCCAACATTTTTGTGGGAGAAGAGGATTAGAGTGATTTAAGTCCTGCTGGACACTCACTCACCTTGTGCACCTCTGAAGGTGCAAATAACACACACCACACTGAGCAATGGAGCATGGTTCAGGTACCTGTAACCTCAGCCTGAAGGAGCTACCTGTCAAGCAGGAAGCAGTCTGGTCCCATCAGGGTGGCACTGTTGGTTGGTCTCCTGTACACACCAGGTTTGGTGCTTTGCTGGCACAAACACACAGGAAGTGGGACTCTAGAGAGTATCTCTGCACTGGTCTGCATGACAGCATGACACCATGTGGACACATGGGCTTATCCAGGCTTCCATGAAAAACGCTGCATTACACAAATTCAGGTTTTGCTGAATCTGTATCTTCCTTACTGGCAGAATGTTCATGAGCTTCACATGATTTCACACTACAGTACTGTCTGCGGACATGCAAGCCCATATTCTGATTTCACACTACAGTACTGTCTGCGGACATGCAAGCCCATATTCAGAACCCTTTCCCTTCTAGGTCTGATGTCCTTTTGGCACTGCTCCAGCACACCACCCACACAGAGATTTATGAAGAGGAGCAACCTAGGAGATTTGTTCTGGGGGATGCTGATTCAGTCACAGAACAGCTTCGATTTCTCCTTTACAGGACAAGTGTTTTATACAAGGGCTCAGTGCCAAAAAGAAATGAGTACATAATAAAATGGAGGAAAGTAAAATACAAAGAAGTAATAGAAAAACTACTCTTTTCATACAGACTTTAATGAACTTTTACTTTCTTTTTTTCCTATACTCTACATCCAGTTATTTTTTAAATAAACTTTTACAAAAAGACATTTATTTCCATTCAAATGTCTGAGGGTTCTCATGAGTTCAAAAGTTAAATGTGCTTAATTATATTGCTGAACTGGTACCAAGAGGAAAATGTCAACTATTTTGCTTTATTGAGTATTAAACACCCATTACAAAGGAAGATTAGTCATGCAGACTGTAAGACCTGTTTCCAAGAAATCTGCTAACAAATTCAGTACCTTACAGACAGAAATACCACTCCCTAGGAAGAGGAAAAAAAGAATGATGCCAAGGTGAACGGATCTGTGTAAATAAAGATAAGTTGAAAGGTTTATTGTTTTAGAAGGAGGGAAGAAGTAATTTTGAAGTACAAAATTGATGTGTTCATCCTCTTGCTTCTCATGATTTCTCTTCATTGTTTAAATCTATACAGAAAAACAGGATGCTGTGGGCCCACTGCATAAAGAAGCCAAACAATTCTTTAGTGTAACTACGGCTAGCTGAGAGGTTTATCTGTGCTGAGACTACAGATTGCATGTGCTCCTCCTGCCTAGCAGCTACAGACTCCTCCTTTGTCTCTAAACAGAAGTACCAATAAGAAAATTCTAATCTTTGTATGATTTTAACATTGCACTTAAAGTCCATCAAACCAATTACCTTGACCTAGCATCAGTCATCACTAATAAATGAACTGTAGCTGAGACAGACTTCAAAGCTCATGGGAGGAAGGCCAGTTTGACAGATCCACATGAGGTAAGAAAATCTAGAATAAACAGCTATTGAATGTTACAAAATTAATTTCCTTCACTGACACTCTGCCCATACGGATTCAACTCACTTATGGTGACTCTCCAGCAGTGTCCCAAGTCTAAGGGTAATGTTTAAAAGATTGTAAAGACAGCTAGTTAAATAAGAAGAATGTAAAACAGCTCTCCTTAAACTGGGGCATGAGCAACAGGCACAGGAGAAACACTGTAGACCCCTTGCCCATTTTGTCTCAGGTACAGAAATACTCTAAAGCATTGCCAAGACCCTCATTCATTCATTAGTAACAAATTTGAATGTGCTAAATGACCCATTTGAAGAATTTCAAAAGAGTGTATTGCCAGGCTTTCCACAGCTCTTTCCAGTGAAACAAAGAGTTGACTGATCTTATAAAAATAACAAAATTATCTTAAAACTATGGCACGTGAGGCTTGATACATCCCACTCTTGATGGTAGCTGTAAGGATGGAAGAGGAAGGTTCTGATGGGTTTGTTCAAGCTGCAGATAAGTATTATTACAGTAACTCAGCAGGACAATCTACTACTACTTCATTTCAGTGAGTTACAAGAACCTAAATTAACTCTCTAATGCTAGCTGAGTGATACCTCAAAGAAAATTTTTGCACAAGAGCAGTCAGATTTAAAATGGACAAGGAGAACACAGCTCACAGACTGGTAGCAATGTTGCCATGTCTTGAACTGGCAAAAGCAAGCATGAATCAAGCATCTTAAGCATTTCTAAATGAAATTTAGAATTGACCACAAGAAGGTTTGACAAAAAGAAGCAAAGAGAGCTTTAGTTGTACCTGATGAGGAGTTGATTCATTTGAACAAGTACTCTTAGAGATCTATCAGCACACAGTAGCATTCCTGAGAGGATATTAATATGATTTTAGACAACAATTTCTTGTGCTTCTGAAAAACTATCTACTCAAGATTCTGTTAACTATGAGGGTTGTAGAATCAGCTCTTGATTCTGGAAAATTTGAGAGCCAAGAGCTGTTGTGGACCAGTGCCCCAGGACTGACAACCAGTGCTGACTGGTCCACAGAGGAGCTATGTTACATCTTCTCTAAGAAATCAAACTGCACTTGGGAAGAAAGATACTGAGAAAAACATGACACTGGATGACTGCAGAGATAAAACAATCCAGAAGACTTCCCCAGCAGTGAGAGATCAGCCAGTCAGGAGCAGCTGCTCAAGAACATAATTCTGCAATTTACAAATAGATCTATGACTAAGCTAATTTCCTAATACAAGTAAGTGTATGGAGACATTTGATATATCTCTGTTGTTCTCTCTGGAATCACAGAAAGGTTCTGCAAGTCAGTCAAAACACCCATAGCTACACATACCACACCTCAGATCCATAGTGCCAAACGACATAAACAAAAACAAGCAATTTTTAAAGAAAATTTACAGGCTATGGCTTGTACACTGTAACATTTTGGCAACCTCATGATGTTGCTTTAGCGGTAATAAATGCTATTTGGACAGCAAAACTCTACTAAGTTTCATCAACAACAAAGCCCATACTTCTCATAAACTCCGATTAGTGATATAATTGATAAAGTGATGAAAACATGAAAATTCTCACTGTTCTCTCAGTAAAACCAGTTAGGGTGAAAAACTATTAATGCATTACAGTCAAACAATATATATGGGAAACATTTCTTCTCTTTAATAACACACCCCTCAGTATATAACATGCAAGTTCATCAAAATGCCATCATTGCCTTCGAAATGTACTTTTCCACAAACCTAAACTTAGAAGTCTGAAAACTTCTAACAAAATGTATTACAGCAACTAATGTTGTTTCCAACGGTTTCTCTTGGTTACAAATGTACTGGAAAGCTTTGCACAAGATGCAGTCTGTGTAACTCTTTCTTATTATGGGGCTGTTTTCCTCAGTGTGTGGGATGTTAACAGGTGTACTCATCATTATGTTCCACACCAAATGCTGTCTCATGTTGCTTTAGTCATCAGTCTGAGATTCAGATCCAAAATGCATAACTTCGCACCCTCTTCTGTAAATGTTTCAAGAGTCAACTCCCAAATGAAGTATAACCCTCAGGACAGAGCGCCTGTGACTCCTGCCTTATGAAAACTTCATTGTCCCCTTCACACAAGCTCTAATCGAATGATTAGAAACAGCTGTTGACATATACAGTCTCTAGATATGGCTGTGCTAGAAAGAAGGATAAAGCAAGAGACAAAAGCTGCTTTGCTAAAGACAGCTAGCAAACACACACATTTCTGTGAGTATAATGAGGGGGAGATGTGCTTTGGCAGCAACATACTCCAACAGAATTTTGTCTTTCACATAATAAAACCAGCCAGCATAGTGCTCAGAGTCCCTGTGAGGTGAAATTAGAATCATAAAATATCTCAAGTTGGAAGGGACCCATAAGGATCACCAAGTCCAACTCCCTGCTCCTTGCACGATGACCTAACAATTTACCATATGCCTGAGATCATCATCCAGATGCTCCTTGAACTCTGACAGACTTGGTGCTGCAATCACTTCCCTGGAGAGCCTGTTCCAGTGACAAATTGCACACATATGTACTGTAGATCCACAGAGAATGAGGTTTGATAGTAGAGTTCACAGTAGTAATGAAGAAAAGTCCAACCAGCTGGCAAGCATGTGGTCATGCTCTCCAGTTGTATTGCAGTAATCCCTCAGGTTATTCATGCCCTTCCTGGCTGAGACACAAGAATCACTTTTCACTATTATTTCAGCATTCATATGCCTACAGAGTAAGTTAACTCCTCCCTGTCAGTAAATTAAAAGACGAAGAGAACACATGGTGATCAGATATGGTGACTTCTAGCATTTAGTGAACTTTTATATAACAAATGTAATTCCTTTACATATTCCAAGTTTATTTTAGCCTTCAAATTCTGCATGGCTCAGCAGTAGGAAGATTATGCCTTATTCTAGAAAAGGTATTGTCCACTTTTTTAAAGACTGCAACTGACTATATTAGACATTTTGTCTCTGTCCCATTCCCAACAGCATGGCCTGTGACCAGCTAAGCTCTGTGAGCAAAGTGGGGTTTTTCAAATACACATACAGAAAAACAGCTGTCACTGCTATGCTGTAGTATGTTGTATTAACAGCCTGACTGGTTGCTGATTCCCTCAATAAGACAGGAAACCAATCATGTTAATGCAAGGAAATAACACAAACAGACAAAAAGACTCAGGCTGATTAAAGCAAAGTGGTCCCTGGAAAACGAAACTTCCCTACTAATGTAAGACACACCGGAGCACAAAACGACACAAACAAATTTCAGTAGTGGACTTTGTCTTATTAAGGATTTGACAAAAAGTTCATATTTAGTGCAACAATGAAATATCAGAAGGGTCTGTAATGCATGCAAACTACAGAAAAACAAAAAACCCCTAAAGCTCGAACAAGGGAAAAAAACCACCTAAAGCCTCCCCGCCTCCCCACCTCTCCACCCTTGAACAGGGACCTTTCCTGTTTTAGTCTTGAGTCCTGCACAGTCACTGCTGCACACAGAACCCATGGGTTTTTCAGCAATAAAAATGGTCTATGCAGGCAAGAAGGAAGAATTTTCTAAATTCTCTTATTCTATAGAAACAGTCAGGAAAATTTTATTATACCAAAAAATGAAAGTGACATAATAAATTATGAGGAGTAATAAAGAAAGAGATATTCTTCTTATATTCTTCTGCAGATACTTAGTGAAGTGAACCTCAATAATGTCATAACTAAAGACTGGCAAGACATGTGGTCTATTTCAGGAAATGCAATAATCCCATAAACACAGGGAAAATACCCTTCATTAACTTAGGAGTACATATGTTTCATAATCATTAGCCTTTCCTGGCTTACTACAATGAGGTCAGCTGGTTGGTTCACTGTGCCTGTGCTCATTGACGAAGATGCAAACCAGATGTTAATAAAACCACCACACGTGTTATAAAACTCTGTATTGACAGCGAGTCAAATTGGGTTATCAGTACACTGAGTTATCTGAATAACAGAGGAGAATGGCTTTAGGTACATATCAGAAGCTACTGGTTGCTTCCACAGCCGCTTCTTCCCCTCCTAAGTACTGTAATACTACTTCCATCCTCTCACGCAGAGTCAGCACGATAGCTCAGAAAATGATCAGGAAAGAAACAATGGAGTTTCTCCAGATGGTTAATTCCTTAGTTTATAAGAAAATAAAAAATAAATAATTTAAGGCAACATGAAGGTTTTCTATACATCACCTTGCTGTTACAGTGTAACTACTAGAGTGCAAGGGTGCAGGCAGGCCCAACAATTTTGGTGGTGTAAGGACTTTCCAACAAAGGCCTCTTCAGAGGGACACAGTATTGTAAGATAATCAAGATTGGAAGTGACCATGGAAGGTCTCTAGCCCAACATCCTGACTCTGAGATAAGATGAGGTTGCTCATGGCTTTATCCAGTCGGACACTGAACTTTCTTCTTTCAAATTTCATGGCCTCTTGTCTTTCCACCATGCAGAGCTGTGAGGTGCCTGGCTCCAGCTTCTTGACAGCCACTCCATAGGTACAGCAGTTGCTGCTAGGTCCCACCAGTGAAGCCATCCCTCTCCAGGCTGAACAAACCCAGTTCTTCAGCCTCTCCTTTTAGGGTCTGTGCTCCAGGCCCCATCTGTCGGTGATCCTATGCTGAACTCTACTGATGTCTTTCCTGTAGTGGGGATCTCCAAACCACAGTATCTGGGAGCGGTTTCACACATGGGGAGCAGAGAATAATCACTTTCCCCACTCTCTGCACCACATCCTTGCTCATGCAGCCCAGGGTGCTGCTGGCCTCTTCTGATCCAGAGTCCATAACTGCTCAGAGAATTGTCCCCCAGGATGCTGGTCTGTTCTGCGCAGAGCAGTTCCTCAGTTCCTCTGCTTCAGAGTGCATCACTGTACAGCTCTGCTTTTCTAAGGGCAGGATTCATGGTTTGTTCTGGTGAATTTCATTAGATCTTTGCCATCCATTCCTGCCAGCTGCCCAGGTTCCCCTGACTGTATCTAGATTCGTTTGGCCAGCAGGATGAGGGCAGTGATGGCCCCCCTGTATTTGGCACTGGTGAGGCTGTACCTCAAGTATTATGTTCATTTTTGGGCCTCTCACTTCAAGAAGGACTTTGAGGTGCTGGAGCGTGTAGCGTGTCCAGACAATGTCAACAAGGCTCATTGAAGGATCTAGTAAATATGTCATATGAGAAACATCTGAGGGGTCTGGGTTTGTTTAGTCTATGAAAGAGGAGGCTCAGGGGAGACCTAATCACTCTATACAACTTCTCTACAAAGGAGCCTGTTGTTTGGTGGGGGTCGATCTCTTCTGCCGTGCCTACAGTGAGAGGACAAGAGGAAATGGCCTTAAACTGAGACAGGCAGGATTCAGATTAGATACTAGAAAAAAAATTTTTTCACTGTTAGGGTGGTCAGCATTGAAACAGGTTGCCCCAGGAGGTGGTGGAGTCACTATCCCTGAGATGTTCAAGAAGCATCTGGATCTGGTCATGCAGTTTAGTGGTTCAGGGGTGACAGTGGCAGCACAGGGTGCACGGTTCAACTGGATGATCAAGTAGGTCTCTTCCAACCGTGATGATTCTATGACTGACAGCTCTGCTCTCTAGCACACCAACAGGTACCCTCACACACAGTTAGGTGTCATCTACAAACTTGGTTTGCGGGCCCTCCATCTCCTGCTTCAGACCACTGATAAAGATATTAAACAGGACAGGTCACAGAACAGACTGCTGCAGCACCCCACTTTTAGACAGTTCATTAACCAATGGGTCCATGAGTCTAAGCATCAAACCAGACTGTGGAGGCCGCAAGGCCAATCACTTCCATCACACTCGTCCCTTGGAAGCCTCCTAGTTCATCTCGCGCATAGGGTGAGAAAAAGGTGCCTCTCCCAGGATCCTTTGCCTGGGTATTCAAATGTACCCCAGTTCAATTTTTTGATTGGCCCATTGGCCTCCTGCCCCTTTCTTATATGTGNTTCTCCCTTATATGTGCTCCTTACCAGAACCTTCTCCTCTCCCTGCCTCTCCACTGGCCCTTACCTTGTAGTCCCTCCCTTGGGGTTCCTCCAGTGGGCCAGGTCACATCACCTCTCTACCGCTTCTGTACCCTCACCCCATTGGCCCTGATGCTCTCTTCACCCCCATATTTAACCCTGAGCACGGCTCGCTCTCCCTGTCTTTTCCTCTGGTCTCTTTGCGTGGCTGCGGGCAATAAAACCCTCCCTGCAGAACCCATGAGAAGACCTCTCCCGCGTCCTTTACCACAGACTAGCCTTTGAAGATCCCATGAGTATGTGTGTGTGCGAGCATGTGTCTCAGGGAAGTGGCCTCCAGAGCGATTCCCAACCCAGCTGGGGACACTTTCAGAAGGTCGCAGCTCTGACCACCTTGCCCCCGCCATGACACCAGACTTTTACCTATCTAGTTGTCCACCCATCCAAATCAAAAAGTCCTGAATTGGATACAAGAATAAAGTTTCAAAAGCCTTGCTAAAATGGCAGTAAATTACATCTGCTGTCTTAGCCTCATCAAGAGATTCAATCAGTTTATCACCCAGGCAATCAGGTTGGTTAGACATGATTTATTCTAGTAGCTCTCTATTGATACCATTTAGATATGGATTGCCTGGTTTACACTAGTTTTCCTTTCTCTCTTGCAAACTGTTCTGTAGATTTCAGAGACTGAAAATTAGTAAGAGCTCTGTTTGGTTGTAAGACTTGGCTGGGAAGGGAAAGGAATCAAGCAGTTTAACAACTTTATGGTAGTGTTCTTAGTAAAAATACAGAAAGAAGAAGAAACTATAATACGCCATAGATACAGACTGTTACTACCAAATCAAAGAATTGTTGATGTTGGAAAGATTTTAGGCCTCTTTCATTTCCTCACAAAAGGAAACAGAAGACAATGTTTCTTCTCCTTCAAAATTAATACAACAATTCAAGTGATTATGACTTAAAGTAAGATCTATTCTAACAGGACTCTCAAACTTTTTCAAATAATGTAAAGTACCCTGGCTCTGTCACAGTCTTACAGAGATCTTCTTCAAAACACACAGAATGCAAAGAACAATTTAGCGTCCTCTTATTTTGTAAATAACCTAAGAAGATCATGCTTTAATACATACTAGAAGAAGAATTTTAAACACACTATTTTGAAATTCTGTGCCAGAAAAGTTTTCTCTTAAATCAGCCGGAATTTCTCCATGAGGGCCACCCATCTACAAAAAATCCTTTGATAGGAGAGGTTGCTCTTGGGTTGATACCAGCTGTGCTGTCCCGCATGGGCAAAAGATGGTCAGACAAGCTAATCCACATGGGAGCCTTTCTAAGTTTAAGCACATAAGACGACTGCATAAGACCTTGAAAGAAAAGAGGCCCTTAAACTTTAAGTAGTCACAAAGTCTTCTGTAACTGACTTGCTGCAAAATTCCTCAGACTGTTTTAATTAGAACACTTTCAGACTTTCTACCAGGACATTTGTAGGAACTCTTGCTGTTTATTCATAACTGCATTCTTTATAAGACAGATGCAGCACTAAGAAAACTGTGGACTTGCTGTTGCCCAACATCAATCTCTTGCAGCGTGCAAGGCCTGCTCAAGACATTTTGCAAAATGTTTCTTTCTTCAGGTAATTTTACAGATGCAGTACATTAAGCCTAGAAAAAGCCTGTTTGTGAGAACTACAAATATACATACTTCTGTACAGAAGTCCATCAAATTTACGGAATATATTTATTTCCCACCAAGTTCCAAATCTTGCGCTCTCTAAATTTAGTTGACAAACTGACCTCATATTCAGCCAAAGATTAAGCTGGAAACAGACCACTGCAGAGTTTTCAATTAATCTTTTCTTTTTAAATGAAGAAAGCTTTCCATACACCTTTATGTAGTCAGTCCTGCAAGTTTCACAGTGTACAACTAATGAACATGGTCATTTTTAGCTAAGCAGCTACAGCAATCTGTTCCACGCACAGGCCAGAATGCAACTACCTATGAATGAAAGTGAGAGCTGTATGCTGTGTAAGGCTGCTCTGCAGCCTGCAACTCTCAACAGGGAACAGCTGCCTTCAGGCCCAGAACTGGCCAGCGAATCCCTCTCAGACGCAAAAACTAAGTTGTGTGCCAAATAGTTGTGTGCCAAAAGCTGTAGGACTGCTTATCCTCTCTTGCTATTCACCCATAAAGGAGAACACAGATGTTCAGATATGACTGAAGTATCAATACTCTACCGATATTTCACAGGACACCAATATGTTTTCTGTCCTTTTCTTCATGAGCAGCCACTGAAGAACACAAGATTCCTTCTCCCCTGTAAAGTTCAAAAGCATGCAATACACAGTATGCTCATTCTCATCTTTCACTGAAGTGTTTGAGTATTCAACTGCTGTTGTCCTGTGAAGTGTTGAGAATATTTACCCCATATACATACAAAACACAGCCTGTCATGACTATAGCATGTTTTCACCAGTGCAGACTAGGATAATGAAACACTGGATAGCCAAGCATATGGTGGATTTGCAACAGTCCAATACACCACACTATACTAAAGCATACCAAATCCAGCATCAAAGAAAAATAAAGACCAAGACAATTCCTTAAGGATATCCTTGAAAATATCTGCAATGATGAATCACCTCCACCACTTAAAAAACATTCAGGCATGAAAGGACAGCAGCTAGATTACAAGCACATTGTAGAAAAAAAACTAAGAGGCACAGCTGAAGAAAGAACATTAGTGCCTTGTAATGATAGCTGTTTCTTCCTCCACAAGTCTTCTCAAACATGTCATAACTGTGTAAATACAATATTTGGCTGTAGAACATATTTGAAAGCTGAAACAGAAAAAACCACCATTCTTTACTAAATATACAAGTATACATAGGACATATACTGCCACTTTTAATACTGCAATGTTATTTTTAAAGTTACAAAATCTGAACAGATTTCCCATCACAGTGCTCCACGACTTTATATTACATTTTAAACATGTTAAATTACAATCATGAAGGTCTTGTGCAGTTCTTCTGCAGCATTCCAGAACATAAATCGTCTTTCTGCTCTATCTAATTTAAAAACTGCTTGTACGTGACATGGACTCAGTTTGACAGAGGTGTCTCAAAAATTCTCAGCAAGCCTATATTAGATAAGAGAGAGTAAGACTGAATTATCCTGCTGAAGAAAGGTTAAAATGTGTGAAGTCACAACTGGCAGCTCTGGAACAAATCGCAGTAGTGAACAAATCACAGAGTGAACACAGTATCATTGTAGAAAGATGTATTTATAACTTGGAGAAGTCTTTAGGTTGGAGAAATCCTTTAAACTCAACAGTAAAGAATGTACATGTAGAGAAAAAGAAATACAGAGTGCCTATCCTGCTTCTTGCACAAACTTCTTCAGATGATCAACAATACAGAAGGAATGCACAAGAAAAGACAGACAAAAAATCCATGCAGGATTTGTAACTTATGAATTCAAGAAAATAATCACAAAGGTAGAAGTGGCATGTGGTATGCTGTTCTCCATGGCCAGAGGCATATATCTGAGGAACAGGAGGAGACACTGGATGGGAAAGAAATGGGAAAAGAGGAACAGGGGAAGAACGCTGGAATGTGAAAGATAAGGAAGAGAACAAAGATAACAGAAGAAAGTGTTTAGCAAAAGAAGAAAAGAAATAAAAGCTGGAAGCAAAAGAGGGAGAAAAGAAAGGAAGGCAGGGAAAGGAGCAGAAGGAACAGGAAGAAGGACAGGAAGACTGGGAGAAGTGGTTTGACTTGTTGGTCTTATGGGTCTTTTCCAACCTAAATGTTTCTATGATTTAAACAAAGCTTCCTGGTGTGCTTCAGACAAAATGGAGCATACTCTGAGCCAGCAATGTTTCTTCCTACCAGGGTCAGCCTCCTTCCTGCACCCAAGACAGACAGGTTAGAGCTCACAGCATCTCTGCCCTTCAGCACATAGGACGTTTCTTTAAACAAGTCAGAACACTCACTGCCACTGCAGACCCCGTTAAAACCTGTCTCAAGATCACCAGACAGTAAAGAGACAATCAGCAGAGAGAACACTGATGTGTCAAAGCTGCATTAAGAGATGGACTCCCAGATGTAAAGTGGCAGGGTGCTGCACAGCAAGGTGCTTAGCTTTGCCCAGGGTAAGTGTAAGCAAAGCACTTACATGCTGTTGAAATTGCCTAGCTGTAAAACAACCCATCCGATGATGCTAGTAACAGTAGTATTCTCTCAAAAACCTGTTTCTCTAGTACCATCTTTACTATTTTCCACACACACCCAGCTTCATATTTCCTTCAGAAAAAAATTTTACTCACCCTTGTGATTCTCATTTTGTACACTGTTAGCTAACATCTCAGTATTTTTTTTCCTTTCCTGTTATGCAGACATCAGATAAATCAGAATACAAGGATATGAAACAAGAGTAGTTTTTTGAACAGGGTACACAGGTTCACATTCCCCAAAAGAAAAAGAACACCAGCCTAAGGGTACATATTGCCAGAGAATTGAAGTCTGGAGACTTACTGCCACAATCCTGTTGATGTTGGAGCATATTAAAGCAGATGTTTCCTGTCAAGTGTTATCCTCTCCCTGCAGTTCATACAAGTATATTGCAGCAGTCACTTCAAGCAAACACATGCAAATATAAATATTTTGAGTAAATTCTCTTGTAATCCACTGCTCCATTTGTTAATGCTGTATTCCTAAGCAACATTTAGAGTCCTTTGGATTATTGCTTCCTTCTGTTTAACAATGCACTTCGAAAAAGTATTAAGCAACACGTCATCATGCACACAAGAAACAGATTTTCTAAATCCTTTCTTTAAATCATTGTGTATTATTTTTTTCTTTACTATAGCTAAGGAAATGCTCTAGTTCCATTATTTAGGCTAAACTGGGGCCACACAATATTGACACACCATACAAAGAGGTGGTTTTCATTTGCTGTCTAGCATAGACTTCAGGAAAGACCTCCATGACCTCAGAAGACAGTAGCCAAGTGGACAGGAATTGATTCAGTTCCCTCTCAGGAGACGAACTCTTATTGCCAAGGTCCAGAAGCAGACCAAATGAGACAGCTGAGTACACTACAGTACAATTCATTTTGTAAACACAAATTACACCGTACAGCTAATAATGCAACTCTAATGAACTGCTATCCCAGAGACACTGTGATGACATCATCAAATAGAAAAGTACTACTAGCAGAATTCAGCTTTCTCTCATGAAAAACATGAAGGGATGTTCACACACAAAATACTTTTAACCACTGTTATCTCTGGTAATATCTGTTGGGAAAAGATTTCCAACTGTCTTCGTCTCCCATGGAGTAGTAACTGTATTATTAAATCCTAGTTAGAAGTGCTTAAAGTTAGCATTTCCTAACTTGTTCAGGAAGACCAATAAGCGAAATACAAGTTTCTTTTCATTTTCTAGGTACTATTTCTGCCATTCCACTGCATCTACTATTATAAGTCTTGTTGTGTCCTTTTAAATCCTCTTTATTTTAACTCAGTTTCTCTGTTTCTAGAGGTAAAACAAAGTGCAGAAAATAAAAAATATCAGCCCTCAATAGCATGGCAGAATTTTTTTAAAGGATAAACTCTGTTCATCAAGTATGCTTTCGCTTCCTCATTAATCAGATGTCCATATGATGTAGGTAACAGTTGGCCTGAAAGTCCTTTTCCTTTATTTATTTCTTCTAATTCACTAACAAAATATACTTTTCAAAGTACTTTTAAACAAGTATTTCCATAGAACTGAAGGGTACTAAACATGCATGGAAGGCCAAATTATGACTAACTCAAGCTGTCAAGCTTCAATCTACCAGGGTAGAGGGATAAGAAACCCATGGATGTATACTGGTATGAATAAGAACAAAGCTTATTGCTTAATCTCTGAATTTATGAAGATCTGCTATGCATCTACTACTTCAAATGGAATAAATACTAATTTGAATGAATGACAGATATGAGAGAGATATTCAGCTATTTAAGAGATTTAGTTTGGATGTTGTACTGGGTGTACATGGCAGGGTTTGTTAGCTGTGGGCTGCAGGGGTGACCTCTATGAGACGAGGCCCTGGCAGCCACATGCCAGACAAAACAATCAGTTCCAGTCAGCTCCAACAGACCCAGCTGGGCACAGATGAACTCAGCAGCCAAGCCGGTGCCCCTTCTGGGAAAACATACTTTTAAAGGGCCAAAAGCTGTCCAGCAGTGGAGACTGAGGAAGAAACAGCCCTGGGAACACCAAGGTCAGAGAGGAGGAACGTGGAGGAAAAGAAGCTCCAGGTGCTGGAGCAGAGATGACCCTGCAGCCCAAGGAGAGAACAGTGGTGGAGCAGGTGGATATTTTCTGACAGAAAATGTAGCTGGTGGAGAGCCCACACTGGTCCAAATATTTAGTAGTTGCAAAGAAGGCAAAAGACAAGCACTTTTAGAAAGTTATGCAAACAGGATAGGTTACTGAAATCATGAGTGCCTTACACATATTCTTCTATTCCACTGTCCCACTGTAAGATTTCATTGACACTAGTGGAACTTTTCTTTATGTTAACTGATACATGAAATTGGAATTCCCTTCAGCAGGAAACCCATACTGAGACCTCTCTGTCAGCCTCTCCTTCAAAAAATATAATGGATTTCAGACAAAGATATTCTACGAATTTACTGAAAAATATCTTACAGACAACCATCTCTCCTGAAGTTCATCAGTTTCTTATGATGGGCTTCACTGGGAATTCTGGTATACCTGAAGGCTCAATAATTCATGCAGTGAACCCCCAAGGAAGGTGCCTACGAAACTTCTGACAGTGTTCCAATCCAACAGCCAACATACACCCACGTAGGGACAGAGTTTATGAGTCAGGATTAAAGGGAGAGCAGGGACAGGAGACATTACAGTGAGGGTCTGCTACAGGCCACCTGACCAGGAAGACCAAATGGATGTTATTCCTACAAAGACAGAGGAGCAGCCTCATGCTCACAAGCCCTGGCACTCACTGGAGGCTTCAATCATCTTGATATCTGTTGAAGGGACAACACAGCAGGACATTAGCAACCCAGGAAGTTCCTGGAGTGCACTGATAAAAGCTTTCTTCTCCAAGTGATAGAGGAGCCAACAAGGAGAGGTGCTACGCTGAACCTTGCTCTCACCAACAGTGAGGGGCTGGTGGGGAATGGGAAGTGCAGTGACCATGAAATGGTGGAATACAAGATCCTCAGGGCAGTGAGGAGGGCACACAGCAAGATAACTAGCCTGGACTTCAGGAGAGCAGGCTTTGGCTTCTTCAAGAATCTGCTTGGTAGAGTGCCGTGGGTTAAAGCCCTGTAGGAAAGAAGGCCCCAGGAGAGATGGGTAACATTCAAGGATCACCTCCTCCAAGCTCACGAGCAATGCATCCCAACAAAGAGGAAGTAATGAAAAAACACCAGGAGGCCTATGTGACTGAACAAGCTGTTCCTGGACAAACTTAAACACAAGAAGGAAGCCTACAGAGGGTAGAAGCAGGGACACATAGCCTGGGAGGAATACAAATGAATTGTCTGAGCAGCTGGGGACAAAGTTAGGAAAGCTAAAGCCCTGATGGAATTAAATCCACCTAGGGATGTCAAAAGCAACAAGAAAAGCTTCTATAGGCACACTGGTGATAAAAGGAAGACTAGGAAAAATGTGGAGTTTCTCAGGAAAGAAAGAACAGACCTGGTTACCCATGATATGGAGAAGGTTGAGGAACTCAACGACATTTTTGCCTCAGTCTTCACCAGCAAGTGCTCCAGCCACATTGCCTGAGTTGCATAACTAGCAGAAGGTGTCCCTGCCCATGACAGGGGGGTTGGAACTAGATGATCTACAATGAACTACATAACAACATGTAACTTTTAAGCCTTCAAGAAACAAAGAGAACAATAAAATAAAATTTAAAAAAAAATTAATCAAGTGTCCTGGATACAGACTGCAAACTTCATAACAATAAGTATTTGTAAGAATGGAGGAGAAAATATTTACATCTTTCCATGATTATCAGTTGCTCAGTTTAATTTAATAATCAGGCTTAGCTCCACAAAACTAAATAAGGCAGTAATCACCATGAGATGATCTTTGTGCCAGAAGGTCAAGTAAACACTGCGAAGAACATAACTCCAACAGTCACAGTGTTATTGAAGGGGACTTGAGTTCATGCTTTCTGACACATTTATCAAACTCTATGAAAAGAAGACAGACAAACATTTAAATGTCACTGTTTCTTCAGTTCTTACAGGAATGCAGATATGCTGGTATTTATATACAAAATGAACTCTACTTATTTTATACCCTAACAGTAATTCCTTAAACTAGACATCTACCCAAAAGTAAGGAATACTTTCCTGAAGACTCTGTCAAGCATTAGAAGAAACTACAAGTTCTGAATTTAGTAACTTTTCAAAACTTCCTGAATAGGTAAACAGTAGGTAGACCAATCAACCTTTTTGTACAAGCTACATTTCACTTTAAAATTACTGTTTCCTGAGCTGACACATTTAAGGGGGCAGCAGATCACCCTTGTTTTAGTAAAGCTACGCAACCAGAGCAACACTGAGATACAACTGATTAAGCAAATGCTTCTTCCACACAGAATATATATGGCAATAATATTTAATCATCTTATTTGCTATTTACAAATACCAAATGAGCCTGGATGAGACTTTTCAAAAGCCAGCTGCTAACACAAGATGCTGCTCCAGCAAATCTTTAAAGAGCAGATTGAATTTATCAGAAATAGTTTTAGATATCCTTTCAATCTGTCGTGAAACCAGGAATGGATTTGATGACTGCCTGCAGTCTCTTCTGAGACACTTTATATTGTAACAGATTATATGTTTCAGCAGTTTATAATAAGAGAAGGGTTTTAATTTTTTTTAATACTAGTTTATTACTGAATTAGTACTCTCTCTGTTTTAAACTTCCATGATTTTCATAAGAAAGGCTGCTGGAATAGGCTGTAAACTATTATTTGGTAATAAAAAGAGTGAAGTTTTTTGGAAAAGGAATTACCAGTCAAATGTTTGTACATTAAGTTTTAACCTATTTATTTATTTTTCAGACTGAATTAAACTCTTTTAATGCAAATAAAGATGGGAAAAATTAGTCTAGATAAAATCAAAATGTCATCAAACTGGTTTAAAAAATAAAGTGCATAAAGATTGTGAGACTTAGAAGCTCTTACCAAAAGACATCACCATTTTGGAATTGCTATGCAATAAAAAGTAGAGATAACTAATGTAATGACCAAGGTGACAGAAATAAATATTTCATCTTACTTGTCTAGAGCTGTGCTGGTTGGCATGCTTCTGCCAAATCCTCGGACACCCATCTGACAAAAGTATGGAATGCAAGACAGGTTGGCAGCAATTATAGCCAGTGAATCCGATGCATTAACAAAGAAACCATTTTGGCCAAGGATCATATAGCGGTCCTGGAGAAGAAAAGAAATTCAAAATAGCATCTTAGATTCCGTGTACTGGGGAGATGTACTTTCTTTTCCTAGACCCACTGCAGATAGAGAAAGAAGGAACAGACTTTGGGTTAGTTGTATTCCTCTCTGGGCAGAAAAATTTACTGGAATCATCCTGGCAGGTTTATAATCTCACTATCACACCATCACTCCCTCCTGCCTTGCAAATAAGAGCTTCAGCCTCCTACATGTCACTCCAGTAGCTCTGTTTCTGCCAAGAGAATGTTTGTGTAGGAGAGTCTTTTTGCCAATGACACGCACTATTAAGGGAGTAGGAAGCTGTTTTGTGTTTATTGAGAATAGAAAACAGCTTTTGTTCTTCAGAACTTTTTCATCCTTCTCCCACCCTGTCAGGGCAGAAAGTTTTTCTATTTATAATGCTGATAATATGACATTAAAAAAATAAAATAAACAAAGACTTCAGTGCTTTATTTAGCTAAAAATCCCTTAATTTATGATGCTAACCAAAAAGGACTTAATGTTGTTACTGTTTACTGTGACAAGTCCATATTATCTATATAGGCTGTCTCTTCCTAACCAGGAAAGGAAGTGCTACACCAGTACAAGACAAAAACCAGCCTGATATTTAAATAACTCTCATTCTGCCTTCAAATCCTGCTTGATTTGCAGTCATCCGTAGAGACAAACTACACCATATGTGTCTGATTTATGGGTTGCAAATGTTACCATCTGTACCTGAAAGTAATACTGCTTTCAGCTTTAATGGGTTACTGAAAAGCAAATAAATTATACTTACATGTCCCACATCTGACCCCAGACAAAATAACAACTATGGTGGAACCTAAAGATGGATCAAAATACTTACTCCATCAGCATCAAAAGCAGCTCCAAATCCATACTCTCCACCTTTCATAGCCTCCAGCAAGGCAGTTGCATATGTTAAATTTGGATCAGGAGGCTGTCCACCAAAATCCTCCAGAGGGATACAGTTTATGGCAGAATTTGCAGGAGCTCCCAATTCATCACACAAGATTCTTCTCACATACGGTCCCATAACTGTGAAAACAGAAATCTGCCATGCAATCACAAAAGCATATGCTTGACATTCAAATTTTTCACAGCACCGTGGAGAATTGATACAAAACATATTTTCAGCACAAACCCCAAACTATTATTTCACAGAGGAGTATGTGATTGTTCTTACAGTAAATAATTAATCAGTATGAAAATAATCAATTCAGTATTAAAACCACGGTTCCCTACTGCTGGAAGTGAAAAAGTAACACTGAGTGGTGAAAGATGCACTTTTTAAAAACCATTATTAAGTAAAGAAATTATCATACGAAAAAAGGAGTTTTTCTCACTAGAACAAAAACAAAATGCTATTCTATGTGTTCTGGGATGTAAACAGCAGTTTAACACGTAATAGCTAGGAAAGTAAACAGTTGGGGAATGCAAATGGGAAATACACTTACCTTAACATTACAACTCATGTGAAAATTGCAACAGATTTGTCCACCAAAGAATCCTACCACATTTTAATTGCTACCATATAGATAATAAATTATTAGTTTCACAAAACTAACTCCAAAAGACTTCTTGATTTTGTTAAAGATATCGCTAACTAAGACCCCATGCTGTTATATACCACAACTATTCTATGCATTTGGCGACTAAACCAACTGAGCACTCTGCGTCCCTGACACACGTGAACAGCTCACTCAGAGGTAACAAGTACAGGAGTGACTGCACTCTCTCTCACACTCTCTCTTTCTCCTACCTTACTCCCAAATCTTGCTAATTGGAGGAACTGTGACCTGAGGTAAAACTATGTGGGAAACTTGTGTTAAAGAAAATTTAGATGCTAACTCCATAAAAAATATACCATGATTAAGGTCCTTATCTAAAATAGACTCTTGGCAAATTACTCTTTTTTCTGCCAATGTTAAACTACGAAACATATTCCAGAGGTGCAAAGCTAAATTAAATTTCAGAAGACAGTTTGTCAACATGTGGTCCTCTCTAATGTACACTATATTGTGGTTAGTGTCTCATTTTTGGCTAATGCATCTCATCCAGAAAGTCTTTTGATCAGATGCCATCAAGAAAGGGGCAAACCCCAACTACTTTTGATAGATTGCGCCAATGGTTATTCACTGTTACCCATAAACTTGCAAGCAACATTTCAATCCAAATTTGCCTGGACTCAGCCTCTCTCTATACTGATTCTTTTTGGTAACTTTCAGAACAGAATACTGAAATTAATTTTTCTGCAGAAAAAAACGCAAAAAACTACTTTCTTTGTTGTACAAAGAAATATTCTTGCATACACTTATTCTACATGTACTTTATATTATAGTATGGATATTTCTCCATGAAGATGCAAGTTCATAAAGCCAATTCTCTATCACCTTGTAAATACAGTAAACAAACTCCTTTAAAATGTTTGTGATGAACCAGTTTTTCTAACCCTAAGACAGAACACGCATCTTTTTCATGATATGTAAAAATCCTTAACACTCAGTAACAGACCTGGACATGAGAGCTCTGTAAAGTATTTGAGTAATGTTCTCTCCAGTACTGTACATGACAAGAGGCAGTGCCTTCCTCATTGCTCCCTCTGGGACTGCTCAAGGACGCCATCTCCCCTTTTGATACAGCCTGGCAAAACTGGGTGTTCACACAGAGTGGATGCAGACTATAATCCCTGGCCACATCAAACTGTGTTCACACTGACTGTGAAGTCACTATGATATCTTGAACAGTGACTATTACACTGTACTAGATAAAATGCTTTACAGAAGTTTTCTAAGTCTCTCCAGCTCCCTTTATTGGTCTGTTTTTGGTCTCCCATTAAAGAATGAAACCTAGTTTGTTTGATAGAATTTGTTTTCCATAAGATGTTGAACAGCCTTACTTACATTCCTATCCTTCAACTCATTATATGTAGAAATCTTGTTTATATATTCATGATGTAGCCTAAAATAGATCTCATCCTGATTTGTGTTACATAAGTGACACAGCTTATTTTTTAGTATGAGCACACCATTGGTCCCCTTGCTGTCTTCTATGACACTTTCAGCTACTCCACAGTACACTGGAATTTGCCCACCATTAACATTAGTGAGACAGAGGTCTCAGCTAACTCTTTCATTTATTTATTCACACTTAACTAGTTTTATGCCATTTAGAATTTCCTCTTAGTAGAGATTGCCTTGTAACCTCCTTGGTCACTGAACACTGCAACATACTTCATCACCCTGTCATGGCAAGATTACCTCATCGTGCTTGCTTCCAAATGCAGAAAAAAATCTTGAATTGGACACATATGCTTTTATTTATTTATCAAGTAAGATAAACCTCTTTGCCTAGTAAGGCATCTAATCCATTGTTAAGACTGCCTTTGTTGGTAGTATAAGGTTCAAAGCCTTTCTTATCACCCTTAACTTTACATAAAAATCTGACTTTTATATGGTGTACTGTTATTGGGAAACCATTGCAGTGCATAATTTTTATTGGGAAGCTATTTCAGTGTACCTACAATTCTGTTGTGATAGCACTTAAGTTCATACCTCCATTCATGGCATCAATCCTTATTTTAATCTGATTGGGTCCAGTCAGCAAACTTCTGATAGCATTGAAGTCAAAAATACTTCGAAGGAGATTGAGGTAGATTTCCACAGAATCCACAATTTCCACTAGAAAAATCACATAGAAAAAAAGTGACTACAGTTCAAACAAGGGAAATTATCGCTGCCAGCTCTTTTCCACTCAATTCAGGTCAGAGTACACAACCCCTACATAACATGCCTTTGCTTTGAAGCCCACAGAGGAAAAGTCAAAGACTTTCCCTGCCTTCAGTGTTGTTACCATTAAGCTTTAAGCCTTGAAAAGCTTAACAGTTTTGCCTGCTAGAAGACTGCAGAGATAATGTAACTTGACAGTTCCTATTTCACTGAAGACATTAAGGAAAGTACGTTATATCAAAGTAAACTCTTTATATATATCATTCACTAAACCACTTTAGTGGAAAAGCTTTGCAAGCTAAATAGGTTTATTCTCAGAGGATGAAGATGTCCATGACAAGTGGACACCAGAGGTCCTCTTCTTCTATCTGACAGCAGTATCTATCTGCATCATTCCATCAAGAGAGATATACAGCCTATTCTTCTAAATTCTGGCACCAGGAATACCTGTGTTCTGTTTCTGGTAGATGGACAACAAATTATGCTTTTGCATGCATTGTGTATCTCATTGATTTAGGAAAGTAAGGCTCAGATACAACATCTGGTTTTTTTGCTAAGGTCTTGATAACTTGAATTTTAAATTCATAAAAGCAGAGCACTAAAATTTTTCTAGTTCTTTTGGATGTAAAAGTTCAAACTAAAATGAATTAATGAAAATAAGTCCATCATAATGAAAGCAGTATCCAAACAACTGTCTAAAGCCATGCTTCTCAGTCATCTTGGAATGAATCACTTTTCCTGATTAAATTAAAAAGCATACGTTATACAAATGTTTTTTCATCTGGTTAAATAAGTATCTTGAAATACTTTAGTTACAAGTTAAATTATTACTTAGAATCTCATCCAGTTTTGCTCAGAAACACTGACCTCACACTAATGCTGTCCTTTAGAGTAACATGAAAATGACACAGACATTTTTTTAGCCTGAGAAAAACACTTAGAATAGATGGTGACAATATGCTTGAGTGAAGAAACAAGAAAAGGTTCTCAAGGCTGGAAAACAATCTGTAAAATCTATTTGAAAAAGAGCCAATTCTATGGTCTATGTTGAAAGTGTCAAACATTGACTAAGATTATAATTTCTTATCTTCTATGCCCTGCTCCTAACAGTATTTTAGTAGGCTCTAAGCTTTACACACATGAACAAATGTAGCAACTCCAGTGGAGCTGCTCACATACGTTAAGATAAAGTGCATATAGGATTAAAGTCTAAAAATTATTTAACTCCTGCCAAACCCAACCTCAGTTGCTTCAACACCTCTGTAGCCTTGCTTCTCAGGAGTTAGTTCATACAACTGAAAAAGCAGAAGATTTCAACACATCAGATTAAATTACTTTTTAAATTACTTTCATTCTTTCTGCACTTTCAATTTGCATTCAAATCTATGTAAACTGTACTTATTCATGCACTTACAAGCCAATTGCATTGCTTCAGCAGGGTTCCCTGGTAGCTTTACTGTCTCAGGTTGATGTATTCTTGAAGACATGATTGGGAAATTATTTTCTTAGAAAAACATACAGAAAAATTGCAACTATTTGTATGCACTTTGATACTACATGTAGCGGGGGAAGAGTGTCTCATTTTCCTTTAGAAAAATACTATTTGGAGAGATTAAAAAGTTGAAAAAGCAAAATTTAATATTGTAGCAATTCTACGATTCCAGTGTAGTGCTGGACCTGAACTTTCTTTGCTTTATGTTTGCCTAAAAAAGCCAAACATGTTCTTTGCAATAAAATAAAATTTAAAACCCCAGCCAAACCATCATTTAAGGGGTTTTTTTAATGAAAAACTTTATTTCTCAAAACGTAAATGGTCTTGAAATGTGAGTTTGGGTGGAAAACAAAATGGCTTTAATTCTAGGGCATCAGGAATGCAGGAAAGTTCTTGAGACCACACTGAAATACTTTTACAGTATTTGAAATATATGAAATATATACAAAATTTGAAATACATGTCAGGATCCCTTCATTTGTTTTTGATTCCTTCAAGAAAACAGCTATGTTAGATAATTTAAAATCAAATGTAAGCATAAAAGTATTCATATGCTTAAAATGAAACATGTGCTTAAGCAATCCTTTTACACTTGGAGTCACTCAGTGTATAGTGTCTCACAAACCCCACAACTTTCCAGAAAGTGTGAGCAAAGAATGAATAAATTGAGATTCTCACTTACTCTTTTGTCAATTAGACCTCAATAAGCAAACCATTCCTAGTCCAGAAAGGTTTGCGTTTGGTGTTTAGCTACTAGCAAGCATAAGCACTGAAATCTGGCAAAGGTATTAGGCTAAGAGATGGGGCCTGATGTACTCAAAAGTCTGAAATTCAAATTCCTTAAGTGCAAAGCAAATGCAACACTTACCTATAAATGCACACAGCACTGGACACAAGCAAAAGGACTTGGAAACTATGGTGCAATTAATTGCTATCACAGAAACACGGTGGGATGAGTTACACAACTGGAGCACTGCAATCGAGAGTCACAAGCTTTTCAGCAGAGACAGGCTGGGAAGGAGGGCTGGGGGTGTTGTGCGCTATGTTAAGGGAGGGAGAGACTGAAGAACTGCCTCTGAGAAACAGCCACAAACAGACAGAGACCCTGTGGGTGAAAATCAAGAAGCAGACGAACCAAGGGCACTTGTACTTGCAATCTACTACAGGCCACCTGACCATGGAAGTCTGTTGATGAGATCTTTTGTTTCATTAAAAAAAAAAAAACACAAAACCCTACCTCCACTGGCAACCTCAAACTTCACTGCAATCTCTCCTCCAGAGTTCCTGAGACTGTGGCTAGCTGTTAGAATAATTCCAGCAGCCGCTTTGATCCTTCAGATGATATATGACTGACTAATGTCATTTACCTAGCTTTCTTAAAGGTCTTTGACACAGTCCCACATGGCATCTTATCTCTGAATTGGAGACATATGGATTTGATGAATGGACTATTCAGTGAGTAAGAAGTTTGCTAGATGGACACAGCCAGAGAGCCGTGGTCAATGGCGCTATGTCCAGCTGGAGGCTGGTGAGGAGTGCGTTCCCTCAGGGCTCTGTCTTGAGATCAGTGGGTGCTCTTTAACATATATATCAATGACATCAACAGTGACATCGAGTGCACCCTCAGCAGGTTTGCAGAAGACATGAAGCTGAGTGGTGCAGCTGACACAACAGAAGGAAGGGATGCCATCCAGAGGGACCTAGACAAGCTTAGGAAGTGGGCCCATGGGAATCTCAGAAAGTTCCACAAGTCCAGATGCAAAGTGCTGCCCATGGGTCAGGGCAATCCCAGACATGAGGACAGGCTGGGAGAAGAACTCACTGGGAGCAGCCCTGCAGACAACTTGGGGGTTCTTGTGGATGAGAGGCTGGACATGAACCAGCCATGNGAGGCTGGACTGGACATGAACCAGCCATGTGCACTCACAGCCCGGAAAGCCAATACTGTCCTGGGCTGCATCCAAAGCAGCGTGGCCAGCAGGGTGAGGGAGGGGATTCTGTCCCTCTACTCCGCTCTGGTGAGACCCAACCTGCAGTGCTGCATCCAGATCTGGGGTCCTCAGCACAGGAAGGACCTGTTGGATGGGCCTGTTGGAGCACGTCCAAGGTAGGGCCACGAAGATCATCAGAGGGATGGAGCACCTTTCCTATGAAAACAGGTTGAGAGACCTGGGCTTGTTCAGCCTGGAGAAGAGAAGGCTCTAAAGAGACCCTGCAGCAGCCTTCCAGTACCTAAAAGAGGGCTTATACAAAGACTTTCAGGACAGGCAAAGATTGGCAGGACAAGGGGTAAGGGTTTTAAACTGAAGGAGATTTAGATTATATTTTAGGAAGACATTTTTTACTGTGAGGGTGGTGAGGCACATGAACAGGTTGCCCAGAGAAACTGTGGATGCTCCATCACTGGAAGTGTTCAAGGCCAGGCTGGACGGAGCTCTGAGCAAACAGATCTAATGAAAGGCATCCCTGTCCATGACAGCAGGATTAGAACAAGGTCATCTTTAAGGTACCTTCCACCACAGACCATCCCACAATTCTATTCTGCCTTTTATTTTTATAACTTGCAGCATGGCATCTTGAAGAATTGATACAATTACCCATCATAATTCTGCAGCAATATTAATATTTAGACTCAATCGATTTATCATTCATAAAAGCATACACTGATACCTCGGAAAGGTTTGAATTTGTTCTCCAGATCAAATTCTTGTCTTCCTAGGCGTGATAAATCAACTCTGAGATCGGGACAAATTGCATATTCTTCCAAGGTTTTGCTGATTTGATAGATTTTTTCTGAAACTATGTCTGGAGCAGGTCCTGTAAGAGAAAATAATATGGTGGATCATTTCTTTAGAATGAAGGTTCCCTATTTTAAAACTGAGTGCTATAGCCAACATCTCTCTGAATATGCTGGAATTATTATGGAATAAATAAAACCAAGTTCTATAGTAAATTTGGTCTGTTCTTTCACGGCAACACAGGTTTAAAACATTTTTTAAAAAAACAAAACATGGAAATACAGTGCATTACTCACAGCATTTTGATTCACATAGAGTATTCAAATCAACTATTATCCAGGGGCAGGGAGGATGAAGCAACCACAGTCATATTTGTTTGAGTTTATTGTCAAGGACTGCCTTTTTTTACTTTATACGGAATCTCAACATAGCTATTAAATGAAAGTCTGCTCTTCAGGAGCAGTTTTTGGTGTTTCATAGCACTTTCTGCAAACGCACACTTATGAAGATCAGGTATCTTGGTGTTTCACATTATTTCGTTACAAAAAAGTATCATTTTTAGAAGTCTTACCAGTTTGACAGTGGTGCTGTATTGCAATTCCCCGCTGCTAGCTGATTGAAATTTATCTTTGTTGGAATTCAAAATACCTTAATTGCTCAACAATTAGCAATTACAACCTGGACCAGTTATGTCATTCAGAAACAGAAAACACATTTTACTTGTGAATTACTTTCATTGCCAAAGCCTGGAAAATGGCTCTGTTTTCAAGGATTTACTGTCATCAAATAAAAGCTGCAGGTTTGATGAAAAAATTACTAGATGAACTATGCCATATGCAGTGCTAAGTTGCAACAAAAGTCCTTTCTGGCTAATCTGACTCTTCGTAGTTTATATTAAAGCTATACTTTCAGTCTAAAAATTCTTCCCTTTATTCCCTTTTTGTGTTCTCTGTCCTCATCCAAAGTACCTTTGAAGGCTTTTTCAGTGCAAACTTTCCATTCCTTTGGCAATGCTGCTATATGCAGTGCATTGCCACATAAATCAGTGTCTTCCATCTCAGATGCAGTGTACGAGATGGTCCAAACCAATTTGATAAAAACCAGTCACTTAACTCTTCATTGAGCTTAGAAAATTACATCTTAGTCGTCTAATCCAAACCCATCCAAAGGGTGAGGACAGGTTTCAGATTGCCCTTGATAGATGGATGTACTGATATTTCCAGCTAAGGAGATGCCACAGAGTCACTCTACCTTCTCTTCTGCAGCTATAGAAACAAACCGCTTCTGCTTGACCTGGATCTGCAAGACAGACTGAGCAAGAACGTAGTGCAACAATAACTTTCCCTACAAGCTTGTTTCTGTGCCTAACCACTCTCTTAGTTCAAAAGCCTTGCCTAACTAATACTTAACCCACATTTTCTCAGCTGGAATGTAAACCAACTACTTTTCATTATGGCCCTGCTGATTAACATAAATAATTAAACCTTATGACCTGTGTTTGAGGAGTGTTTCATATATAAAGCTTAATAGTCTTTTTGAATTCTCTTTAAAAAGGCAAAGCACACTAGCAAGATTGTCCCACCAACTGCTACCCATTTATCAAGCAGATTTTAGGTGCATGTGATGTTTTAAAGTTTATAGAGTGCTAATGCATCTAATGGTTTGGCTCTGGAACATGTGTGCTGTGACCCTGGCTTTCTCACTGGCTGACCTTACACAGTCCCTTTAATCTCTCTGGGATTCAAGCCTATTCTGTTTATAAAATCACACTAATTTAACCATGCATGTTTTTCAATTAAACAAGGGACCAGGGAGAAACCACCCCCTTCTCAAGTTCTCCCACCTTCAGAATGGGGAGAGAAATATTTTAAAAGCACTTTCAGTTCATTTTTTTCAGACAGAAAGCACTGTACATATATGAGGTATACAAGGTGTCACCATAATGTTTTATGGGTGTACACAGATTATAACGTAAAACATACCGAATGTGTAACATACCTACATGTGTTAGCTTATCAATTTTGGAAAACAAGACATTAGCTATATACGCAAAGTCCATTATTCAATGGTGGAATTGCAGTAGTAAAATGGTACATCTCCCCACCTGGGTAAGACCAGTTGCTTCCTGGGTAAACATAAGAAATGCTTTCTTCCACACAAGACAGTAAGTTATACTGCTTACAGCAATTCTGGAATTACTTGCTTTAAAGTAAATGCCAAGATAAGCAACACAGAAATATGAGCAAAACAGAGCTCCCACATAGGCATCTCACAAAAGGATCAGAACTGTTATGGTGATCTACATAAAATACTGTAAAAATGGTATGGCAAACCTGTTGTTTACAGAAATTTTACACCTACACAAGGGCTTCAATGAATATTTAATGCTTATTTTTCAGACCCATGTAGGCAAATACACTTCTATTATTAGAAAAACCTCACATAGTTACAGATGGCTAGTTTTCCTTGCAAGCATATCTTCAGCACACCAAGATGCAATGTTGTAGTGTGTTTTTAAAAAACCCCATACCTCCATTGGCAACTTCAAACTTGACTCCAAATTCTCCTCCAGGTCCCCCAGGACTGTGGCTAGCTGTTAGAATAATTCCACCAGCTGCTTTGATCTTTCGGATGATACATGAAACAGCAGGTGTGGATAAGATGCCATTCTGTCCAATAACCAGTCTGCCGATCTAGGTGGAAAGAAAAGCCAAAGTACTCGAATAGTACTAAATTTCTGAAAATTAGTGTATAAACACACACATGTATGGGCATATATGTAGAGGATAGAAAAGGTAAAATTCTGGTATGGCATGTATTCTTTTGCAGAGAAATATACATACATGAGTTTGTTGCATGCTGATGTGGAGCACTGACAAAAAATATTGCATTCTGGCACGTTTAATCCCAGTGGCCTGGATATGACAGTAAAGCAAGAGCACAGCAGCAATAGTGATTTGCAAAACTCCCAAGCACAGCTCTAGGCTATGATCCTGCTACCAAACCTTTCCAGGTAATCCCAGGAATCAGCAAATCTCCTCAGACATCAGTATAGTTTAGGGCTGATTGCACAGATGCACTTGGCACGGCTGGGGCTTTAACTAGCATGAAAGAGGATAGAGAGAGAATTGCCTTTCACAGAGTAGCCTTTCATGACACACTAGGATCCGCAGTCTCTTGCAGTTACACCTCTATTGAGGTGTACACCCTTGGATCTCCTGCTGCATAGAAAGCACTGCTCCTCCTTCAGCCATCAGTGACTCCCTGGCTATTCCAAACAAACAGGGTGTGTTTCCCAGGGCACAGCTGAGCAGGGGAAGTCTCACCATTCTTAAAAAAAAAAAACAAAACCAAAAAACAAACCCTTTCAGGTGGTGTTATTAAACACTGACTCAATGTGTTTGGTATTATGTGCAGTTCCACTGCAAGGTTCCAATTTCCGAACCTCACCCTCATCCCCTACACAGATACTACAGTTTCTTCTTAACATAAATAATCTAGGAGCCAACAAGAAATGTATTTACAAAGAAATACAAAAGAGTTCCAATTTCTGGGAAACAGGCCGATGGAAAAAAATGAGGGGAGGAGAGGAGGCTAAGTGTCACAGATGAGAACTGAGGCAGCTGCATATGGAGCTTAAAAGCATATTGCCAAAGTCTGGAGTTTCTTAATAACACCAATATAAAATAAAAATCAAACAATGCCCCATCAGCTCCACCACTACTGAGTTTGGGAAGGGGCAGGAGGAGCGGGGAGGCAGAGGGAAAGGCAGAACACTGAATCCTTCCCATTCCCCATCTACAAACAGACTGAGAGGTGAACTTCAGATTTCATTCTCTAGTTTGAAGAAAATTTTATAGTTCTACTGTCTGGCTGGCAAAGCAGCAGCACAGGAGGTGTCACTACCTGCCTCCTGTCCACAAAGAGCTGTTCCTTCACACACAGATGACCTTCTTCTGGTCACTCATGTGAAGGCCTTAAGGGTTACCAGAAGTGCGTTTCCAAATAATTTCAGAAAAGCAAAGGAATAATAGATAATTTCTTTAGCTTGTTTTTGTGAACTATTTTCATTTTTAAAATTAAGATTTCTACAATGAAATTATCAACTTTTATAGTAGGCACAAGTTACTTTTTGATAACTCTCACCAATCACAAGCTATGTCTAGCCATTTCTCTTCCACTGAGAATCACTGAATCTGCTTCCAAATTTTAAAAATTGTGCAGAAAATGCACTCTACTACCTGAGATTTATGCCTCAAGATCTGATGAAAGGATGATTGTTTGTCTATCTGCTTCTCTTTTCACAGTTTTTACAGATAATTTTGAAGCCTATGGAATGTTACTAGAAAACAGAAGAGCTAAAAAGTTAATAAACAAAAAAAAATTATTATGGAAGGAAAAATAACATTTTTTTTAATTCCTGAATTTAATATTACCCCTGGTTTGAATATTATCCCCCCCTTTTTTAAACTATGAAGCATGTAGAAAGCTAGAGCAATGACTCAATCTTCCAAATACAGCTGTCAGAAATGGGTGCCAGCTCTTAAAACAGTATTGTGTATGGGTAAGCAAAAGAAATATGACAGTGATAACATTTTACAAAATGCCTGAAAAGAACAACACTGAATCTATCTGGTACTCAAGCATAAATGCATTTATACTTGTATGCAGGCTTATCATGAGCACATTTTCCGTACTTCTAAATCTAAACTAGTGAGTTTTAGTTTTTATCTTCACGCACACCAAAACTGTTTCTTTTAAAGTTAGTAGAATACTTGGATTATTCAGCACACACAAATTACCTAGCACTGTCTCTTCACCATATTTCATTTTTTCCCATTCCCAGTTTTCCCATTTTTCTGGATGCCAAATATTAATATAAACATGAGTAATTTGATTTACCTTCAGCATTTTTCATGAGGCTATTATTTCTATACTACTTAGAATATGATTTATTATACTGATTTCTATACTACAGAAATACTGCAATATTTAGTAGTCTAAATTAAGGATCTTGCAAGTCAAACTACATGAATGATACGTTGCTATTTTATTTGTAGTGACTACTATAAAGTTTCACTTTATGTTAAAGTCACCAGTGCTTCTACAAAACTCCCTGAGGACAGCACAGACCTTAGAGGTATGAATGTGCTACCCATCTTTCTCTGCTTTCTTCATTTTGGTGGCAAGAACATGCAATGTCATTTTTTCTTGGCTTCATTTTATCTCTAAACCAAATACTAAACTGACATTTAATTAATTCTTTAATTAATTTAATTAATTTAATTAATAAATGATTTTACAGACTTCTCACAATCTGGGCTAAAACAATAACCAAATCATATCCACATACTGACTCACAATTAAAGTTCCAGTAATATCCTTCTGAAAATCTTGGACAGTTTCATAGCATGGAAAGATTATCTTTGGAATTCAAAAACTTGCACGCCTACAAGATCACAGGCATGTAATGTCTCCTCTAATACTGTGTCCCTGCGCCACATTCTATTTTGTCACTGTACTTTTAGTAGCAAGAGCAGAAACAAAGATCCTCAGCAAACAGTTGCAGCTGAAAGAAAAAAGTACCCTAACAAGTACTTTACAAGAACATTTTTATGTAATACTACTGCTTGCAGCTGTGCATTTTCAGATGATTCAGCTGATTACAATGGAGTCACTTAATGCTTTTTAAACTTATTTTCCCCAGTAATCTCTCATATGCCTCAGTCAATTATACTTGAAAGAACATGAAGTAAGCAGATTCTATCCTGAACAACTTGGTGCTGTGCCTTTCTATCTTTTACTATAGTATCCTAAAGATGACTGAACTCAGCGTGGAAGCAAATAAATATCACACAGACCCAGAGAGGGAGTGTAAGATTCGCAAAGGCGGCCATGGAAAATAAAACCAATATGGTACTACATTGAAGAAAACTGGAAAACTCAACTCTCTGGCATCTCAAACTTCTACAGCATTACAAGCAATACTCTGCAACCTCTCTAGCACATTGTCATGACTTTCCATATTTAGTGTATGATCATCAGCTTCTGATCTACCACTGAGACTCACAAATAACAGCTTCTCATTTAAACCCACCCTAAACTTTCCACCAAAAATGAGACACCCCATCCAGTTGGGTGGGTCTAGTGAAATATTTGCATCTAATTTGCAGAGGAACTGTATTGCATCTGATGGAGCTTTTTACCTCAGTTCTTCCAGACATTAAGGTTGACAGACACTACTACTGGCAGGACACAGGTGAAGAGGGAAACAGAGCCTCAGATACTCTCCTACCACTCCACTTTGTAAAACTGCTTGTTGTGACCCAGAACCGTACAGGACCTCCGTGTGTCCCTCCCCGCTTGCCCACTCTCCCATGACATGCAGTCCCTTACCCAAATGTGTTTGCTACAGCCCCAGCTGTGTGCCCCAATGAAGGATGACCCTGGTTAGCCATCCTCAGCTCTGAACAGAAAGATTTGGTGGAGCATGTGCTGCTGGCAGCTGCAGAGCATGGCCAGCTGTAGCTGTTGCCAGCAGTGGAAGCCTGCGCAGGCTGTAGGTGTAGAGTGTGTACCTGCAGCCCTGAGGTGGAGGGCATGAGCCAGCAGGACTGAGGATGAGTAGAAGGCAGGCAGAGCACTAGCAGCTGACTGGGCTGGGGACCTCATCTCATGCCTTGTACTGGAGCCTATGCCAACCACGCTAGGCTGTTAACACAGGGGGAATGTGGGATGAGTCACCAAGTTAGAACAAGAGGAACCTAGCAACTCTAAAGGGCAATACATTTACAGTTGATAATAGAAAATCACTTTTATTTTTGTACTCAGCAGGCACAACTAACCATGACACTCAGAATGTGTCTCCCAGGAAGCAGATTAAAGTTCAGTTTATCAGCACTAATGGCCATCCCTCTTCTGGCGCTCAGGGCAGCTGAACATTTTAAATGCACCTTCAAGGCTTCCACACATTTTATCCGATCCCACCTACATCACTTCTTTCCCTGTGATATCGGCTGCATGCTTTCTAATGACATTAACCTCATCCAAGGGAGAGATCTCTGCTTTCAGGAGCCATCGCTTCTTCTCCCCCTCTTATGTAGCACAGCACTAAACAATGTTACCAGACAGCATTTAGACAGGAGGTTTCCCAGCAGGTATATTTTAACAGCCAAAAAACAAAACATACAAATAGTGCCAAGTAAACATGAGACTTACGCATTACATTTTGCTTGAGAGAAACAGAGGTGAGGGTGAAGATGTTAGAGAGGGAATAGAGCATTAGAACGTGGAAATGGGAAGTCTTTTCACTGTCAGGAGCTCCCTACCAGATGGCCTGCTGAATTTCTGAAGACTGTGTCATTAGCAAGATAATCATGTGTGAATTCAGATATTTGTGGGAACTGTGAGCAAAAAAGTTTGGGGGTTGGCTTCAGAAAACATCAGGGAGAAACTGTGTTTCCAAGAAGCTTGTAGTAACTTAAGGAAGCGGAACCACTATTACAGCAAGGTGCCAGAAACATGTCAAACTGGAAATCTCCTGAGGTCAAAAAGATATTCAAGCAGCAGGAAGGAGGCAGGCTGAAAGGAAAAATGAGCCAGCATAACTTGGCTGAGAAACCCCCGCACTTCTAAACCTTAAATTTCTTGTTTTTTCAGCACCTCAGTCCTTGTGGTACCCCTGTGCTGTAATCCATTCTTGTAGCTCCTACCAGCATGCAAGGACAGGCAAGGACCTCAGCCCCAGCAGGGCAGTTCTTGCTGCTGGGCTCTTGCTTTAGCTGTTGCTGCACTCTATCCCACCTGGTCAACAGGTACGATTCCATCCGTGAGACTATCTCCACTGAGCTATGTGGGGAATGGGGCTAGGGAGCAGCACTCCTCCAGGTCCTGTCCCAGCTTCCTTGCAAGTCCCTACAATCCAGCACACTCCCTGTGCTCTACACTCACCCCCTGCATGCTCCCTCCCTGACAGTGCAGATGGAACACCGTTGTGCTACCCTCACCACTGTCCCCACTTGCACCAGAGTACCCATCAGAGCCCTCCTCACACCGTGGGCCACACAAACCCTGCCCTCTATCAAGTCCCTATATGAACAGCAATTTTGCACTAGGAACACTGTATGTAACAGAGACAGTCTCTCTGAAATCTCAGGTATCACTCAGCATCTGCTTTTTACTATGAGAGTGTTGAGAACATGCTTTAGAAGTAAATTTAAAATACTCATTATTCATACCAGACTGGCTAGTCTATATAGCTTGCATGTGACAACAAATCAACAGGGAAAATTCAAACACATATAGCGCTTCATTTCAAAGTTGAAAGATCTTTTGAAAGAACTGCATTTAAAGTATTGAGCTTTTGAAAAAAAAATCCCTACAAAAACAAGCCCTATAAAATTATATCACTCCTTTTGCCAAACCTGGAGGATGAATCCAGCCATCATAACATGAGACAGCAGCTTCAACTCTGCTTTGAAGTAGGAACTTCAAGCCTAAATTATCTGTTATTTTCAGCTTACTGTACAAACACATCCATACCCTAATGAGCATGTATCTAGCAGGAGACATCAGTTTTCTTCCCGAGTTCTTTTCTACTTTCAAAACTGCACAAGAAAAATCTGTATCCCATCTGATCAGAGGTTTCTGCCCCTGCTCTTAGCAAGGGACCAATTGAAAAGAACTATTATTTTTCTAAGATGCAGGCAAAATGTTGAATTTCTCTTCCTTCAACAGTACCAATTTCCTTAAATATTTTTAAAACATCTTGAGCAGCAGATACATGTCCGATACTTTTGTCTCCCACCTACTTATTTTCAACTCTGCTCCATTTTCTCCTGCAGAGCGAACGCTATGTTTCATTTCCCACTCCCTCCTCCTTCTAAAATAAGGTGTGAAACAGCACGGCACGGCTGGCAGTGTCCTGAGGTTGTCACCATCCCCATCGCCACCCCCGGACGGAGCCATGATCCAGGCCAAGGCCCAGGGGCACAGCCCAGAGGACGCACGAACCGGCAGGTGTGGGGCTGGCTCGGGCACCTGCCCCGCACAGCGCTGCAGTACAGCGGGACGCGACGTTCCTCTGGCTTTTATCTGTGCACTGAGCGCTGCCCGGGTTATCACATTTGAAGGTTCTCCCCCGTGCTCCGAGGCTGAACCGCGGTTCCCGAGGGAGCACCGGCGCGGGCAGAGCGCGGGTCCCGCTGTTAGGGACGGGAGCAGGGGCCGCCCGAGGGGGCGGCGGGGAGGGTGAGAGGGCCGCTTACCCCGTTGGCCGCGGCCATCTGAACGACGATCTCGATGGCCGTCTTGCTGAAGTACCTGCCGTCGCTGCCCACCACCATGGTGCAGCCCTGGCGGTCGCGGAGGTCGACGGAGGAGAGGAGGCTCTGCACGAAGTTGGGCAGGTAGTTGCGCTGGCTCTCGAAGAGCGCCGTGGGCCGCCGCAGGCCCCCCCCGCCCGTCGGCCGCTGGTCCTCGTAGGGCGCCGTCTGCACGGTCAGCACCGGGATGGGGGTCCGCTCCATGCTGGCTGCCGCCCCTCCCGGCTGTGGCCCCGCTGGGGAGCGGCAGCCCTACCGCAGGGGGCCGAGCCGGCGGTGCGGAGCCCAGAGGCGTTCACCGGGCGGGGCCGGGCTGGCTCGGCCCCCGGCAGCCCCCGGAGGGAGCCCGGCGTCGCGGGGGAGCCGGGGCGGGCGCGGGGTGCGCACCGCCCCTTCCCCGCCCGCCCCG